>JAOBAS010000072.1:6137718-6152251 GCA_025311575.1 Elanoides forficatus | reverse complement strand
CCCCGGTTTTTCTTGTGGGACTAGAATGTTAAATCAGGCCATAAACACCTAAAAACTCAGAGCTGAAAAATTACCCTAGGTCTTGCAATAGACCCAGGAAATATCCTCTCTCCTCAGGGATGCAGCATATGTCTGCTCCTACTTGTCCACACCTCTGGGGTTGAGCAATGCAGTGATGATTGGTTCATGATGCTCTCTCGAGGCAGTTCCGGCAGGCACAGCTCCTTAACATCTGCAGCACACACAATGCATGAAAACAGAAGGGATCACTTTATTATTTAGTAGTAGTAGTAGTAGTAGTAGCAGCAGCAGTAGTAGTAGTAGTAGTAGTAGTAGTAGTATCCCATTCGTTTGTTGCTGCTGCTCTGCTGGAATCACTAGAAACAGACAGTCCCAGCTTATCAGGGGCTCTGGCTCCTCTTTCCACTCCCACACTAATTTTCCTTTCCTTTCCCATACAGCAGGAACTTAGCCCCAGCCAGACCAGAGTCCTACCTTTGGGACAAGAAAATTCAATTTTGCATGCACTGTTGAAAATCTGCGAGTTCACTCTGGATAAGCACATTTGGGAATCAGCTGCAGTTATTATTTTGGCAAGGGCACATAGCAGAAACCCTGTCAGAATTCCACTGATACAAATCTCGCAGAGCTTTTTCTACCATCGACATCAAATTAACTCATCACCATCCATACAAATGAACCCAAAAGAAAATGAGACATCTAGCAGTGCTTCATTCAGTTTGAAGACTTTAAAGACTGTATTCCAATGGTTACTATTACAGAATGAAAGAGCAAAGCCAGATTGCTTGAAACTTTTATGTTCAGAAAACCAAACTTCTGTTAATAGGAGTGTAGATCAGATACTAGTTCACTGTCTTTGTATACGCTTTGAGTCATTATGCTGTGCATGTAACAAGGAATAATATCAGTGTCATCAGAACAATACTGTGCTCTAGACAAGCACAAAAGAGATATGAAACTATATGGCATAAAGTCTAATCCTAATTATTACAAAATGTGCTTAGGCTTTCAGTCAACCACATCTGCAGTCACAGCAGTACCTTATTTGTTGTTATTTGGTATTTGTATTAGAGATTTAGCTGCTGAACTACAAAAACTAGGAACTCTCTGAAACTATAATTTTCAAAATACTGATTGTTTTGAGGGTTTTGTGCAATATTTTTATACATACACATTAATACAATGATAAAGTATGTGAGCACAAGGAATCTAAATGATGATGCTTTACAAAGCATTTTTTGGAGGCAGTGATCAGTCAGAGTACTGAACAGAAAAGCTGAGTGACAAATCAAACAACAACCTTGGAGGACAGATCTGCAGTGGAATATTCCGAATTGAATGTTATCATTCAAGCTTCAACTTTTATGTGGTAGATTAATATCAGCTATTCAGTGAGAATTTAGTGTGTATCCTTATGTCAGATAGAGATGCAGACAGTAATGGAACTGACATTTCCATTTCATTTTTTGTTTTAGACAATCAGATATGATTCACCTTTTATTATAGAGGGACTGGTGGAATGCAATCAGCATATTGTTTTTACAAAACTGTTTTGGGGAGCCCATGTCGATTTATGAGTCACACTTAATTTACGTCAGAGAAGTCTAGTGGCAAGAACACTGAAATTACACCTAACAAAAGTGTATTTCACATGCAATCTCATTTATCCTCAATATTATACATGTATTTACCGTTCACTGTGTGAATATCTCTAAGGCTTTGGAATCTGAAAACTAAGTGCAAGGTGACAGAAGTATTTAAGATAAAACCTGAAATAACTAGGGCAAAGTAGAACTTCAGAAAAGAAGCGGATCACATGGGGTAAAATGACAAAAAGACCATTCTTAAAACTCATTGACCATCAGATGTGGTCAAAAGGTCAAACCGCAGGGCTATTGTAGAGAGATGTTCAGCTTCCTGACAGCATGTAAATGGCTGAGTCCATGCAATGACATTACCTCTAGGGTGGAGATAGAGTTCCTCAAGGACAGCTCTGGCCCCAAGCCCTCTGCAGGCCTGCATATATATGTAGGTCAATTGATATTGCATTTACCTATTAACAAATATGAAAGCAAGGCAGAATTTTTGTTTAATCATTGGCCAATCACTTCACTATCAGAGGAAATGCCTGCAAACTCAATGCCTTGGGAGGAATGTGAGGTCTCTCTCTAGCTACCTCACAGCAAATTACTGCTGAGATCTTACAGACAAGCCTAGTGCCAGCTGTTCAACAAACATTGAATTGTAAATAATGCACCAGTAAAGCTGGTTATTCTGCAAGGCAAGTTTGTCTTGCAATACATTCTGCATTCATTTATACTATAAGGCATATGAGCTACAAAACACAGTTCAGTGCTTCTTTCACCATTTTGATTGAGCAAAGTGCTATATAATGTCTAAGACAATGCATTTACATCATAGGAAACAAAAGGTCTAGTTTTCATCTCCTTTAGTCTGAGATAAATCGTTAATTCCGGTGAAAGAAATGAGGGTACGCTCGTGCAACGCAGTGTTCAGGAGAAACACCCGTGGAAGCTTTTTCTTTTATTCCTCTACCACTTTGTTCTCACTATGCAAGAAACAGTTTCTAGGATGTTTTATTATATGTAAATTTCCATTCAGTGCAAGGCTCATCACTTCATAAACAACGCAATAGCAGGTAGGCTGGTTACAATAAAAGGATATTGCCAAAATTGCATTTCATTATACTTCTACCTCAATTTTACAGTAGAAAAGACTGGTTAATGATGTAAAATATAAGTGTTGTAATTCAATATTAGTACAGCTATTCTTGCAATCATTGCTAATAAATTCATTGCAAAACAGTTCACATTTTTCTCCTCTGCAAAAGTACAGTGTGTATGTGCTAAATGACTAAAATCAAGTAATACTAATTTTAACTGGAAATTGTAGGTGATAATATGTTATGTCAATATGTCCATAAACAGTTTAATTACAGGTATAGTTGAAATGATAATTTTGTGCTACTCTCACAAATATCATAAAATACTCTAAGAATTACTGACTTGGATCTAATAATTCAAGTTGCAGCTGTAGAAGTGTAGGTCCTCTTTCTGGATTACATATGTGATTTCAGTGGGTTTTGTGCACAGAGTTAGTGCTTTTATTCAGACTTAATTCTGTTTGTGAGTGGAAAGTTTTATTTCTAGCATGGCAAGGCATGGTTGGTAACTACATAGTGACATATACACTTATCTTGTTCCCATTCTAAATCAAAAGTTGGAATAGTTTTCTAAAATAAACTAATGAAAAATAGTTTTCAAAATGATACTGATTTTTGAAGCAAATGCAGAGATTGACTAGAGTTCAGGAAAACAGCAGAAGGAAGGTGTCAGGCAGAGGTACAAAAGGTAGACCACAGTGTTGAGGTTTACTATTTTCACATTTTGGTATGGAATATATGAGCACTTGGGATACCATTTCTTGTACAAAATTGCCTTAGCTATGATTGTGCATCATGAACAGAAATAACAAAGTCAGCTCCCCCGCTGCAGGTGTGGTGGCCACTATGCCTGTGCACACAAGTTAGCCAGCTGCCTCTTGCCAATGGGATGTAGAGTCTCTTTCCCCCCATCCTTCTTAGGAAAGAGCAAATTTACTTTCTTTCTTTTGTGTTCCCTGAGCACTTTTAGGAACATCATTGCCTATGAGACTGCACCCATCTGTCATAACACTGGATGGGAAACAGGGGAATGAAAAGCGTGCTCACACACAGCCCAATACTACAAATTCCTATTCCACAAGAGCCCTTTTCCTTAGAAAAACCATCATGATTTTCTACTTTTACCACAAATATTGTTAAGCTCGTTAGCAAAACCCAGTAGCCCTAATGGAAACTGTGGGACTATATCTGAAGAGTAAAGCACTCTTCATTCAGAATACAAGTTGAAGAACTTAGTACTTAAATAACTACTATAGCTCATAGATTTTTATTCAGTTTCTACACTGCAAATTAAACTGCAGACTAGAGTGACAATTATCTTCACTAACTTTTAGCAGAGATGGCAATCGGCGTCAGTCCTACTCTCCTTCTCTGTGCTTCAGTAATTCCTAATGGTCTATGAGAAAAAAATAAAAGAGAACTTTTTACACATTAAGTACCTTTCATAGTCAAACTTTCACAAAGCCCTTTAAAAAGTAATGAATGCAATACTGACAGCATGACTTCTTTAAAAGCATACTGTACCCATTATAACCAAAGCAGTCGGTCCCAGTCAGCTTTGGGCTAAGAGACTGTTTTCCCGTGGCAGCAGACTGCAGACTCAGTGGCCCACCTGGACTGCAGAATGCTTCACCTGCCCGTCAGTCCCTCCAGCTGCTGAGAAAGCAACAGCAGTGACCTTGCAAGAGCAACCAAGTCACTTGTTAGAAACGAGTTGGGTATTCATTTTGTATTTTCATTCCTAAGCATTCACAGGTGACAGATTTATACTGGAATATAAAAAATTCCCTAAACTCCAACAGTTTCTTGCTGATTTTTTTTTTTTTTTAAAGAACAGAAAACATCTTTATGAGAAATTTATGAGGATATGCTTTATAAGGTTTCTACCATTGCTTATAATAGTTCTGGCAATATTACATTTTATAGGTTAAAGGGGAAGTAACTCTACATGTTATTATTTTGAAGGATATTGAGTTAGGAGAAGTCATTCTCCTCAACTCATGCAATTCTGATCATAACAATACATTTAATTCTCAGAACCTCACATTCAGAAGCCAATGATGATGGTGAAAAAGCAGTCTTGTCTCTAGTCTAGCTCTGAATTCAGACCTAACTATTCTTACATCAGTGTAGATGTCCCAGAGTTTAAAGAAAAGGCTCGTGTCAGTTTTATGAAGATCGGCGTACTTCCTCCTAGTAGTTGTAAGGGCCCTCAGAGTTAGTGTAAACAAAAATCAGATTTCAAATATAGCTTCTGCTTCCCATTCTTTTTTCCATGATTCTAAGTGTCTTAAATGAGACTTTGAGTTAACACAAAAATAGGAAGATTCATCTCCTGCTTTACCTTTAATTCTGTGAATGCAAGTTTTGACTTAAGGCTACATAACAGCAGAATGAAGGACAAACATTTAAAAATAATGGCATGACAACACAGGTAAATTGCACATTGTTTATATTCTGATGTCTAGTGATGCCATTAAATACTTACTTCTATTTTGAAGTTCTCCTTAGATCTGGTCATCAAGTTATAGCAGCAAATTGACTTTGATAATTACACATAACAAGGCTACATAATGTAACGCAGGTAATGAGATTTTAATTCACCAATCCATCTTGTGAATGGATACAAGAAGTAGCAGTCAGCCTCCACACTACTTTACACAGTTTTAGTGCTAGTTATATTCTGCACGTGTGTTAGCCCACCTGTAGTGCCATTATTTATGCAATCCCATTAGGAAAACAGTTTTTGCTCTCATTTCAGAGACCTATTACAAAATTCATTCAGACAAAGATGAGTTATATCTTTTTAATAGTTTGCCTGTCTGAAGAACAACACTAGGAGACATAGTCATCTTGCCATGCCCTTTCCTAGTGCTGGGAGTGGGGAGGGAGGGAGGGAATTGCACAAGAAAGTGTGGGTTTCATTACTGCTACATATTGTACTGTAAACCAAGAAGCTGCTTCCCAAACCCACGAATTTGACAGTGTAAAAGAAACTAAAGAAAATGCAACTTGTTAACTTTTATCCTCTACATAATCTCTTTTCTACATTAGTGACATAAAACCACAGGCTGCAGGTTTGTAGCTACAAGTCATATGGAAATATTAAAGGCATAACAGGATCCAGACCATCTAATCTAGGCATCTAATGTCCATTTACTTTTATGTATGGAATGAAGCAGCCTGGGTGAAACAAGCGTTCATGTTTCTGTGCAGTTAATGGAGAGACGAGGAGCCTTTAAAGATCTCCATAGAGAGGAAAAGTGCCCAACCTGGATACTATTCCAGTTCAGAGGCTCTCACTGCTACAAACACTTTCATGACTAGTTAGACTTCTCAGGTGCTTCCCTTGCAAAGGCTACTTACTTAGGGTTGACAAAATTCACATATAGGATATTTGCGTAAGTTGAGCATGTCCCACCCATAGTGTCTTGGATTGTGTATGATCATGTTGTTTAAGAGATCATACACTTCACATATCAACCACAATGACAGGCAACTATTTATTTTTTAAAAGCTAACTTCCTGGGCCTATTCGGAAGAGCTGGGTTTATGCAAGAAGTGTGGCTCTGCAGAAAACTCCAAACTTTCAATACTTTTTTTTCAATCCAAAATAAAAATGTTCAATAAAGAAACCACGTGTGTCAGAATCTGGATCTTACTGTGTTTCCTGGGTCTGGATAAAAATGCTATCTCAAAATATGTTACACTTTGTGATGTAAGATGCATCCCAAAGCAACATATTTTCAAACAAATAAAAAGGAAGATCAGGTTCCTAGAAGTTGTAACAAAATATTTTTACAGTTTCAGTATGTGCTATTTTGATTTGTTTTTATAAATTAAAATTTATCAAACAAATTCCTGAAGAAAATTTCATTTTTTATGAAAACACACTTTCCAACTGAAAATTTCAAACTGATCTACTTTGTGATAGTTTTCAATATAGGTATAAATAAACTGGCTATCGTGGTCTTTAGCCTGACTGCATCTCCAAAAAGAAGTTTATACAATGCACAGAATTGTTCCAGGATCTTGTTTTCTTGAAAGTATCTTGTTTTCTAAACTTCAGAATATTGGGATTTTTTTTTCATAAAATAATTAGATTTTGTCATGTTATTAAGTACAAAGCTTATTTTTCAGATAATTCAGTAACGCTCTTTTAGACCTTTATTCCAGTGGTTTATAAGCTTTTGCATTTTAACTATTTGTGGTGGAAATTTACCTAGCTTTATATCTGTCATGGGAATCTCATATGTACTGTTTCTTCAGCTACAGAAGATCTGGGGGACTGACACTTGCTTTGTGCTAGAGTTTAAATCCCTTGGATTCAGAGGGTTATCTCTGATTAGAAAGAATCCCATGTTTCAAAGATTTGTCTTTTGCTGTCTCTCATTATTCAAATATATTTTGTCAGTTTAGTAACACTTTGGGAAAATAAAATAAATTAAAAAATACCTTGACAAGCTCAGCACAGATTCAGTAGTGTTTAGCATCTAATTTTTTTTAAGTCTTTCTTAACTGAGCATGCTTTAATCCCTCACAATTACTGTTACCATACATCTGTTATTGTTATCAAAAGGCTGAATATGCTGAATCCTCTGAAAATGCCTTCCTGCAATGAAAGTAGATGTGGCAAAATGATCATACAAGAGTCACAGTATGTATTCCAAGAAACAGAAAAGTTTAACCACAGGCAGGGAAGAGACTGAGATCTGTGATGGAATAAAACTGGAGTTGGGGATGGACCAAGGGGCAAAAAGAAGGGATGGGGAGGATGAAGGGAAAAATCAGAGAAATAAAAAAAATGTGCCAGCCCTTGTATATTGGTCATTGTCTTTTTTATCAGATTCCTTTTCCGTCCATCACTTGCTTTCTCCTATTCCCTGGGGTGAAAGAAAGGCACTTGCCAGGGGGTTGTCAAATAAACACCTGCCGAGTTGTCTCAGCTGGGGAATACTGTTACCCATTTCACACTTGCTTTGAAGAAAACCTTCTACACAACAATTTAATTGGGATTCCAGAATGTGAAAATCATTCTGTATACTTAAATATCCCAATAAAAAAGATGGAACACCTCGTGGTGTTGGCTGCAGAGCACTCCAAGCACTGCAGAGATCCCAAGAAGTTTTGAGCCATAGGCAGGAGAATAAGGATGGATGTCCAGAGAAGTCATCTGCAGGCCTGGTGGAGGCATGCTGCAAATTCCCAGCCTGCAGGTGAAGGGTTGGGAAATTTGTTCACAGACTTGACTGAAGATCTTGCCTGGAACTCCCTCAAACACAATGCCAGCCTCCAGGAAATAGCCCTTTTTTTGGCCTACTTTTTGGATACTTTGGGTAACAAAATTATCTCACATCTGTTCAGTGTCTTCTTCCTAATTATTTTGATGTTAATAGGTATCTCCTTTAAAAAGTTGGAGTTTAACCCACAGATTAGCCAGAAGAAGAGTGAACTAAGAGCCTAATCTCATTATCAAACTGTTACATTATTATAAGTTCATGTTCTTATTTTCAGCATTCCTCCTAAAAAATTATATTCTTTAAAAAGAAAATCTTGCAGTTTTTATAATTCATTACAGGAGTAGTAAAAACGCATAAATTCCTCAAAGAATATGTCTGTAATCCCATAAACTAGATGGCATACTATTTTGCAAAAATAGTCTTATTTACATTTGATGTTTGCTATCTGTGCTTCTGCTTGTTTTCAACTCCTGACTCTTCTGGTAGACGGTACTGCTTAATGAACTTAAACAAGTCAATATTTGCTTGTATTGTGAATTGGGATGCATGTTTTTCACAGGTTTGACAAGGTAAATATCATTTAGTGCACCAGGGGCGTGTAAATTGTGACATATCACACTGTATTAAACTCTTACTAATTTCTAGAGAAGTTTTTAAAGAGGTGAAGCAAAGAACATAATAAAAGTATTCTGGAAATCTAAATGGCAATCCCCTTTTTTTCAGAGCTGCAGATTAAACAAATATAAGAGATAACCTAGTACCTTCTGAGCTGTTCCACAGGCTTCAAATCAGAAAATCTGAAACCTTCAGAGTTAAAAGTACAACAAACAGATTTGACAACATGTAAATATTAGGTCTTCATTTCTAACCTGCTTTTTCACTAGTTTTTCTGACATTTTTTCACCTCTGTTTTTTTTTTTTTACGTTACTTTTAAAATGTGAACAGAAGAAGATTCACTAAATCTTCCAATATAAAAACTCTGCAGGGCTAGAGATATTTTGCTTATTAACAATCAGACCAAGAACAAATATCTAGAAAAAGATTAATGACATCCTAGGGTGATCCTATCCCTAAATTCATCCTCTGTAAATAAGTTAAATCAGTCTCTGTGAGCTCCAATTTCCCACCCTTAAGAGGGATCAGGTTGAGCAAAAAGCTAAAAGAAGTAGTTCAATACAGAAAATTCAGGAAAATAAATCTTTTTGGAGGAATGAAGAACCAGCAGAGAGGTATGAAAAGAAAGCTCAGAGTTCAGAGATTCTTGAAAAAGTTGAGACCTGAATAACACAGGTCTGTGGGTCAACAGAGGGGAGACAGATAAGAAGCACATATGTTAGGTGGAGTAAAATATTACAACTCTGGAAAAGCAGAAGTATATTATTTCAGTTTCTTTCTCATGTTTTTATGGAGACTAGTGGAAGGCCTACATTAATCTCTAAGGAAGAATGACAGAATTAAGAGCCTGGATATTTAGAAGATTAGCTACCACTACTTTACTAAATATTATTTATCTGCTGATATTGGAACAATAAACTATAACTTGACCAAAAGCACTAACATTTTCAGGTAGAATAAAAATAATTCCATTTAAACTGCTGTTTTCCCCTAATATACAGTCTATGTCTTCTCCCTAATTTTGTCCCATTTTAAATAATCAAATTCTCTCATGTAAGCAATTGGTTCCCCTCCCTTAATGAATTACTTTTCAGAAAAACACATATTCTTTCCTTATATTCTTAGTTGCCTTTTGCCAAGAGTACACATTTTGAATTGTTAGATCTAGCTTGATTGTCATCTTTCCTTCCTGAAGCAGGGAAGAAAGGTCAGGAACTTAAATCAGAGAGAAAGAAGTAGAGAGGGAAGAATAAAAAAAAAGAGTTCTGATTCACTTTGTCCGTAATAGCTAGATAAACAGTATACAAGTTGTCTGTGTTTTCTTCCTACAAGAAAAGGGTTGCAGAATTTATAAGCCTTATAAGAGACACCTCAGTCTTTACTGGCTCCTGATTGCTAATCCTTCCCTCCATTTCCTAAAATTTCGTATGAACTTTGTTATCAAGAGATGAGCCAAATAGAAAGAGAAAAAAATGAATCTTTTCTCCCATTTCATGGATTGCTGCTATTGCCAACGACAACTGCACATATATCTCAATGTCTTTTCCTCTGTCGTAACTGGTATCACAAACTGAATGTGCACAGATACTTCTAAAGGCTCAGTCGCTTCCTGGCCAGCAAAGAGAGAATTTAGTGTTTCCAGTGTACAATATTCACATGGGAAACTAAAAATGGACTTTTAGTTCCTTTCTATTCTCTTTCTTTTTCCAACCTCAATATAATGTCAGAAAAATAAGGACTAAGATTTCAGAGTGGTGTTGGAAGGGGTGGAGAAAAGTTATGCATTGACAGTGGGAGTTTCTTTTCCTTGAAGTAGGCTAATAGACTGTTTCCTGAAGCCTGAAAACTTTCCTTGGTAAGCTTGTCTGCAGAAATTAAATAATAGCTAGACATGCAGTCTTTCTTCTCTGCAGCAGTTAAGGATAATATAAGTTCATGATTTTTTTGGTAAGGTAAGACACCTAAAGCACTGGGTGGCAACAGCAGGCATGGCTCTGAGGTTGTAGAAGTGACAAACAACTAAGATGAGTTACCACTTTTAAATATGAAATGCAGTCTTTTTCTGCAGAGCAGTTGATAAACATCTGCATGCAAGGACCTTTTTAGATCTTGATTTTCTGTCAAATCATAAAGCATTCCTCTCAATTTGCTTCAGTTGTGTAATCATAAAAAAGTAATATAAAACCATATTGATTTAGTTAAATTTTGCTCGAAGATGGAAGAGCAGGAAACCTGCTGAAAATACAATGAAAGCTCTAGCAAGCATTCACATGGTTATTTATATAGTATTATTTCTGCACTATTTGCATCCCAAACTATAGCAATTTTTTTAAAAAATTCTGCAAAAGGGTAAACCATTTAAACTGAGATTACATCTTCAAAAAAGACCCTGTAGCTAATCTTCCTAGTTGTCCAGTATTTGATTTATTCATAGGCAATTTGGAAATAATTTCTTTTTCCTGAGCCAAATGTGTTCTAAAATAATTAAATACTTAAATACCTTTCTAAATGAATAAATACATACATACATAATTACATACATAAATACGTACATAAATAAATCTTTCTGCTTTCTATCTCATGTTCTGTTTCTCAGATGAGGAATAGATATTACAGGACTACTGGGAATGCTGATGGAAAATAATGGTCTTGAATTAAATGTTCGTAACAATGGGGATGTATACAAACACAGAAAGCAGTCAGGTCTCTAACACAAATCAGTAAAAGCATTCAAATCTCAGTGCTTCTTATGGGTAAGGAGAGAAAATTTTGGAGTATTCCATCTCAGGAGGTAGCGAACCTGCATTATAAACTTTACAGAAGGTTGATTATCAGTTCTCTGCAATGCTTTGAAACTTGGATTCTCAGGTACTTGTATCCCTACTGATGTGGAAGATTTGAGGCTGCAGACTGAGAAGTGAGCATTAGTGAGGTTCACTCAGGAGTATGCTCCTAATCTTGAGTCTGTCAGTGACACCAAGTCGAACTTAACTCCACAAAAAGTTTCAAGGAGATGAAGGGAATTGCTCCAAGAGTGCAGGGTTGCTCAGTGTGTATAAATGGCAGGACATATACTTGTAAGAAGTAATAATTTATGGAGGCAATGAATTCATACTGAGAATGTGCATGAGTAATCAGAAAGGATAGACAGACAATATAAATCTCCCAGTATATACTATGGTCTTATCTGCTTTTCATGTCTTATTAAAGGTGTTACCTACAAATGGCTGTCTCGATTTCTATCTCTCATTTACTAATGAAGTTAGAATTCAGTGGCATCTTACAAGCTTTCCAGTACGACATCTCGCACTCCACCAAAATGTCCCTCATCAAAATTCAGTTTGTTCTTATCCTCCCCAAGCTGCGATCTGATCTAGAGAGTGTTGCTTGCACTCTGCTTGATTTATTATCCCTTTCACTTCTGCTCATTATCGCTAGGTAACCTAATTTACCACCAAGTTCAGCTATCCTTTTCATACTGATTAAAAAATATCTCTCTGCTTGATGCAGACCTGTTCCCTTCTGGCTGAAACAAAGTAGTGATCCTCTGTTTGTCACTTCTCATTGTTTGAATAAACAACTACCTTTTCCCTCAGAATTCCCATATGTTCCCTTATCCTTGTCCTTTTTTAGTATTCACTGGGGAGTATGCATCAAAGTTGACCAGTGCATGCCAGTTCCAAATATTACTGTAGAATTCACTGTTTGTTACAAAAAGCAGGGTAAAGGAATGAATTCTACAGAAATATTATACTGACACTGGATACTTTTCCTATTTTCTAACAGCCCATCTGATAAACTTTCAGATCTGAGTCACTACAAGTACACTGAGAAGTTTCTCCAAATAGCTAATGCTAGTCAAATATTCTTACATGGTTCCTAAGAAACACTGGAATTGTGAAAGAAAGATGGTCTTTGCCATAACTCCCACTGAAATGTTGTGAA
Source organism: Elanoides forficatus (assembly GCA_025311575.1). Lineage (NCBI taxonomy): Eukaryota > Metazoa > Chordata > Aves > Accipitriformes > Accipitridae > Elanoides > Elanoides forficatus. The sequence goes on along the minus strand of JAOBAS010000072.1, from coordinate 6,139,746 downwards.
ATCCTGCTATTGCAATTACTACCCGTCATCAAAACAGCCAGTGTTGTCTGGTTGCTTCTAAGTTCCTCTTTTGTTATTATTCACACAGTGCTTTTTACAGTGCCTTATATTATGTTCTATTTTGGGACTAAGGATCTAACCTTCTATTTTGGGACTAAGGATTTGCACTACAATGCAAATTACAAACAACTGTGATGAAATTTGGGTGGATTTATAACGACTCCTATGCAGAACAACTCTCTTCTCTCCCATTTCTTACCTGAAACTTTTTCTGTATGCGTGTCTGAAAATAGCAGAAGCTTTTTCTTTCTTTCCAGTGTTTCTGCACTGTGAACTCATATTTATTTTGCTATATATCACCCACTGGTCTTTCTCACATTTTTAATACATTTATCTAGTCAGGAGGACATTGTATTATGCAATTCTCTCCTTTGTAATCAATCATTTTCTGTATGTCACTGTCTTTAAAAAGTAAAAGCAGGCACCTTATTATTCTCTTAAATTCCCTAGCGCCAAGTAACACATGCATCAATGTCTATACATATGAAGTTATCTATGATACTTTTTCTGCTGCTTGTGTACCTGTTGCTTACCTTTTTGCAGCTCAAGGTCAGGATCATACTAGCCTATCCTCTACAAATGGAAAAAAATGAGTGAGTACTTGTTATTCCAAGGGCTTAAGGAAAGCTTGTGATCAGGATAGCTGTTCTTCAGACAAATCTTTCTTAATAAGCAGCAACTGGAAAAGAAAGTAGTATGTCACAGTAATACCAGAAAGTATGCATAAGTGAACTGATTGCATGTTGCTTAGTGGTAACAGGTAAGTTAGTTGTCATCTCACCATATTTTTCAAATATGAACACTTTTTTTAAATTGAATCTGAAGGAACAGTCAATTTCTAAGTCGTATGACCTATATATCTAGCTATTTCTGATACCTACTAAAGAATATATGTAGAAAGTTGAAGATTAGATCTTTTACCTGTTGTCACCTAATAACAAATTGTGTAGAATTTTTTCAAAATTTATTTTTCTATTACCAAATCATTAATTAATGGGTACAAAATTCTTCCAGTCTGTTGCAGCCCTGCCGATACAAAAAACTGTTTATGCAAAATATAGCAAAATGCCTACCTCAGCTGTAAGCTGTCTGATAAATAAACCAGTAACACAGATGTATACCTATGCTTAAGAGCTTCTCTGTGTTGGGATCATAATTATAAGCACAAATGCAATCAGCTGCAAATCTTAGAATAGTATTCCAAAAGGATGATGATCCACAGTGTTATTATCTTCAGGAAACCTTACTTCTGATAATTTATTTATTTTAGTAGTTTATTTTTTTTAAAATGGGTAAATATGGCATAAGCAAACACATGAGGAATCATAGACATCAGCAAAAATTATTTAACGTTTCTTAAGAGTTTGAATATTTTTCTTAAAGCTAGGGCCAGTTGTTGCTACGACCCTAGTAACAACATACAAAATTTGAATAATATTTAGTGGACACTGAAAGGAAATTAATGAGCAATGAAAAATACTTGGGTATCATAAGTTTCACATGATAGCCTACAGTATCTGTACTGTTTCAGAGCTAATTCAAGTTACAGGCTGTTACAAAGTTTTAATAGGCCTCTGTTTTCACTTGGAAGTTATTGTCATTATGTTATTGTGCTGTGTGACTACACACTAGGCACAAGTGAGAAGGGTAAAAATAAGTCTATTTTGTCCTTCCTTTGCCTGACTTTGCTGTAGATATTCTAATGTTTTATCTCCAGCAGGCTCTTGTACACATATGACTGCTGAAAAGCTGAGTTTGTTTGAAATATATCTACAACTTTATGTAATAAATAGCTATTTTTTAAGTATTTTTTCTTCATGGGAAGCTCTATTTTACATGGTGTTTTAGGGTCCCTACTCCATTTATGTCCTGGTTTCAGCTGGGATAGAGCTAATTGTCTTCCTAGTAGCTGGTAGGGTGCTATGTTTTGAGTTCAGTATGAGAAGAATGTTGATAACACTGATGTTT
>JAOBAS010000072.1:6095536-6114403 GCA_025311575.1 Elanoides forficatus | reverse complement strand
AGTGGGCATGGATGACGGTTGGACTCGATGATCTTGTAGGTCCCTTCCAACCTAAGTGATTCTATGATTCTATGATTCTGATATATTCAGACAGGCTTTAAAAAGCAGACACCGTGGGAGCAATCCAACTGCCTAATGTAGGAGTTTGGTGTCACTGTAGATGTTCCAGATGCAAAGCATTTGGGCAGGGGTAGCAGATAATTCCTGCAACTTCATGGTTGCACTACGTTACCTAAAATAACACTTCATACCTGTGTTTAAACACCTGAATCCTGTTCGCACCTGTGCAAACAGGATTTGGAAAAAATCCTTACTTAAAATCTTTCTCAATAAGTTATTTCAGTCTTTTTTTTTTTTTTTTTTTTTTGCTTTGTGATGACCTTGAATGTCAGAAGAGGCTGAAATACAAAGTTAATAATTATAATCAGATAACTTGGCACACTGCATTTAAATAATAACTCCTAAAATTATATAACAAAAGAAAAGAATTGGAGCATCTAATTTTATTGTGGAGATAATTGAAGGTTGAAGAAGACACCTTTTTTTTTTTTTTTTAAGCACAAGGTATGAATAATATAAGTTTGCTGCAATTATGAATCTCAATTCACATGTCATTTTCAGTTGACATGATTTTTTCCATTTTTCAGTTGTTTCAGTTTCTTGAAAGTGACATTTTTTTGAATTGGTTTCGTTCAAGAAATCCAAGTGTGTGATGATAGTCTGCATGTACTTCACTATGATGGCAGCTGAGAAAACAAGTGTTAGATTTTCAGAAGGGACATAGAGTCCCAGATGCCAAAAACATCAATGGAAGGTAAGTACCTGGACACCCTTGAGAAGCCAAGCCTTAGTGTCTGAGACTTAACATCATCAAACAGTATGAAACCAAATAATGAGATAATATATACTGCACATTGGGTTTATGCAAATACATATTGATTTTTTCAATGGAATACCAGCAAATAATAAATTTAAACATGTATATGCATATGTGTGTGCATATTTATGTCTGCATGCATATATGCGTACTCATAGATATACTTTCCTCTCATTATCTATTATTCATTATTGTCATGGTTTAACCCCAGCCAACAACCAAGCACTACACAACCGCTCACTCACTCCCCCCAGCCCAGTGAGATGGGAGAGAGAATCAGAAGGAAAAAGGTAAAACTCGTGGGTTGAGATAAGAACAGTTTAATAGAACAGAAAGGAAGAAACTGATAACAAAAATAACAATAATAAAATGACAATAATAATAATAAAAAGATTGTAATATACAAAACAAGTGATGCACAATGCAATTGCTCACCCCCCTCCAACCAATGCCCGGTTAGTTCCTGAGCACACACCCAGGCCAACTCCCCCCAGTTTATATACTGGGCATGACATCCCATGGTATGGAATACCCTTTTGGCCAATTTGGGTTAGCTGCCCTGGCTGTGTCCCCTCCCAACTTCTTGTGCCTCTCCAGCCTTCTTGCTGGCTGCACATGAGAAGCTGAAAAATCCCTGACTTAGTATAAACACTACTTGGGAACACCTGGAAACTTTAGTGTGTTATCAACATTCTTCTCATATTGAACCCAAAACATAGCACTATACCAGCTACTAGAAAGAAAATTAACTCTATCCCAGCCCAAACCAGGACAATTATTCATATTATATACATATATATGTATAGTTACATATGTATATAGCCTTGCATACATTGATATATGGGTTTGAGATTCTCTGCAACCCATGAAAAATTAAATCTAATTACAAATCTGATGGTATTTTATCCTCAGAATACCTGGCTGAATGAACATTGTTGTCTGCTTTGGTGGTACCATCCAGTTTCATGTACGACAAGGTGTGCTTCTAAGCTCACAGCTTCACAGTCGTCATGTTCACATTATCTTTAAGACCTCTGTCAATGCCCTGAAATTGTATTTGTAAGTAAGTGTATCACTCTTAGTATTGCAATAACATAAAGGCTAACTTCTGAATCCAGAAGTTATGAGCAGAAAGTTGGTATTTTTATCAGAGGGCAGATATACCTGGAGGTATAGGATTTTGTAAGAAAGTGACCATTTTCCAGGTCAGCTGTCCAGTACACAGAAATGTGAAAACAATGTAAGTCACTGAAAGGCTGGTTCCTGCAAGCAGAATTTCTGTTGGCAACATGCTACTGTGCTTCAAACTCCATGAGGCTAAATTCATTGCTTTAGGCAAGTTGTTAATCTGAACTCCTTGTTTCATAAAGCCGGATCTCTCTGTTTTAACAAGTGCCACTCTAATTTGCATCATTGTAGACCCCAAATCATGGTCTCTCAGATATCAGAAGTGTGAAAGGGCTTTAACGTAAGTGTAATTAAGGTAGCATAGTTTAAAAGAATCTCAGTGTGAATCTCAGTCGGATGTATACTTTATGTATTCATGTACGTGATTTAGTTTTTCTTTCTTCACCTGCTTATTTTTCCTATTCAGCCCATGAGCTTTGTTTGTTTTTTCCTCATCATGCAAATGCAATGTTCTCAGAAAGCCAGTGACATGGATTGTTTTAAAGGATTTTGGACTAATATCCTACAGGAGAAGACTGGGAAAGAGGAGTCTGGAATAAGATTTGAGATTTGTATATTTGTGTTTAGAGATGCTTAGGGGAAAGTGCAAACTATTTTAGTGATATTGATGGGGTTTACTTTATTCCTTTTCTTACCTTCCTTGATACTTTGTTCACAAGCTTTACTTTGACATGAATACAATCTGACACCTATTTTTTTTGTATGTGTAAGCATTGAAGGACTGTCAATCTTTTCTCACTCAACAGTATCTCAGAGGGAATGGCTGTTTGATAGGCAACAACCCATCTGAACATTGCACATCTCTTCTCCCTTTAAAATGTGGAATCAAAAGAATGTGATAGATTTGAATTCTTTTTTTGCTTTTGCCAATATGTATGAAAGCTACTTTGACAGTGCTTCTCAAGGTTCTTGTGGCAGCATATTTGCTTTCTTCAGAGATCACACATTCGATTTATTTTTGGCTTTGTAAATTCTCATCACATTGTCTGTCCTGTTCTCTACGTTATTCTAACTACATTTGTCTTTTAACCACCAGCACAAATACTGCATTCATTTTTCCCTCAGTGTTGCCTGTTCCTGCTTATTAACATCTGAATACTGGCTCTCATTTAGAAGAAAAACCTTGATTTGCTTTCTTATTTCACCTCTGACTTTCCCAGGGCCCATCTCTAACATCACACATGTTTTTACAATTGTTTCTTCAAGGTCTATTTCAGCAACTGATTTTACTTAGAGTTTTAACATCCATGCAGCAACTTAGGCAGCCATTTCTTTTGGTTTGATTTCTTTATGTACAGACTTTCATATATATTTCCTTCTTCTTAATTTGATAAGGTAGTTTAATTTTATTAAATACTTCATAGGATAGTTTACCATCTCTGCCCAGTTTTCTCTTCAAGATCACATCAAGTGGAAATATGCTGGGCAAACACAGTGGATTAACTCAAAGATCAAAAAATAAAAATAATTTTTAAGACTGCTTATCCTCCTCTCAGACCAATTTTTTAGGATGATTTGGTTTGCATACATCAGCAGGTTTCACCATCATGACTTCAGTCCTTTGAGAGGTTGAATACCTTCCACTTAAGTTAATATCAGCAGAAAATGTGGCAACTTAATATCTCAGTGGGGACACTGATGTATAAACTAATTACCAGTGAATCTTGAGTTAAGTGATAAAAGTTTCCATACAGGTGAAGGCAACAATGAACATTTTACGATCTTTGACACCTTTCTATTTGTTTCTCATTGTGTGCTCTCTCAATGTATGCAACTCCCTCTGCAAATACTTAATCATAAGAATACAAATGTAAATGGAAATTGAAGCATATTATAAAGGAAAAATCCAAATAAACAGAAATTTCTCACTGAATTCAATAAAATATAATACAACCTGAAGTAGAATTATCCAGCAAAAAAGCATTGGGTAACAGGATATTCTTAAAATAATTCTGTTTTCTGTCCTTTTCTGGTTGGTTGTGGGAAACTGTGGAAACATAATCATAACTTCTTTGTAGCGATTACACATTGTAACAATTACAATACAATCTTTTTCATAATTGTTAGGTTTTTTCTTGAAAATTTACAAGAAGTCACTGCTTTTCCCACCCCCAACCTTTGCTTAAAAAGATGTATCCCATGTCTAATCACTCTAGAAACTATTTTCTCATACTAGTTCCAAAGAAATTCACAGAAAATTTCGCTATTGTTCTGCACAAATTGATTAACTTTTTCTGTTGGAAATGCTGTTTATGCATCTGAGAATTCATTTGCATTTTCAGAATCATTTCATATTATTGGCTCTCTGTTGCCAGTTAAATCATATGAATGTTTTTTCTTTCTCTTTTTTTTCCAACTGATATACTTACATTTTGTAAAATAAAATATAGACTTCCTCTGTTTTGCAGTCTCAATGTGATTTGGGTGGATAAGAAATACAATTTCTCCAAGGGTAAATTCTGAACATTTTAGATAGAAAGAGGAGTGTCTTATTCTTTCCACTGAGTTTACTCTCTTTTTTCTAATTTAGAACAAGTTTTTGAATCAGGTTTTTATGTTTTTTAAGAAAATGCCTAGGACATAGGTTATTCTGCAATGTATTTGTAACAATCTTTCCTGTTTAAATGCTTCTCCTCTTGCACAGGATAATATTAAAACTTCCACTGAAGCAGGATCACAGTCACTTATTCTCTCTGTCTTCCACCTTAGGAAAATATAAATATTATTGAGTGATACAGCTTTTATGTGACTTGATAAAGGTACACCTAAATCAAGTTTATAACCTGGCACTAGAGCATATTCCTGAGACATGGGAGTTCTTTGTCCTAAGACAAATGGTTTTCAAGGGCACTGTTTTGTGAATCTGTTTAAATTTATTTTCTTCTTTACATTTGAGTTAAATTTTCATATAATTTGAGGTTAAATGAAACTCCACAGTGAAACAGTATGCTGAGTGAACCACTCTCAACAAATGCCAATTTTCCATCATTAGAATAAGTCATTAATTTACACTTCTTTTCTTGAGTACATTTTACTTTCACTTTTTGTAATATTTTCCCTTAAATAGAACATCACCTTTCAAGTTTCAGATTTACAGTAACAGACAAGCACCAAGGTGAGGGTTTTCCTTTGCTGTTAACTTAGCTAGTTAACTAAGTATTTTAAAAAAATAATTCTTGGGAGGATTTCTACAGTGGAGTGTCAGTGAATACATAATTCTTTTCCTCCAGTAGAATTAGTGTCCTTTTTGTTGATAGTGCAGGAAGTGTGCAATCTCATGATAATTCCACTACAAATCACAGAAAGAATACTCTGGAAAAGAAATTGTCTATCAGGTGAGACATCTTTTCTGTTGCCTAAAAAAAGGAGACACAATCAGGATTCATTGGCCAATTTGATTTCAGAGCCTGACAAGCTGAAGAAGTCATGAATTTGTTATGTCCTAAACTATGCACACATCAATCTGCACATATCCATGGCCTGCCAGATGCAGCGCTCCAGCTGATTCCAATATAAACACTGTTAATGTACTGTGAAATGGTTCTCCTGAAGCAGCATAAACATTTAGTCTTTTCATTAGAATAGTAAGTTGTAAATTACCATGTTTAAAATGCAATACAAGACTATATGGAAAAAATTAGATGAACCTGATCCTGTAAAATTGATTAAGAGGTTGACCTTGGAAGTTTTTGACTTCATCAAGTAACTAATATATATTAGACCAATAAGCTGGTTTTAGTTTAGAAGACCAGCTTCTACTCTAGTAATATTATTTTTAAAATGTTAATATGATTAATGCTGTAAATTATTTTCTGTGTAATTGTCAGACAGACACTTTTCCCCAAAGGGAAGAGAGGCACAAAACTGCAAGTTCATTTGCATCCCTGACACCCAATAGTAAATTTTGGCAGATATCTTCTTTTCACAAACTGTATTTCATCTGAATCAATGGCAAGATATCCCATACTGCTAAAAAAATTGGTTTAATGTATCTGATTTCCATTACATCACAGTTAGTTAAACCTTAAAAACATACACTTTTGGTGACCATGAGAAGCGATGGAAGAAAATGTGTGGAGAGGAAGTTCTTTCCTGAACTTTATTTCTGTTATCAGGACGACCACCTACTCAATATCTCTATAGATTATGCTCAAGGTAGCTGCTTCATCTAAAGTGTGATGGACCCAGGTAATAACAGGCTCAAACACTTAAAGGAATTTATAAGGTCTGGATCTAAATTGTCACTTTATTTGTTTTCTAGAAGGAACAATTGTCCTTTCCTTATGTTTTTTCTGAAATGCAATGAAAAGAAAATTTAAAAATTTCTTTGCAATGCAGAGGAGATTTAAAGACAAAGTCAAAAGAAAATTGTGACAGCATGGGACACGATTTTAGCTGTGTGGTATCCATGGCACGTCCATTTCTCAGGAAAAGAATGGCTTGGAAAGTCAAGTAGTAGTTAGTGCTCCTCCTGAATGTATTATATGTAGCTACATAAGGTAATGGGGCAACTGATGCTGGAGCACTGCTGTGGAATGAATGTTTTGAGAGGAAAAGTAGCACTTAAAATTAGTAGCATGTGTGTCCAAGTCTATGAGTAGGACAAATCTACTCTATTTTTACCATCATATTACACTGCACAATGTCAACAAGGAGATAAAAATGAATATGCTTAAGCATTGTAGAAGTTGACAAAGAAAAGAATCATGTCATTTGTGGGTGAAAAAGACCTCAAAACCAGTCACCTCAATTTCTTTTTTTACTGTAAAGAAAGAAGAATAAAGGCTTGGACAGAAATTTCCAAGTTGCAGAAGTGAGAGATTTGGCATATCACATTTCAACAGTACAAGGAAAAGAACCAAGTTAAATAACTCTGTGGGAATACACTTGCTAGTTCTATAAAAAAAAGTCATAAAAGCCTCTGTTTTTTAGTAGCCACTTGGGTGGTGGTATAAAATATAGCTGTGGTACCTTGGGAGTACAGTATATAGTAAAGAGGTTATTTCTTAAAATTAAGCTAACGTGTCACCTAGAAGAAAAAGCTGTTATTAACTACAATAAGGTTTTATTAATAGTTCAGGCTAACTTTCAAGTGCTCACACTGATTTCTCTCAGTCTCGCAGGACAGAACTTTCTGAGAGTTACAATTCATTTCAGTGCCAGTTAGACTCTTGCTGTGCCAAAAGCCTGGAAAACCAAAGTTGTTCCCAAATTCTGAATGATGAAGTGAGGGATGTTTTGGACTACTGCAAAACATGGTCTCTCTGATGTCAGGGGGCCTCATATAAATTATGGTTTATATGAAAGAGCACAGGTAAGGCAAATGATTGAATTGATGATTACATAGGACAAGTATAAATTATGGCATTGCATCTTACAGAAAGGCACCACAAAAAGAACCAATGGAGGAAAAAGACATAAAATTTTTCATTTAAATATGTAAAGGGGAATTTTTCATAAAGCTGTTATGAGATCCTTTTGGACAGCATCTATATTAAAGAGGAAAGAATACTATGATTAATAAGGAAAATTTCTGGCAGTATTAACAGATAGCAGTAGAATAAAGTCCAGATAGCAGAAAGTCCTCTTGCTTGCAATCTTTTGTCCTGCCTGTATGAAGAATGCATATTTACTCAGTAGTTGCTAATCCTGGTAGGGATTTAGAAATATGCTTAAAGACATAAAAGTTATATGTGAAATACTTCCAAGTGTTACCATTTAAGGCATTTTTAAAAACAGATTTTATATATATCTAGAGTATGTTTTGTAACTTGTGGGTTGTAGTCATAGCAAGAGAAAGTTTTGCTTCAGATTTTTTTCTGTGGTGTTTTGTTGACTCCCTAGCTATTTTACCAACATGAGCTTTACGGTATACTTATTCAAAAGTTATTCCAACATGTAAGATATGATCTACATTTATGTTATACTATATTTTTGTACACTATTCATTCCTGTGTAAGGTTCTTTGAATGAACGATTTCCTGTTTGCTTGCTTTTTTTTTAAATTCTATCATAAACTAGAAGACAGCCCACTATTGAGGGCATCTGAATAGATTCAAAAATCTATACAGATAATATACTATAAGAAAACAGGTAATTAGGACTATATTAACAAGTATAGACAAGTTCCCCACCAAAATAGTGGAAAAATGCAGATACCACCTAGTCACCACTCACAAATCTGATGGAGTTTAAATATTAACTTTTAATTTTCTAACTTTTCTATTTTTTCCTTTACACTTAGATCATGGCTTTGTTTTCCTGTCGTGTTGGCATACAGAAAGACTGGAAATTGTTAGTGAGGTGCACACTGATCCTCCCTGTTCCATCAGGGCTTCTGTGACTAAGGAGCATGCCTGACTCTCTCACCCTTCTTGAAAAATCTCACTTCAGTTTTCATGATGGTAATAACAAAAACCGCAGGCTCACTTTAAAGCAGAGGGTGCATGTTAAAAAAAAGTCATTATTTATCATGATTTTGAGCATGGTTAAGTTTGAGACAGGGATACATTTCCTCCTTCCATCGCATGGAGGAATTGCAGAGCAGAGCTGAGGGGAGCAGGGAAATACTTCCCTGAAACCCTGAGTAGCAGGAGGAGACCTGTAAGTTTCAGGTCTGCTGGAAAAAAGGTAAATAATGGACTTCTTAGATAAATGCCCTCCTACTCAGACTGACAGAATGTAATAAGTAACCACAGCTTATGGAATGAAAAAAGGGGAAGAAAATCACAAAGGCAGTCAGCCACTAAACTATTCCTGCCTTTGCAAATTTCAACCTACATGTCTCAGGTCCAGCAACATCACAGTAGATTGACTGAATCACAGATCATTTTTTTCTGCATCAGTGATGAATAAAAACCTGAATCTTCAAACCCTAAGCATATGATAAGAGAATTTGAGGGAGCAATTTTTTTTTAAAGCCAATGCATCCATTAGAAACTCTAATCTAGGAAGCTTTTAGCTGCCTTTTAATATAAAATTAACATTTCTGAATTATGCACTTATTCTTTCAGCATCTGAACTCAGAATACTAAAAGGCAGTTATAACAGACCAGCCTAAGTTATGCGGATGTAAGTACTCAGCCCTGGCAGCAACATATTTGATTTTTCTACATATTCATTATTCGCTAAATGATTTATATAACATTCACCAATAATTTCTGGCAGATTCTAACTGATAAATTTTCTCACTTGACTGTTTTGTGTAGAGCAAATGGAGCCTAAATTAATTCAGGTTTCTTTGAGCTCATACTCACTGATTATTTTTCCCATTCGTCCAGCCCTAATACTTGTATTTTTAAGACTGACGGAAAGCAAGTTACAAAATACTTGAGTAAAAAAATCCTAGAAGTGCCACCAACTAAATACAGACATTTATTATGTTTGAGTACGGAACTGAGTCAGACACACATATACATGGCCTGGTTTGCTGCTCACTTGCACCTGGGCAATCAGTTACACCTACACAGAGGGCATGTAAAATGCTGTCATCCACTTAGGATTTTGGATTCATTATGCATTTCCCTGAAGAAGTAAAAACAGTGACTCATTCTGCATAGGTGTGAATGCAAACCTGGGAAAACTCATATGATTCAAAGAAGATTTTAAATTTAGAAACTTACAAGAAAAAATCTGCAAATGTCATGGTAATTCTGTCTTCACAAAAGCCATGGAAACACAGAATAAGAATTTTGTAGGGCTTCAAAGGTATGATGCTTACACATGCATACATCCCCATAGCAGCACAGGAGGCCTGACTCAGTGTACACCAAATGATGTATGCAGAGACAGTCTGAAACAGGGCTCAAGCCGAAGTGTAAAGCATTCCCAAGAGGATGAAAGTTTCACTAACAGAGTACTGGTAAAAAAACAGTCAAGTCTGAAGCTGAGCCCTCTGTGAGGAGGGGGCTACACTGGGGACGTATACTTTAAGTATGGTTTTTTGCCATAGACCTTCATTCTAACTGAAAGTCCCATTTCCCACTTTTTACTAAAGGCTAATTTTACATTCTATCGAATGTGAATAACACTACAGAAGAGGAAATGAAGATGATGTATTTCGGACTATAAGTCACATACATCTAAATATCCCCCAAATTAGCAATTTATAAAAGGCTGTACTGCTATTAAGTACAGTATAACTACTCACAAACTTCTGAATGTATCAGACACATGAACTTCTACTAGACAATGACAATTTGTTCTCTGCCATCCGTGCCCCACTCTTTGTTTCTTTTTCTTCCCTTCTCATACAATCATTACTTCTGCATTCATCTACAGATTATCTTATTTGACTGGATTCAGCTGTACATTAAGACTTCAGATATCTTACCTATTTCAACTGCTTGCACATTGTAGCTGAAAGGAAATTTTAGAAGCATACTAAGTCACGCTATCTTGATGAATCTCAAGTGAAGTCACACAAGCTGTAATGAATTTTGAATGAATTAATGACTCTTCAGTTAAAGGAAAGCATTGAAAGGTTTTGTGAGTGCTATAACAGTGCCTGTAGTAAGTATTCAACCATGCTGTAATTAATGCAATTATTCATCTGGACTTGAAACTTAGGTAGAGGCATGCTAGTACACTGGAAAGGAGAATGAAAACAAACCCAAAAACCAACAACAAAACCCCACAATTCTCTCAAACTTAGAGCTAAAACACAGCGCTGTCAATCCCATAAGCAGCTACTTCATGTTTATATTCGTATACAGTCAATTGTTAATGAGGCAAAATCGAGCATCTGTTGCATACTCATCATTAGCAGGAGTTACCATTGTTAATGAATTGTCCAATGTCACCTGACTGTACTAGTTAGTACTACCAAATCATAACCACTAATAAAAGCCTGTGATCTTGATTGGACACGACTAATCCACTCAGTTACATGACTTAAAAAAACATAGGAAAAAATCTTCTGTCACTAGAGGGGGGCTTCAAATTTTTACTAGTCAGAGAATAATGAAACGTTCCTAAAGGAGAGGATATCCATGCTTATTTAACTTCTATAACTAAAACCTTGAAGTCTGACATCTGAAAAGACACAGAACACCAAAGCTGAACAGAATAATTACTTCACTAATCTTGCAAGCTACACTATAATATGGCAATTACCTTTTTTGCAACTGTATGCCTTTGCTAGACCACACTCAGCTGGCCACTGACTATAATTTCAGATCTTTTTTTTTTTCTTTGCAGTAAAATATCTATTGAATTTTGACTGATTTTAATCCATTTTGAACTCTAATCCATTCTCCAGGGTCCTTTTAAGCCAGCTTAGTTTGATTAAACTACTAATTTAAAAGTGGACATTGTTCTTCTATCATCGCCCCTGTAATTAATGGAAATATTGCTGATCTTTGCACAATCTTACTTGATATATACTTTCCTACTGAAAATAAAGCATTTATGGTCATTATAATTATGGTTTTGTAATCACTTTTACATCATTTCTATAACATTCTATTTCTATAATTATATGACTGTATTATTTTAACATGAAAATATGTTTCAAACTGAACCAAAAGCCTCGCTATAATCAAAATATATACCAACTATTTCCTGTCTTGTTGGATGAGATTTGTATGGTTTGACATGAGTCTGCATTTCCAGTATCTTGCTCACCACACCTTTCCATTGGAAAATAACTAACTTTTCTAAGTAGCTTCTTGTCAGGCTTTTTGTGCTGTAGACTGATCACGCATTACCTCATTACTTGTACTAATTGCATTAGCCCCATTATAAGCTGATCTTGTTAGCAAAATCTGTAGCCACATCAAAGGTTTGTTGCACCCATGTATTAGTACTATGCTTAAAAACATACAGTTCATACTTGCTTGGCTTGAAACCAGGAGTAAACTCAGTGAAATAACATAATTGTGGGAGTATATAAGTATTTTTGTAAAACCGTAACGCTTCTAAAGCATAGACTACCAGCAGCAAGCATTTTGTAAAAGAGCTAAGCATAAATTCATAATTAATATTTAAGTGTAAATGGGCAAATGGACAGGTCGCATAGTTGCTCAAAGTGCTGGAAAGGATGTTTAAGTGCTAAATTCTGCAAGAACACAGTTTGTAGAGCACATGGGAAAGATGTGTGGTGAAACCAGAAAAAATCCTGGTTCTCAGTTTAAGATTAACTCTGTTGAGAGCAGATGTGGCTATGCCCTTTTATTTTGTGAAGAGTGCTGAGGAGCAGGAAGGAGGACGGAAGGGGAGAAGGAAGTAGCCCACTCCAGTCCAAACTGCATCACCTGGATCTCAACCACTAAGACCATCAGGAACTTTCATCACCAGCACTCACTATATGCATCAGCTCCGTGTCATTGTGTACACAAAACTAGTTTATCATGAGCTTCTTAAGGGCTATTTGTTTGCATAAGCAATGAGAATGCCTGACAATGATTAAGAGCTAACCATTGGCGGTGTGTGTTATTAATGAGTGTCAATCCCGTGGAGTGTTGCTCTGAAGTTTGAAACAGAGTGGATTTGTCAATATTCTAAATGCTTCCATCACTGTGATAATTTTCCTAATCTATACATAGATCTATATAAATTGTATACATATTTTATATTTGTATATATAAGGTAAATATGTATGTACCTATATGCATAAATAAAACGCATATGTGTATACAGTTGCAACAAAACCAGTGGTCAAATGATGTCAAAACTTCAGTCTTAGAGCTGCCTCTGAACAGCTGTTGTTCTTTATTGACTATCAGACTTCAGTCTTCCTCATGCTACTCATATGTTCTGAGAATATCTTGTCACTTCTTATGTCCTCTTTTAACTGTATTTCATTCTGTGATGAGGCTCTTCTGATTTTGCCCTTACAATTGTGGTTGATACATCTGCTAAATCTTCATTTAATGTGAGATTAACTAGGCATAAAGTCATCCCATGCTCTGTGATGTTACAACATATCCAGATATACAGCAAAAAGTAATAATTAAAATGTTTAAAAACATCTGTACTAACAAATACGATCTGTGTTTGTACTGTTAGCTTAAGTGGTATGTTAGATTTCATTATTACCTTATCAGCCACTTGCCGTCAGGCTACTCAAACATTGTTATAAACTTTTTAAATTATATGTGAATTTAAGAGTTTTGTTTTGTTTTGCTCTGATTCATTCTGATCTGTTTTGTTTTAAACTGTCTTATTTCTAGACTAGTTGAACAGTTTCTTCTCAGTTTAGGGGTTTGTTCCTTCAAATACTTTTTGTCCTTTAATTCAATGGTGGCTATGTTTCTGGAGGGGTCCTATGCAGGTGAGAGAACTAAGGTAATAATTAAATAAATTACATCCTTGTTTCTTTAAAAAATCTTTTTTACAGGGTTTTCTGGTAGGGGGTTAACTGTAATTAGATATCCACTTTACTGAATGGTATACAGAATGCTTAAATAATATATTATTTATGCTGTAGCCAAAAAACATGACCCCAGTTTTAAGTAGGTTTTTTCCCCCCCTTTTTCTAATTTGCATGCTTTCTTATTCCCCACAGCCTCACCATATGATTATAAAGATACTTTCTGTCAACTTATGATGGGCTGCTGTATAGGAGGAAAAATATTATTTTTTCAGGTTATTAAAGTTAGCATGAAGTAAAATAAGTTTATCTAGGAACACAGTGATATATACAGAAGAGGAATATTCCTGTCTGATGTAAATTGAGGTAATTACATTGACATGACAGGCTGATATTCAGAGCAGATACGCCAGTTGACACCTCCTAGATATTTTGTTTATACTCACCAATGTGTTTTGATCAACAATAATATCTAGTTTCCCTGTGTTATAATTATAAAAGTATATTCTGATTTATCTGGTGAACTTCTTCAGTTTGCATCCTCAGTATACTTATGGTAATTCCAAGTGTGTTATTCTAGTGTCTGTATATCCAATCTGGAGTACACTGCAGGTTTTGCAAAACAGCCTTTTGTGAATTCATCACACCCCTACATCCAAAAAGTCTGACAGAACGGAGGTTTCCAAGTGAGGATCTAGACTCAGTAAGTTGTCCATGTTAAAAAAAAATTTCCAGAATGAGCCATTTCATGTGAGCTTCAAGCTGCCTAAACAAGCAATAAAGAAAAGGAAAATCCACAGTTAAACATACACATAAATCAAATTGCATGACCGCAGAAGTAAAGATATTAACAAATATAAAAAGATCAGAGGAAAAGTGATAATTATTCCCTAGTGTGTGCAAGCAGAAATACCACTTTCTTTAATAGCACCTAATCTTTTATGGAAAATGGATGCAATGGTGAATGTTATCAAAACATGTCAGTATTTCACTCTGACAGTGGCAGAAGAAACTTGAATGCAAATAAGCAAAAAATAAGGGTACGGGAGTGTAGTTTCTGAACTTTGTGCAAAAGTGCCTTCTGCCTATGCACATCAGTCAAGAGAAAAGTGATGTCCTTTTCATCAGTCTGCACACTTACATCACCACTACTTAAAAAGATACATGTCAGCACTTCACCACAAAACATCATAGCTGATGAGATTTAGACAGCGAATAGATTATTCAAGAATACACTGACCAATTCCTTAATAAAATCAAGATGACCATCTCTCTGTGACAAATTAATACCTGTATAGACAAATATTTAAGAATTTCCAGTTTGATCTCTAATAAACTGTGACTTGTTGATTTAAAGCATGGCATCATGAAGGGCAAATTGTGCCTGACTAATCGAGTGGCCTTCTACAACAGTGACTGCATCAGTGGACAAGGGAACAGCTATAGATTTCATCTACCTAGACTTCTGTAAGTCCTTTGATATCCTCCCCCACAACACTGCTGCTGCTAAATTGGAGAAGTAAGGGTTTGATGGATGGACTGTTAGGTGGATAAGGAGCTGGTTTGATGGCCGCATCCAAAGAGTTACAGCCAATGGCTCAATGTCCAAGTGGAAACTAATAATGAGTTGTGTGCCTTAAGGGTCCGTACTGGGACCAGTATTACTTAATATCTTCTTCAGTGACATAGACAGTGAGATTGAGTGCACCCTCAGCATGTTTGTAGGTGATAGCAAGCTGAGTGATGCAGCTGATATTGCTAGAGGGAAGAGATACCATCCAGAGGGACCTTGACAGGCTTGAGGACTTGGGCCCATGAGAACTTCCTGAAGTTCAACAAGGCCAAGTGCAAGATTCTGCACCTGGGTTGGGGCACTCCACAACATCAACACAGACTGGGGAATGAATGGATTGAAGGCAGCTCTGCAGAGAAGGACTTAGGGATACTGGTGGATGAGAAATTGTATGTAAGCTGGCAATGTGCACTTGCAGCCCAGAGTGCCAACTGTATCCTGAGCTGCATCAAAAGAAGCATGGCCAGCAGGTCGAGGGAGGTGATCCTGCCCCTCTACTCCGCTCTGGTGAGACCCCACCTGCAGTACTGTCTTCAGCTCTGGGGTTCCCAGCATAAGAAAGACATTGAACTGTTAGAGCAGGTCCAGAGGAGGGTCACGAGAATGATCAGAAGGCTGCAACATCCCTCCTATGAAGAAACGCTGAGAGAGTTGGAATTGTTCAGCTTGGAGAAGGGAAGGCTCTGGGGAGACCTTATTGTGGCTTTTCAAGACATAAAAGGGGCTTATATGAAAGATGGTAAGAGACTTTTAACAACGTCTGTAGTGACAGGACAAGATGCAATGGTTTTAAACTGAAATCAGGCAGATTTAGATTGGGCATATGGAAGAATTCTTTTAGAATGAGGTTGGTTAGGCACTGGAACAGGTTGCCCAGACAAGTTGTGGGTTCCCCATCACTGGAAGTCATCAAGGTTAGGTTGGATGGGGCTTTGAGCAACCTGATCTAGTAGTGGAAGATGTCCCTGCCCATGGCAGGAAGATTGGACTAGATGTTCTTTAAAGGTCCCTTTTGATCTAAATATTCTATAATTCTGTGATTCTATGATTTTGGCACAGTGGTATGGGGTAGTTGAAATGCAAATATAAGTCATGTAATATTTACCTTTGCAAAAGGCATCTCTGCGTCTGAACAGCCAGTGATGTTTGTGCATGTCAATGGAATTACACCTGACCTTCTGTAGATATCTATAAAAACATTTTCTCTTTGCAAGCATTTTTGATGCAAAACTGAGGAAGCCGTATGCAAAAGTGATCATAGATTAATCCTGTAATTCTAATTATTTGCATAATAAAGTTTTCACAATGACAATAAAGTCATTTTACAATTCAGTTCTGTAAGTAAAACTCCTGTACAGCTTTTGTTTTATTTTATTTTTATCATTAATTCTGTTCTCCCTGATCTTGAGTACACAGAGTAGGATCCACCTCATCTAATTTGAAAAACTATAACTCTCTAGTCCAAACAGTTTGTTACATCAGAGGAGGGGGATTACCTAGGTATTTAGAAGCTACAATACAGAGATTGCAAAGAAAACAAAGTTTTAGTTTGATTCTGAAATAAAAGTAATTGGGGGCAAATACATTTCTGATGTAGAAGCCCTAAAAAGAATAGGAAATCAGCCTATTTTCACAAAATGGTATCATAAGTCAATGTAGATATACTGTCATAAGATCTGCTAAAGATGTGTCACTATCAGGCTCATAAAGTGAGTATAAGTGAGTGAGTGATTGTGGAAATTAGTTCTTAAGTAGAGTTTGCCTAAGAAGACCATAGTCTCTTTGTCTCGTGGATCAACTTCATATGCACTTGTCTTCAAATTCTTTGGAAAGCAGTCTTTATGACATAGATGAGGAGAGTTTTGGTTGGTTATAATAAATATCAATGGCTGAAATACAGATTCAGGTTCCAGACACACTAGAGGTCCATTATGGACACAACATGGAGGATTCAAGGTGGGGCAGAACATCTCAACTGATGACATGGGAAAGAAACCTCTCTAACAGCTCTCAGGAAGACAGGAGTTTAATCTTTCTGATTGTTTGTAACTGTTGAAATACTTGGTTTCCTATGGATATTAAATGATCATTTTAAAGCTTACCTCTGTTGTG
Source organism: Elanoides forficatus (assembly GCA_025311575.1). Taxonomy (NCBI): domain Eukaryota; kingdom Metazoa; phylum Chordata; class Aves; order Accipitriformes; family Accipitridae; genus Elanoides; species Elanoides forficatus. The sequence goes on along the minus strand of JAOBAS010000072.1, from coordinate 6,097,342 downwards.
AACAATTTGATAGATGACAGAAAAGAGCTCAACTTTCTATAATCTAACAGGATAAATTATTATTTGCTCTCATTCTGGAAAACACAATAAATGCAGGTGACTCTCTCACCCAGCCTAAAAACTGGCATTAAGAATGAGACTGAAATCTCAGAAGCTTGTGATTATTTTTTAATACTCTGAAAAAAAAAAGTGTCACATTTCAGACCTGCATCAGTTAGCAAAAAAATGCAGTAAGATAGCTATAAACAAAACTGTGGTGTTGTGTCATATCCTGGAAGATTTAAGTATTTCTTCAGTGCATAGATCTTGCATTTTCTTATTGTCTATAGTACTACCCTAATGCTTACGAGTCTTTCCTTATGTCTGCAAGGCCATTTAACATCACTTTGACCCAGCTCTGAGGGCGGACCCAAACACCACATTGTGCAGGTGGTCCAGAACATAAAGGATCTACTCCTGTAGCCCTCCAAAAGAAACACATCAGGTCAGCAATCTGTGGAGACTAGAGTTAATTTGGTCTGCAATAAAACTACCCCTGATTTTTAGATTATAGTCCCACATTAGAAGTTTGTTGTATAAAGGCCATTTCATCTCCGCATGGGACGAAGTCTGAGATCTATGTGCTTTTCTTCCTAAGGGACAGAAACGGAGGGTTCTCAAAATGTTCAGAAATCCAGAGCAGATAAGGCTCTCCTAAAATATCTGTTTTTTTCCAAACTACTCTTTAATAATAACAGATAAAAATGTTCTTATATCAAAGACCCAGTCTTCCTTAAATTAAACAGTTTATGAAGAAAAAGAAGCTGGCTGCCATAACTGTAGCTCTGTTTCCAGTTTTGGTTAGATTAAACAGTGAAATGGCATTTAAAATATTTTATTTTTGTAAGAAAGATTATCTAGTCTTTTAAAATGTTTGGCTTCAATTCACAAAGAATTTTGGAAGAAGGTAATGTCTTGATTTGTTTTGAAATGGTTCATATGTTCAAACATGAAAGCATAAAAATGATTGCATTGATCTAGAGGGACAGTAAGTGCACTGTAATAGATAAATCACATTCATTCTGAACCCAGACTTAATTTTGTCAAGCAAATCTTGAAGGAAAAGATATTCCACAAAGATATTTATTACAGCTAGGATTTGAAAAACATGGTTGTTACAACCATTTATATTCACAGTAATGTCAAGCTGTGTATGAGAATACATTTACAAAAGGCAAAGTGACAGATTTTAATTAGTCTGCTTTTAAAAAGTGAATATAAACATTACATAGAGAGTTTTTATGAACACATGAGGGAAATTACATTGATGAGCCAACAGTGGTTTGCCAGGAGATTAGGGCATTCTGTCCTGCAGCAGCAGCAAACTTTTGCACACTAATAAAGAGGGCTATAGAGCAATTTCATTATAATGCTGTAAATTCTCTGGCTTTAATAAGTAAAAATACAGTATGGAAACACCAGCAAAGAAGTTGGTTAAGCAGGCAGTGTAGTGTCCTGTGGCTCCTGGGCTTGGATATCAGTTATAGAATACAGATGTGGAGCTGATAGCGAACAGTGATGGCTAGTCAAATGAGGAGTCTGATTTATTCTTTTCACCAAAGGTTATCTCATACAAATGACTAGGTGCTTCTTTTAAGCAGCCTCACAAACTAGGAATAAGCAGTTAGTATGGGTGTGTCAATCAAAATACAAATATACTTTGTGTGTAACAACATTAATCATGTATGTTTGGGATTTTCTTTTTTTTTTACTATTGTGACTGGCCTCTTGTTTTTTATTAATGCCTCAGAAATTGTTTGAGAGTAG
>JAOBAS010000072.1:6082093-6095436 GCA_025311575.1 Elanoides forficatus | reverse complement strand
CCAAAACCAAACAAGCAAACAAAAAAATGCTCAGCATATTTCAAAGACAGTTTATTTTTCATGTCTTACATAAGGAAATATTACGGCCTTTTCTATTTTAGCATATTTAGGTCTTTTTAATTTTTTTGGTTTTTTTTTAATCTAACATGTATTAACTAGGTATATCTTAAAAGATGGTGTAGCTATTCTACATAAAAGATGTTGGTCAGCATTTGAAAGCCCAAAAAAACTCATTTCTAAAGAATGACTGTAAATAAGATAGGTAACATTTATGTTATTTTGATATGTTAGCTGAAGTGTTAACTAAGCTGAACTTACTCTTCCACACCAAAGACTGATATCTTACAGGTAGGCAGGTACTTCTGCCGAATTAGAGAGTACATCTCACAGCAGAATGCATACTTAGCAGTTAACGTAATTATTGTCAAATTCCTCCTAAGGAATGTCATTTTGGTTTCTGAGACATCATAAAAATTGAATTGATATTGATATTAATATAAATGTGGATTTTAAAGCTCAAGATCTCACATCCATTAATATAATATTATAGGTAATATCTGAAGTCACAATAGAATATTTCTTATACCACATTCTTTCTCACATATACAGAAAACCATACGATGGAAAGATTATGTTGTGATATATCATTATTTCATTTTTTTGTTCAGGTTTATTTTTGTTTACCTTGCAAAAATTAATCAAGAAGAATTAAAGCAGCCATTGGATTATTCTGCATGCTCTAATATGGCTTCCTTCAAGCAAATTTGTGAGCAGGAACAGAAAGTGTTTGTTATTCAGAGAACAATATTTGAATAGAATTGCTAGATTTTAATAACAATTTTAAAGCCTTCCTTTACTACATTATGAGATTTACGGCTCAAGGTTAAAACTACCACTCCCATAAGCTAAGTACATCATTTCCTTGTTTCATAAATGTAGTACTGCAACATAAAATAGAGCATTCAGAAGAACATGGTCTAGCCAAATTTAAAGGTATACACTGTTCTAAGACAAGAGGGTTTTATACATACAGGAAAGTTTTTTCAAAACGTTTCTACTAGATAAGTAAAAACCTGTTACATATTCTTCCTGAGGAAAATCTGCAGTATACTTTCACATAACAACATCCTTGAACTGACTCCTCTGTGGTTGCTGCACAACCCTCCAACATTGCACAGGGGTCACTTCTTGGAGCAAAGTCTCCTTCTGTTCTGTACCTGCAAGATGGAAGCCTTTCATTGCAAATTTAAACCTTCGATTACATTTCAGTAGCAGCCTGCCTCTTAATGGTTATAAATTTATGAGCTCCTGTTAATTTTTAAACAGGGAAACAGCAAGAGTAGCAGCACGTATTGCTTCAAATTCATGTTTTAACATCAGTTGCTTCATAAAAGTAGATCAGAAAGGTTATGGAGCCAATACTTGCATAGTCAGCATTCATTAAATGAGTGGCCTTGGCTTCTCTGAAGCTTGTACAGCCTGGCATGTATATGTCACAAGGCTTTGCTGAACACTGGGGAGAAAGAAAAAGAAATAAGGGACTTTTTGTCCAGCTTGTGCTGAAATAAAAATTGCCTCCTCAGCATTCCATGAATAAGTGGCTTTCCCTGAAGCTTCTTAATTTGACATAAGCATTAGACCATGCAGTTTGATTGAACTCAGGTGAAGAAAATAAATAACAGGAAGTTTAGTTTGCTGCAGAGCAAAGTTGCTATCTTGTTCCTCCAGGAACATCGGTAAGTGGAAACATGCCACCAAGAATTAATAGTATTTCCTATTTCCTTGTATATTTGAGAGAGGTGGGGATAAGTCATTATCTTGAGGGGGGCTCAATTTCTCTATTTCCCAGAATATTGCCTGTACTCATTGGGAGTTTCATGTTGCCAAACTTGTGTTGACAACTGCATGTCCTCGTTAACAACCTCACCTTTTAACTGCAGTTCCAGGAGTATGTTCTGTGTTGAGCTACCAAGGATTTCTAAGTCTACTGCTTAAAGAAGACATTCAACTGCAGCTCAAGATCTGAATGCTGAATTCTGAGCCCAAATCCAACATTATTTTTCTACAGGAACAAGCACTCTTGCAATTAATTTCTGTAGCTTGATGCAAATAACACCTATCCAAGCAATGAAAAAAATATGTACATCTGTTGATTCTTGCACAGTTATATTAAGTTTCACTTAGGCTGAGATTTTTATTCTATATCACTATCTTATTGACATTATTTAATTACAATTCATGTCCTGGTTTCAGTTGGGATAGAACTAATTTTCTACCTAAGTGGTTGGTACAGTGCTATGTTTAGGATTTAGTATGAGAATAATGTTGTTAACACACTAACGTTTTAGTTGTTTAGGTGGTCTGTTGTTCTGGGTCCCTTATAAACAGACAAAATGTAATCTTCAGTTTCAAAATTAACTTTTTTTGCTTGTTCAGTGATTATTTTATTAAATTCTTATCAGACTATCTAAAGTACTTTTTTTCCCATTGAAGGGAACTGTGAAACAGTTGTTTGACTGAACTGCTAGAGATGCTCCATGACACTTTTTTGACATACCTGTAATAATCTGACTAAGGGCAATATATTCAAAGCTTTTATTAACAATTTGCAGAACTTTCTCAAGCAGATTGGAACTAAAATATATTTTATTTTCTTATGAAGTCATGAACACCTCAGCTACATAGAGACAGGCAGCCCATGAATGACTGATGCTGAGACTACCTGCTCCTGAAAGCCTTGGATCAGTCGGCCAGTATCTCGCATCAGAAAACTCTACTTTACAGCTGAATTATCATGATGCAAATATTTGACTATAAACTAAAACTTCAATGTAAAAGTTTTCAATGTAGGACACTAAGTTTAACTGTCTAAATCTTGACTTGTTTTTTTATAGTGGAATGATATATAGGTAACTTATATCTATATCTCATGACATGTCATAGATATCTTATAGATATACATAAAAGATATAGATAAGCTCAAAAATATAAATCTAGATGTTCAACTTCTGGTTGGTAGACTTAAAAATTTGGCCAAAAATTTTCTCAACAAGAGGATAATTAAACTCTTGCATTAAGTGATTTGAACTTGCATAGCTTTAGATTGTGTCCTTCATCATCTTTCCACAGAGTTTATGATTAATTGACCTCACAAACCAACTCAACTATTCTGCCTTGTATTGTTAGTGTGATTGTAAATCAGCTCAATAGTTTTCCTAATATTTTCAAATGGTCTTAAAGGTAATGTGGTTGGAAGGACAATGCTCTTCTTTTCAGGATCAAAATGCACTTCTTAAAGAATGGTTCCAGCAGTTTTGTGTTTAGAAAACATATAGGCTGAATGTTGTAAGATCATTTCCTTTAGCAACCTCATAGATAAATCTTCGTAAATGAACCCTTTGGTTAGGCTAGAGATATTACCCAAAGTTCAGCCGTATGGCTTATGCCGAAAGAACTTGCCTTACTTTCCTTATAAGCAGTTGAAAGTGTGACTGGCCAACTGGAGTATGAACAGACACATAAAACATAAGGCAAGCCTGAAGTGTACATAAAGCTGTTTATCAAATACAATGCTTTTAGAGTTCAGCTTAATTTCTTAAGGGAAAGACTCTTCTGTGTATCTACCACTTACACTGCTTTTTTTTGTGTTGTATCTACCCATTTAATAGAAGTTCAGATATTTTGCAGACAAATTACCAGAAGCTTGTGGGCACTTGAGACACATACAAATCCCTGTTTCAATTCAGCATGGAACAAATTGACAGAAAGGCAACAGCACTGCAATGTGCATGCCTTTTTACTGGATGTTAACTTGATTTTTCACATTGTTATTGCTCCTGGACCTCACCATGTGCATTTTCCTGATAAGCTTGCTCCTTCTTTTCAGAAGTCCATACTGCTGACCTTGCATTCATTTGGAGTAGAAAGACTGGTGCTGGCTGCAGCAGATTAATATGAGCTCTGATCATGTTGGTTTTGATTAAGGTGCTGAGGTTAGAGAAATGTAATTTGTAACCCACAAGGTACCATAGTATGAACAGTGACAGCAATTAATCCTTTCCCTACTGATGGCAATGATAAAATACCTGTTGCTGCTTCTAATAACTTCATTCATGTTCCAGAAAGGAAAATTTATCTGTCCCATGAAAGAAAAAATTACACTTTCCATCTGTCTGAATATTTTTAGTCTTTGAAGTCAATGGTTGCTCTTAGAAAGCCAATCTTTTTTTTTTTTTAATAGTATTTCTGAGATCCTAATTTGCCATAATAAAGAAAAATTTAAGTTTTTAATGAAAATTTTAAAAATGTGCAATATAAGATTTTTTAGAAAACAATTAAAATGAAGAAAGAAGAATACAGATTTGCTACAGGGGAAAAAAAAGGTTAACTTTGAAAATGTTTCTCATGTGATTAAACAAAGTCTTTAAAAATGTAATAACTAAGACTCAAATCCTAATAAAACCTGAGCATGTGGTTTCTCTCACAAGAGAGAGAAGTGTTGATCATCTTCTCCAGTGAGACACTGTTTGCAGTAGTATTTGCATTTGGGTTTTATACATAATATTGTGCATATTTTCATCTAAATGTTTAGAGCATCATAGCAATATTGAGAAATCAGGCAATTATTACATATTTCTTATGATCTCCCAAGAGAAATAATGTATTAGGCTTCTCTCAGTATGAACTTACATATAAATTGCTCTCCATTTCGTTCCTTTTTCCTTTTATAAATAAAAATTGCTACCAAAAGTTTCCGTCTCTACCACACCAAAGCACCTCATCACCAGATGTGCCTATACCACATCTTCACTTTCCCAAGGCCAAGGCTGCTTTCTGGCAGCTTATCAGGAGCCACACTGAAGCCACATCTTCAAAACTGGGATATGGGAACACATAAAACTCTATGAAGCCTCCAGCTACTCCACTTCCCTTTTTTGTGGAAGTGAATAAATAATGCACAGATCTGGGTCTCCTGGAAGAATCATGATGCTGCCTGTCACAAACCCTCTCAGATCTGTATCAGCCTGGAAGTAGCCTGAGTTTCAGCTGCCTGCAAAGGTAATATGGACAAACACAACTGGATTGTGGGAAACATCAGGAATTTAGGGAACTTTAAGTGCACTTTGAAGGTATGATATAGATGAGACATTGTAAACTCTTCATGCATTTATGAATATTTGTGGAAGTCATTTAGTCAATTAGGTTTACAGCAGTGGCTTCTAAAATAATTGCAACAGCTGGCACTGAATCAAGCAAAATTGGAACCTGAGTGAATAATTCACAGAATTTAAAGCAATATTTTATATGCCATACACCATGATTTTTGTTTCATCCAAGTGTAATTGGGTTCAGCAAAGAGATATAAGACAACAATCTAAAAAAATGGATAGTGACATTTTGAACTACTCTGTGAGTGGACTAACAGCTTTAAATCTTTACTTTGATTTTATGTTGTATTTTTATATGTATTATAACATAAAGAATATCAACTTGGTCAAAAGTCTGCTTGAAAGATCAGACTCTGATGGTAGTGGTTAAGGTGTCGCACTCTGCCTGGAAACTAGGTAAAACACCTGACGGACTTCTTCATAAGTGGCCTGGAGGAGGTCACGGAATCATCTATTCCATTATCTCTACAGATGACATCAAACCTGGGTGCCAGTGGATGTCTTGGAGAGCAGGGATGCCACTCAGAGAGGCCAAGAAAAGCTGGAGGAAGGAATTATCAGGAGCCATATCAAAGTCAATGGGGACAAATGAAAAGTCCTGCCCTGGGCAGGGAGAGCTGCTGCAAGGGGACAGATGTTCAATTTTGGGCCCTTAAGTTCAGGAAAAACATGAATAAACTAGGATGAGGTCAGAGGAGGCTACCATGCTGGTTAGGGCTGGAGCCCCTGCCCTGTAAGGAGAGGCTGTGGGAACAGGGCTGGTTCCTCTGGAGGAGGGTACAGCTTCAGGGACACAACAGCAGCCCCCAGTGTCTGCAGGGATGAGGGCTGAGGAGATGGAGTCGGGGCCTTTACAGCAGTGTATGGGCAGTGCAGCAACAGATGATGAGAGGTTTGGAGTGGATACAAGGAGAGACTTTCTCCCCATGAGGATTCCAAGCAGTAGGGTTGGTATCCCATGAAACCTCAGGTGGAGGCTGGAAAAAGTCCTGAACATCCCCATCTGATCTCCAAGCTGACCCTGCTTTGGGGAGGAGGTTGAACAGGAGACCTCCTAAGGTCCCTTCCAACGTGAATTCTGTAATTCTCTAATTCTGTTCTGTGGTTCTATAATAATTAACATTCTTCCACATAAAATGTAAATACTGTTACAGTATCTTGTGCCCTTTGTGAAGGTTTCCTTGCTCATAGAGAGAGATGTGATAGGAAGATGCATCGTGTGGAGGACCATTAAAGGCTGTTGGATAGTCTGTGCTCTATTTAGGAAGGGGTGGGAAGGTGGTAGATTCTGGTATTGGTGACCTTTTTTATTTTCTGACTGGCCTGGTTTTGCCCATTGTACATTTCCTATGGTAAAAAATGTCTTTACTGCTTGTAGGTTACAAAGTCATAAGTAAACCTTGTAAATAGATAATACATGTCCAGCTAAACAACCTTGTTATCCATGTACTACACTGCCTAAAACCTTAAATAACTTGGTATTAGAGCTAAATATACTTTCTTTATGGCCTTGAATTAGTAGGCTAGATTCACATAGTCCCCATTGCATGAGCAGGTACTGACGTATGGTTGACATCAGTGCCAAAAGTGATAAATTCAGCATTGAAATTGCAGAGTTAAAACCTTTGACTGGCTGATGCTGCAAATTCTTCTGTCCCAAAAGCATCATATCTTAGTTTAGTATCACAAAGTCATTACACAGACTGATGAATTAAAACCATTTTGAATCCCTTTCTTGATGTTTTATAATTGAGTGGAGCTAAGACAGATTTCTATCAAGAACTTAAGCAAAAATTAAACATTAGGAACTTAAATATGAAGGTATGCATGTATTTGATTATTGTCCTTAACAGAAAGAAAATTACGTACTATAAAACCTATGCCAGTTTTGTTGCTACTCATCCTCACCTCCCCCCCCTTCCATTAACTCTTTTAAGTTCTTAGAGAAGACTTGATTAACAGAAGGATATAATTTTTGCCTTAACCCTCCACTGCCGCTTCTCTTCTTCAGTAATAGATTGTCTTGTCATTAATAATAAAGTAAATTATTATGGTGATTCAAGTTAGCCAGTTTTCCTTTCCTTTTGTATCTTATGAAGGGTACACACAAAATCAGATTCCACACTGGAAAATATTATGTGAAAATAATAAAATCCGGATTAGACCTCCTTTAGTGGACAGTTTGTATTATTAGATATTTCTGGTTAGATCATCTTGCAGATATCACCCTGAATGAATATAGGTTAAGCAGAAAGGGAATACAAAAGTGCAGATGGAACTGTGTTTTGTATGATAACACATTTGACATAAACTAAAAAAGACTTCAGAAATTTAAAAAAATGATGACCCTTTTGTAGTCTGACAGAACTCAAACTCAAAGAATACATATCATTGTAATGAATAAATACAGTCCAGTAAGAACACTCTCTGTTCAATTGCAAATTTTGTCAGAAATCCAATACATTCACTTTAACTGATTAACCTAGAAACAAGAACTATAAATCCAAACGTCAGTCTTCTTATCTCCTTAAAGGAAAAGGGCATGCACAGCTGAGTGTGACAGCTTGTGCAACAGTACCAGAAGTGAACCAAGTTATTTTAGAGATTAGCCATCTTAAAAACATCCATTCCAGAGCACACTTCTCAAAGAGACATGCACTGGATTTTGTGAAGGACTTTTACAGACAGTCAGCTACTCACTTTATTGCATTATCACGATAGCCTTGATAACACTTTATCATTTACAGTGCCCTTTTTTTTATTTATGTACTTTACTTGTTCACGTTGAAAATGTTTGGAAAGCCAGTTTTGTTCAGTGCAAAACCCTGTGCACTGTCAAAGTGAAAAAGCCTTAGAAACGTTTCAGAACTCTGAATGCAGATTTTTTGATACAATTATTTACTTGTAGTTTGGAGCCAGTAAGATATGCTGTACAAGAACAACTCAACGAAAAACAATTAATGAAATAAGTTAAATAGATATGTATACCTTTATTCTGCACTGTGGATAACAGAATAATGCACCCAGCTGCCCTATGTGTGTTTTGTGTATTTGGAAAACAATAATTTGAATTCAAGTACTTAATATTTATGGAAATTTGCTGCAGATCTTGTCACTTTCATTGTCTTTCACTGATGGCTTATTAAGAAAAATACTTCTCACATGCAGTAATAAATAATTAAAAAATCTTAAAATGCCTTGAAAGCAGTAATCACTAACTACACTTCTGGATCCAGATTCTAGTAACTATTATTCTTTCTTTAGTTATTACCATATAGATTTTATTAAAGCTTCTTAAAAAATACTAAATCCTATGGCCCTGGAAAAAAAAGAAAAACGTGCAAATAGCATACTACAAAGAAGTGATGCTACAATGATTTTACAGATCATTCATAAATTACTTAGTACACAATTCAGGAAATTACTTATGCCCACTTTGTACCATGTTTATGTATTTACTATATTCTAAGGCCATTATTTTTAATTTTTATTAAGTGGGTGCAGGTTTTTTAATTGTTTGTACTCACCTGCACAATTAAAGTATTAAGTTACATATTAGAAACGTGATTGTTGATATGCATGAGGTGCACACCTAAATCCAGCTGGAAATCTTCCAGATGAACAAATACAATTTGCAGAATCAGTTCAAGCTAGCTGGATGGGTTCCTACCCTTGTGCACTCCCATTTTAGGTATCTTATCCTTAACTCTCAAAACCTCTTTGTACTGGTTCTCCTCTTTCATAATCTGATCCTGTAATGAAATACCAAAGCTGCTCACTGTGACCTCTACAGGCTTGCTCCCACTTTGTGCTCTTGGTTTTTAACTAACCTTTCAGGGCTAGAACCCACAACATGCATTTCATATTCATCGTTCTTGAGCTTGAGTGTGTCTATGAAACTGCTGACCGATTATTAGGAACATGAGCATCTTGGATGGGTTCAAGTGCAGCCAAAGAAAAGAAAGTGTGGGATGTTCATGTCTTTAAGTACCAGACATTTCAAAAAAGCTAAAGGCAAGAATTTTCTTTTTCCCTCATCTTGAATGAACAGATCAGTATTAACAAGTACTATCAATGGACTGACTTACCCTACCACTTCTATTTCTAGGAGTCTGTTCCACTCTTTCCCCATTCCATATATTTCCCTATACTATGTATGATAAAGTGAATCGATGCTGGACATGGCTATGTTAGATTTCAGCAAAAGTAATATTCCTGCTTTTTTTGCTTTATGTTGTGTTCTATGTAGTATTTGAGAAAAAGATGGAAAGGTTTCCCCGTGGGAGGGTATGAAACGGGAACTTTGTCTGCTGAAGTTGTGTTGCCAGATACAACAGCAATTACAAGAGCCATTGTGATACTACATCATCTAAAGGAGACCTCAGGATAATTTTGGCAGCCAGTCACGGAACTGAAGCATACTGTTTCTCTGTATGAGACTTGCACATAGCTCTTCAGAGAATTTGTTAAATCCCATCATGAAGGGCAAATGCTGGGGACTGCTAATTAGAGCTATGGTGGCTTTGTTTTGTCAGATCTAGCCATTGTTCTATTGATATTTTAAAAAGTAGAAAAGTCTCAGAGAGTTAATTGCTAACAGCAAACTTCTAAGATTATAAACAGACAGATGACATGTTTTCAGTATCAACAATAGAAGAGCCCAAAGTGCAGACAGTAGCCTAGTGGCCCTGTTTTAATGATAGTTCAGATAAGATAGTCATGGCAATTTCCTTTTTTTTTACTTTAAAAAAAGAAAAAAGAAAAAAGATGCAGCTTTATATACAGTTACAGGGAGTGCTAGCTTGCTCATCAAATATAAAGAACATTAGCCGGGGAATTTTGCAGTCATGCTCCTGAATGTTTTTAAATATCTAATGAGTTTTCCATAGGAGCTCTAAATTCTGGAGCTTCTTAGTTTTCCTATCTAACCTTCTTCTTTCTCTTCAAGTCCCTGTTCTCCCAAACCCTATCCTTTTGGAGTCTAAGGACTTCCAGTAGTGGAAAATATGGCATCTTGCATAATTTTGTGGATTTTTTTTTCTTTTCCAGAAGCAGGTCAAACTTTCACACAAGTTTCTTAGGGGTAACCCAATTGCAGAGTAAAGAGAAAGAGAGTAATAACATTAAATTTGCGCAGCAAGCCTCAGATCCCCTTTACTCAGGATGACTCTGCAGCTCTCAGGATGAGGTGCAGTATGTGGATGTTGTTAAAAACCTGCTGCATGTCCATATGGCTCTCAGAAAGGATCAAGGAGCAATATCCAGGGACTGGATTAGCACAGCAAGACTGGTTCATTTACTTAGTAATTATATCTGATCTCACTCTTCAACGTGACAAATGCCAAAAGAAAGAAGCTGCATAAGGGGACTCCCCAGTTTGGGTGCCATTAAGTCATTCACTGTTATGAAGTTAGGACAGATATAATAGGGGCATAAAGATTTATTACTTTAGAAAATAATGTCAAACAAAGTTGCTACTATCAGCCTAATATAATTTCAGTGACACAAAAGGGCATTCCCGTCATAATTAGAAGTCTCTTTTTGGAAAGAAGAAAAGTCAGAGACACCAAAGAAAACTAAATTACCAATATCTCTTCCTGTACCTTTTCCCACGTATATAAAGAGAATCATTTATTGTACTACTTGGCAATTAGGCTTGGAGGAAAAAATAAACATTTCCATTTGCAGGGTTAGAAATCATATTTTAAAATCACATATGCTGTTTTAACAATAATACATGATTGTAAGAGCATTTAAAATGTTACTTTTTAAAATCAGGTACTATTTTCATCACCTTTCTGATTATGCTAGTCCTGAATTTGTAGAGTATGATAAAATTTTATTAAAAAAAAAAAATTATTGCCAAAATGTGCTGGATGATGAGCTTCCTTGATATTGTAATAATAGCAATGCCTTAAAAATATATATGAAATTTCAAAAAATAAATTTAAAACTGAAAAGGAAATTTTTCATGTCAGCTACCATTTATGTAATTTCTGTTTTGAATCTGGAAGAAAAAAATGAAGGATTGCCTGGACCTTCAAAAAAAGTCCAAAAGGAAACTAAAAAAACATTTTAGAAACCATCAAGTAGCAACACTACATTACTGCCTCTCCCCATTCTTATGGTCCTGCATCAAGACTGTCTTGGTATGGAAGAAATTCTGGCTTCCCAAATAGTCTGGTTTTCTGGATTATGGTGTGGTTCCTTCCCTGCCTCTGAAATGTGCCTGTCACCAGTGACCTGGTGTTGATGGCATTCCCTAGCCATATACAGTACTAAACCTGCCTCAAAAAGAAATTGGTATGGTCGATACCTAGGTTTCTTAATCTGTCATTGCCTTGTGTCTCTGACAAGTATATCCTACTATCATCTCTGCAATTTCTGTATGGATATTTTTACTACTGCAAGTGCTTTTAATCTGGAATGGCAGTGCCACCTCCCCAGAGAACGAGGAGGCTCAGATACTTCTGACTTGAAGAACTTTGCAAGGTTTTAGCACAAGAGCTTTGAACAATGTTCACCTAATCTAAGCAAAGGGTCATGAAAACTTAAGTGAGTAAAAACCCTCAGTCAGCGGTCCAAGCAGAGGTCACATTTAGGACAATAAACAAATGGTGTTGGCTGTTAAACAAGCCCAGTTGTTATGAAAATGGGATTGGATGACAGCTTAAGATAAACGTAATACAACATAGAAATACAGTGTCTAAATGCTCTGTTACTTTTCCCAAAGATCCATGCTAAAGAGGCCATCATATCCTTTGAGGTTATAGTTGTACATCAGTGAGAAAATACTGGCTCTGCTTTGGTAGGTTGAAACAGGTTTTGAACACATGCAAGTTTAAGTCAGCACCTTTTGAGAGTGTGACTTGTGTAGCCAACCATCTGTCTGTCCTGTCCTGCTTTCCTACATCTCCAGTTGTTCTCTCATCCATTTGATTTAGATTTCATAGCAACACTAGACAAGGGGAACTAAGTTGAGGATGAACCTCTCTGTTGTATGTAGAGATAATTTTATTGGCATCTACTATATTTAGGTTAACAGACCAGCTCTCATTCTAGGTCTGCATGCTATTGTGGTAGATTGTACATTTGTCTTTCCTTTTCCTCAAAACACAAAGTGTTCAGTCAAAACTTTCTGAGATTAAAAAATTCCGCAGCCTTCTCTAGGGAGATGAACAGTTCACACAACCTGTGGTCATGAGATGCTGGAGAAAATAAAGTAGATAGATAGAACATCATATTACCATTAACATATTTATCTTATTTTACTATTGATAGTTCTGAAGTTCTGGAGAATATTTTCCCCATATGTTTAAAATTAGTGTTATATATTTTCATAAAATAAATCTTTTTTATTAAAAGGTCATGAAAAACATTTCCATAGCTCTTTAACTCTACTTAAAGTCTTGCAATTATAAAAAATGTTTGGGCAACATTTTCTCCCGTACCACTGCACTGGAGCATTTGAAAACATTATTCTGAATAATGGTGGGTTTTTTTCCACTGCTGTATGCCAACATTAAGATAAATGCCATCTGTGAAAGGAATCTCTGAATCAGACTTGACCAGTTGTAGGAAAATGCTATCAGAAATTATGGGTGTGAGGAGTGGGAAATATAGCCTAGGAGAAACAGACACTTCAAAAGCACTGACTGCTGGGACACGCAGAAAAGTTCTGTTTCTGATTATAGAAATTTCCAAAGGTCACAGAGAGCACTTCAGTCCTGCCTGTTGCTTTGGCCCAAAACAAAGCCTCTTAGAACTGTAACAAGAATGTCAAGAATATTCACTCTGAAGTTTTAAACATTTTGTTGCTCTTCTCTCCTCTCATTTCAGAAGAAAGCAAGAGGGCAGGAAAAGCTTCCTGTCATTTTGAAATCAAAGAATATAAGAAGTGATTTGTGCATTTAGATATTATGCATATAGATTTTTTCTTAATTTGGAAAATATGACAAAATTTAAGTGGCTCTCAAAACGAAACAGAATAGAAAATATTAGCACAAGGAAATTGATAATGCCCCTGTAAATAAAAAATAATGGCCTCAAACAACATTTCTGGAAGCAATATTTTTTCTTTTTTTCTTTTTTTTAAGAGAAACACAATTATATTCATAAAGGGGTCCCTTCTAGTTAGCACTTATTTTAAGGAAAAAAGAAAAGAATTAGTAAAAA
>JAOBAS010000072.1:6052440-6081993 GCA_025311575.1 Elanoides forficatus | reverse complement strand
CATACAGGGGTCCCTTCTAGGTAGCACTTATTTTAAGGAAAAAAGAAAAGAATGAGTAAAAAACTGTAATTCTGAGGAAACCTGTTTTTGCTTGACAAAGGAATTAATTTTTGAAACTTTCCTATAGTAAGTGGAGTGATTCAGTGTTTATTCACAAAAGAAATCACAGGTCCAGAAAGGGGCAACAGGTGGTAAGTGACAGATGAATAGATTAATAGTCATCAAGAGTAAAGAAGCACATAGGCAAAATGGTGAAACTAAAAACATAAATCTTCACCTTTCTAATTAATCACTTGAAGATTCCCTGAATAAACCTATTTCCCTTGGACATCAGCTTTCAGTGAGTTTTCAGTCAGACTTGGAGTGTCTTCAAACTAGTGACCTACAGACGAACTGCCTAGTATCTGTCACCTGAGTGATTCAGACCCTCTGGAGCACAAGTTTTGATCACAGCTACACACTAAATATTTGACTGCACAGATTTATGCATAAAGAAAAAAAATATTTTTCACAAAGCAAAAAGCATTTTAATATAAGAACAGATAAACTCATTCTGCTTGAATTAATCTTGTGAGTTCATACATTTAGATCATAACATCTAATAAAGACCAAGGATCTGTGCTGTAAAAGACAGTGGCTCACACAATTAAGAAAATGGAACATGTCTGGAATGAAAAAATTAAAAAAAAAAAAAAAAAACAAAGAAACAAAAAAAAAAAAAAACCCAGCATCATTCCAGGACATAAAGCTGTATAGCATAAAGATATCCAACCGCAATTTTTAACAGGGGAAAAAAAAAAGAAAACTAGGATGGAAGAATTTTGAGGTGAAATATTTGTGCTTTTGAAAATTGTGATGAGCATCAAAGAGAAGCAGTCTGTCAGCATGTCTGTATAGGAAATTCACTATTGACAAAGGCAAGAAAAGACATGCTTTCAGAATATGAACTTCTTCAATATACATATGAATTCTACTGTCATATTATCACAGAAGCAAGTAATTTCAATTCCAGAAATTACAAATATGTTCATATATTCTCATAAGGTCATTCAGAGAAAGATTGAGGATCCCACCTGCAAAGATACTTAGATTGCTGTCTGAAGAAAAGAGCACAGTCTATACAGAAGTGGGTTTCAGGCTTTTTCTGTTTCTAATGTATTGGGTTTACATGGCAAGATTTTGGTAGCAGAGGGGTGGGAAAGGTAGACACTGCAGGGATGGCCTTTGTGAGAGGAGACCAGGGGCTGACCATGTTGGACATAGCCAAGTGGGACCTGACACCCAAAGCTAAGTCCATCAGCAATGCTAGCAGCAACTCTGTGCAACCATGTTTGAGGAAGGGTAAAAAACACTGCACAGCATCTGTAAGAGGGAGGAGTGAGAAAAATGTGAGATCAACCATGTTGCAGACCCCCAGGTCAGTGCGGAAGGAAGGGGACAAGGTGCTCCGGGTGCCGGAGCAGAGATTCCCCTGCAGCCCGTGGGGAAGACCATGGTGAGGCAGGCTGTCCTCCCTGCAGCCCAGGGAGGTCCATGGGGGAGCAGATCTCCACCTGCAGCCCGGGGAGGACCCCACACCAGAGCAGGGGGATGCTCGAAGGAGGCTGTGACCCCGTGGGAAGCCCGCGCTGGAGCAGGCTTCTGGCAGGACCTGTGGCCCCATGGAGAGAGGAGCCCGGGCTGGAGCAGGTTTGCTGGCAGGACTTGTGACCCCGTGGGGGACGCACGCTGGAGGAGTCTGTGACTGAAGGACTGCAGCCCATGAAAGGGACCCACGCTGGAGCAGTTCGTGAAGAACTGCAGCCCATGAGAAGGACCCATAATGGAAAAGTTCATGGAGAACTGTCTCCTGTGGGTGGGACCTGATGATGGAGCAGAGGAAGAGTATGAAGAGGAAGGAGCAGCAAAGACAACGCATTATGAACTGAACACCACCCCTGTTCTTCGTCCCCCTGTGCCACTCAGGAGGAGGAAGTAGAAGAGTCAGGAGTGAAGATGAACCTGGGAAGAAAGGGGGCTTGAGGGGAGGTGTTTGTCTTTGTTAATTGGCAATAAATTAAATTAACCTTCCCCAAGGAGAGCCTGCTTTGCCTGTGGCAGGAATTGGTGAGTGATCTCCCTGTCCTTATCTCAGCCCAGGAGCTTCTTCATCTTACTTTCTCTCCCCACCTTGCTGAGGAGAGGGAGTGAGAGGGTGGCTTGGTGGACACTTGACATCCAGGGCTAACCCACCACATATGGGCTAAACAAATGTTAACTCTTAATTTAACGCTCCTGACAATAGGCATGTTTGGGTTTGTTTGTTTGCTTGTTTCTTTGTTTTCAATTTGTTTCACTGAAACTCTTTTGTCTCAAAATGCTTTGAAAAAGAATCTGTGAATTAGTAGCTCTGAGCCTATTTTCACCCCAAATGATTAATTAGAGTCAAATTTTATATCAACTAGTTGTTAATAAGTTAAGTACATTTGTTATATTTAGACATTGGTGCAGTATGTCCTGGCTAATGATTTAGATGATAAAATTCAGTGAAAGCAATTTTGGACACTGAAATATGACAATGAATCACCAGAAAGGGAAATGTCATTGCTTATTGGTGCAAGAACATTTTTTTTACTGGCCAGTACGGTATAGAAGATTACACCTATGTTAGTAGAGATGCTTGTGCATATCCTAGAAGCAAAACAATATTCACTCTGATCATGAAGAATGACCAGTGAATAAGTAAATAATATAGCAACTGTTGGGATGAAAGATGGTCTCCATGACTCCTCTTCCAGTACCACCAACAATGAGTCTATGCAGGATCAAAGTTCCAGCAACATGACCACCTGTAGGATCAGAGATCTGAACAGCCATGTAAGAGTGTGTTCCCAAAAGTATTCTTTGCTGGAGACATTGTAAGAGAAACTCCCACTATAAATGGATTCTTTGACATATTGTCCTATGTACGATCTTTTTTGTGAGTCATGTGCACAGACTGAAAGCTTCACTGCAGCTTTGTCAGGAAAGGAGTGAGTCAACTGGATAAGGAAGAAACCTTTCTGATTTAGCCTTCATGTAAGTAGGTAAGGTGTTGGGAGTTGTTTGTTTATTTCTTTATTTGTGTCATTTAAAAGCATCTGTGACTATGTTTTATGTTTTGGATGCTGTGAATATATTATCCTGTTTGCATTTTCCCTTAGACAAGACTCAGTATGATTGAAGATAACTGCAAAGCAGCAGCAAAACTGTAAACTATACAGGGATGCCTACCAATTGCACATCCTCTCCTTAACTGCACGGACCAAGTGTAGAGGTAAAACAAGGAATATCAAGAAAGGCAGAAAGATCTACCTGTCACTAGTTGTGATCATGAAGGCATTTCTGCTATGCAGAAAGGTATTGGTGTGCACAGTTAAGCCCAGAGGGTGGCAGGAAGAATGGTCTGCCTTAGAGCAAATCTAAAGATTGAAAGCTACTGCCAGAGAGTTGAAATGCGACTGAGGAAAAAAATCTGAGCTTGAAGGTAATTGCTCCCTGTTCCCATATAAGCTTGGCATTGTAATCATGAGACTAATGGGCTTTCATATCCATACTGCTCTTAGACAGCAGTGTTGTAACAGGAGCATTGAACCTGTGCACTTTTATATGAAAAACTAAATCCAGGAGGTAGATTTTCCCCAACTTCCCAGATAATTTGTGAGGGCAGCATGTTTATTAGGAAGACATTAACTTGAACTCTGATCTCTTGACATAGGTAGCATAATTTCAATGCAACATCGTAAAAAAGTCTCCAAGTTTAGAGGCATGATGTACCTGAATCAGTCTAGGGTCACAATAACCACGTAACCTAGACTGACCAGGCAGCAGAGGCTTTTTTTTCCCCTCTTCTAAAGTTCTTTTAGTTCTGGATTTGATAGAAATTGAGAGCAATAATTAGCTGAAATAAATTGAGCTTTGCTGCAAACTTTTGTGTGTGTAAAAGATGCTTAAAGAGGTTGGTAGATACGTAGTAAAGATATTCAAACACAGATCTTTATAAAACTTCATCATAGATCCACAAAGTCACCTGAGTATTGCTTTCAATGTGCTAGGTACTGAGACAGCTGAAGCTGAGCTGCAGGCTGGAATCTCAGTAACTCAGCTCTCCATTTATTAAAATAGAGAATAGGAGTGTATAGGATAGATACGTTAAAGAGAAAAAAGAATACTAGAAGTCATACAAGTGTGAAATATGATGCAGCATAGCTTGGCCATATCATTGCTTTTTTTTCCTCTCAGGAAGATAGCAACCAGAGAAACACATCCAGACCAGATCAGCAATGCACAACAGTTTCTCCACATACCAGGGGAATGCTCTACCAGGCGTATGCTGTTAACGTATTGGGTTTTTTACACTGGATGAATGATATGGAGGATAAAATAAATAAATTCACCTGAGAATCTGGCCCTGGAGTATTTAGGAGTTATATTCTATGATGGGGATTTTCACAACTCTATTGACTTCACAAAGCCAATAGAAGATATATGGAGAGAAAAGGAAGAAGTACAATCCCCAAGACCCCACTGTCTCTCTTAGGTTTGGTGTGATATTCTTCATTTTGTCTTTTCAATGTTTTTTCATCTGTCCATACAAGCTGTAAGTGTATATTAGGGTCTCTGTTATGCAGCCTAAGTGCAAGTAAAGGCTCCAGTCTGTACATGTCTGGAAGGAAGTATTACAGTTTTTTTGCTTGACAATTCAATTTTTAGTCCAGGTGTTTCAGTAAGAGATATCATTCACTCTTACGCAGGCAAAATGCCATATGAAGCTAGTCAGGAAGGATCTTTCTTCTACAATGCCTTCTGTTTCATTACACTTTGGCAAGCAAAGCATGTTTTATGGCTTTTATTTTCTCTCCTGCATCATTGTACTGATAGAGGGGAGAAAAAACTCTTCAGATAAGGAGCAATGAATGAAAAATAAAAAGGAAATTGACACTAAATTTTTCACAGGAATATGAGGACCAGAAGAGCATGAGAACAAGGATTGCTTCCTCAGCTCTTTAACCCAGCCATCAACTCGTTAGTGATTTTAATTACCCATAGTCACTGGGTAGTTAATGCACTCAATTCATGTATCGCTTTCATACAAACTCATAAAGGGCTTTAATATTTGAAAGAAAGAAAAAAAAAGGAAGTTTTTAGAAATGGTAAAAGCTAGGTCGTAGCACAAGTTAAAAGTTAAAATGTAATACAAGTTAAGTTTCATTAAGACGCCTTTAAACATATGGTGTGTAGGAATAAAAAAGTAAATTTTCTGGAGCAGGTGGTGAGAGAAAACCTAGAGGGAAACCTACATTTCAGTTGTGTGAAGAATAAAATGACCCCATGATCATACCAACAGTGCAAGCTCTGCTGATTCTTTCCAGCACCACCTATATACATCCACAGTCCAGAAGTTAATATTCCTCCCAGCCCAAAATGGAGAATGAAATTAAGACTCTTGTTTTGTGTTTCAGTCCTGAGATAATACAGTGATTTTTATGCAGTAGGGGATGTGACATTGCGGTCAAGTCACAGTGTTTAGGGAATCATGTATTTTCTGAAGATTTTTCTATTACTTGGAAGATAATGCAGGGCACACTGGGTATTAATAGCTAGGAATTGCTTGTCATTAAGAAATTCTGTATGAAAAGAATGAGACAACAGTTAATGAAAGTAACATTGAAAATAAAAGCAGATAGGAGAAGATAGCTGTACCTCATAAAAATGAAAGTCTATCAGAATGAATTAAGAAAACTGGATCTAACTAATGAAATAAAGATTTTCAGAAAACAGGCTAAATAGTGTACAATGTGCTTCTGTGAAGCTATTTTAAAATCAGCTTAAACAATACATCTGTTTTGTCTGAACAAAATACTCAAAATTCTTTGTGTCCTTAGAACATTTTGACAACATCCATCAGTTACTTAAATATGAAAATCTCCTGTCACACGCTGGAATATATCTTGCTGAATCAGTACCTATTTCATCTTCTTCCAGGGCCATCACACCCTTTCCACACAGTGAGTACATGTGTTTGCTTTCTCCTATTCAGACCAGCAACACCTCTAAAATCCTTACGAACTGGTGTTTTATGTTATTCTGGTCCTCAGCGTTTCTCTAATACCACTCTGTCACTTATGTTTGAGGTCGGGAAATGTCCTTTATCACAAAGAGCAGGGGCAACACTGACCACCCCTCTACAGCAGAGAGCTTCCAGCCACTGCAGTTTGACAAGATACAAGCAGATAAACCTAACTGATTATTTTTTCCCCTAAATAGGCCTTCCTCTAAACAGTGCTGTGTTCCTATCCGGCAATAATCTCATAGGGTTTGTTTGCAATATGACTGGCTAGTTTGTACGAAAAGTGTAATCAAAATTTTTGTACACATCACACAGGACGAAAGCCAGAATCCATCTGTCTGGATCAGAGGAAAAGTTCTCCTGGGAGCTTCAGCTTGTTGCCTAAGGCAGGAGCTCCTTCTATTGGCAGACAAAATTGAGATGAGTTTCAAGTCAGGCTGGGAAAACGTTACCTGATAAAAAGGAAGTGAAGATAATTTTTTATGCAAATGATGAGCATTTGATAAACTCTTATTAAACAGAACTACATACAACCTACTGTTAAGAACATAGAATAATAATGCACTAAAGTGAACTAAATCTTTGTAATAAAAGGAAGTAGAAAAGCTTGGACCTCACTGTTAAAACATTTGTTTTAAGTGATTCTCAATTCTCTGTTGCTTTGTTACTTTCTTGGCAAATCTTGTTCTCAGATCTTAGAACTGCAAAGCTGTGGTTAAGTTTGGTATGAAAATAAAAGGGGGTATTATGGTGGGTAATACAAATTTTTACTAGCAATACTTTTTTCATCTAGGCATCTTTTGAACTGATATCAAAATATTTCGCCATTAATATAAGAAAATTAGCTTTGCTTGTTTTCTGTGTTATCATCACTCAGAAGATTTATTTTGTCGGGCCACTAAACTTCCCAAGGTAATGCCAAAGTAATTGCTGCTACTTATTTTAAGGTGTAACAGTTTACCAATTTTAAGATAGGTTTTAAAGCATATTTAAGGGTCAATATCTTGCCAACTGATGCAGTGTCAGCAGGGTTAGTTAGGGAGGAGCACAGAGAAATGGATCTAAAACACAGACTGTCTTGAAATCTGAAATTGAAAACTAGGTTTTTTTCAAACTTACAGTAAAAGTTATGAACCTGATATTTTAACAGATTTTAGCTGTCAATAAAATCTGTCTTATGATTCCAAGAAGTCTGGAAAGGTGAAAAACCTCCTCCAAATTTCAATGTACAAATGGTAAAGAGACACTATGATTTTTTTTGAGATAAATTTTGAGAACAGACAATACTGCAATACAACTGAGAAATATGAAAACAGAACCTGCAGCTGCTCTGTGCTGCAAGCTGGAGACATGGATCAATGTGTTGGGAGAGAGAAGTGGTTTTGCTCCCAAGAAAAGTCAGAAAAAGAAGGATGTAGAATAAGCTAGAAATGATTGAGCATTGAAATGTATGAATTAAAAAAAGTAATAACTTAATAAAGCTTTCAACAAAAAAAAAAAAAAAAAAAAGAAAAAGAAAAAAGAGAAAAAAGTAGAGACAAGTGTTAAATTTTTACCTTTGAAGTATTTTCCCCAAAACGGAAAAGCAGAACCAAACCTATAAGAATATAAACCAGCTTTTGTTTCTACCGATAACCAGCGCCTAAAGAAATATTATCTGTTCTGTCACTGTTTATTTTTTCCTGGTTTCTAAAGTCAATCAGGTTACATGATCTATGGCAGACGTGCTTATACACCTTTGTAGTTATACATATCTATAATATGTATTTTAAAATCATATTAATTGTCTTTAATTTTGATGAAAACCATCTCTAACTTACTTTGATCAATACTGGATACCACTGCAGACCCAACAGCGTTGATCCAGTCACCTTTTTATGAATTTTAATTAAGTGCTAAATGTTACCTGCAGTTGCATGTCCATTGTCATTGCTCTGTTCTCTACTAGAACACAGCTAACTGTTCTCTTATTTCTATCAGTTTTCATAGATTATTAAGTCAGGAATGCAATGTGCTCAAAACTATACTTAACAAAGTTTATTATAGATGTTTTATTATACTGTTTTATACTGTGTACTGTTTTATTATAGATGTTTGTCCATATCAGGTTAATAGAGTTCAGCTTAATTTAAAAGTCAAACAAAAAAGGTCTGATATAATCATAGATGTCAAAGTGATTTCAGTTAATAATTTGGAAGGATTATATCAATGCTTCCACACGATGCAAGCAAAGCACCCCCAAAACAGTCCTTCTTTTACACCTTTCCTGTTCAGGACCTTCTCAAATCTGGGCTCACCTCTCCTCAACCATAATAACACCTGAAAAAACTTTAATAAATGTACGAACTTTTTACCATCTTCCAAAGAATATTAACTTCTTGCTCTACCTCCTGAAGACAAGCACCATGTAAGAGGTCTAAGAAAAATTAATTTATGTGTTTTTCAAAATTTCAAACCTACAAATAATTATCCATTTCATGCAAGGTTTTTGCATTGTTTTGCAGAACTGTGTAGCTACTAATTAACCCATGGGCTTATTCTGACATGTGGAAAAAGAATGTCATAAAAGAACTCACTGTGACTATCAAAGGGATACAAAATTTTAGACTTGTCACAAAAAATGAAAACAAATATCAAAGAATGACTTGTCTCATACATCTGCTGAGCGTGAATGGAGACTGACTACTAACACAAACAAATGGTATCTTATAGCTCACAAATTGTCTGATATGTTAATGACTTGATGAATTAAATACTAAGTCAAAATACCATAAAATAAAATAGTATTAACTTGCCAAGACTTCATTATAGACTGGAAAAGCAATTATGGCATATTTATATGAGTTAAGAAAAACAATAACATCACAATGATTTTTTTTATAAGCAGCATCAATCTGTCCGTATTAAATTGATACACTTCAGATGTTCTCTAGAAATTCAAAATAAATTATGAAGAAGAGAAATTGTAAGTTAGGCTAGGGATTCAAGTGTATATGGTGCAGAAATGTAATTATCTACTTGTAATTGTCATTCTGGTCCTATTCAAATGCAGAGAAAATCCTCACTGATTTGAAGGATACAGGTTGAAGCATACTTAGAACAGTAAATACTGGCTTTGGACAGTACAGTTCAGTACAGAGGTATATCTTCACTGGTTTTTAATGTTAGCTTTTAAATTCAGACTCAAGGTCACTGAACCAAGTGACCATCTTGCACTTTTTATTCATGAACATTGTGGCAGTGAATTCAAGTGTACCAATTATATTGCACATCTATGTGCGATAATATAATTTGGGATGCAGGCTTACATCATCTAGTCTGCAATGCACTTACTTTTCCGGGCTGCCAAGATGCAAAAGGAGGCACCAAATCCCACAATCTGTCCTCCAGGTAAGCCACACATTCTGCAAGAAAGCCAGGAGTAACCATTCTGGTTGGGGAGCATTGGCAGTGCATGCCAGGATTTGACCTGAAATTCTCATACACTGCTCCATCAAGAGCATACTCATTGCCACATGGAGTCTTATTAAGAAACCTGTCTGGAGTGAGGAAGTCTGCTATGGAAATCTTCAAACAGATACGGGCAGTGCCACCTAACACAATCCATTGTTTGTGGTTGGAAGCAAGTGTGTTACTGAAAGCACCAGATTTTTTTCTTGATGTGGTTTCTGGAACTGTACAATCCCCACTGGTAAGCTGGATATAGACCACCTTCAGGGCCCATGACAACATGAGAAAAGCTAAAACCCCTCCACAATGAAAGCTGCTCTTTCAGCAGCTTGCCTTTGTCCAGTCCAAATCTGCTACAAATAGGATTTCCTTTTCCATCCAAAGTCAATCATCTCCTTCTTCCTTGTCCTGTAACAAGGCACTTCCTTTGCCTTGGAGAGCCCAGGCTAAAAAAAACATTTGCACATGTTACACTTTCTTTGGAAACAGGATTGTCCAGCAATTGTCCTTTTTTGACCACAGAGTTGAGAACAGTACCCATTCAAAACAGATCCTCTCCCCTGAGTATTGCCCATTAGGAATTAAATTTTATTTTGGAATACAACAGTCTCAATGAGGAAACACACAGAGATCATTTAGATAGGGTCTTCAGTTATCCCAGAATGCCATCTCAGACTAAGATGAATTCTCAATAGCAGAATGCATGAACTGTGAATGTAAGTGGGGAGGGATGGTTCATCTGCAAGTGGATACCCACCTGCAGTAAATATAAGAAGTTTTCTTACTGTGAAAAGCAACACAAATGAAGACACTCCCTTTCTTAATTCCAGAGAAGCTAAGAGTGTCTCTGTCACTCTTTCATTTCCAAGAAATCAAAGTATTTTCATCCAGTAAGTCATTACATAAATTCAGTATATAATACAAAATAATCAAATTAATCAACCAGCAATCAAAAAAACCTAAACCAAACCAAACAAAGCAACCATAAATAACCTTATAGAAAAGAAGAATCTTCAGGACCACAGTGACACAACTCTCCACCATGTCCTCTTGCCAGGCTTTCTCCCCAGCTCCACTCACGTTCTTCTGTTCTGTCTCCAGATCATCATGGTCCTTTCATGTCAAGAGCAGATGTTTCCAGAGATCCTGGCTTGTCTGTCTTTAATCCTCTGGGCACCCAGCCCAAATGTGCCTGGAGGAAGAAATCTGCATCAACAGCTGTCTCAGGGTGTGCTGATGACAATTCTTTCTCTGGCCAGAACCTCAGACAAAAACACAAGCTGTCTGTCCAGCTCTCATATCAAAGGTTTTGTTTCACTTCTTTCAGCTCCTTTTGGAGTTTAGCAATGAGTTTCTCTTTCTATCCCTGTAGTTTTCTACTGGAGGTTTCCTATGTTTGGGAGGAAACATCAAAATTAAAAATATTGCAAATTCCTTCTTAAATGATGAGCCTGTAATGAAACATACAGGGGAAAAAAAAAAAGAAAGGAGGGGGCGGGGGGAGAAAAAAGTGTACTATTCTTTCCTAGGTTTTACATGTGCAATTTATTGTGAAGCAGCTTTTTTTTTGTGTCTTGCTCACTACAATTAATCTTTGCAAATGAGTCTTTCTCTTCTTTAGTGTCCTTCCCAAGAGGATAACATGACAAATCTTTGTCAGCAAGACATCGGAATAGTGAAAGACAACTAGCACTGGAAAAGAGACCAAGTATCTGGATCTACACCCTGACAAATATGACATTACTGTCAGTGAAATTGCTGCCAAGGTGGAAAGTACAGACACAAGAGGTTTGCCTCTACTGTGCAGTTGACAACATGCTAATGGAGTTTTTTAACATGTGTTTCTAACCCAAACTGAGCAGCTACAGGATTGGCAGCCTCCTTCTTACTTGAAAGTCGTCATCCTTTTTCACAAAGAAATGCTAACTGTTGTTTGATAGCATTAAGCTTTTATTTTGCATGCTTTTCATAAAGCTCTTTTGCACAGTTCTACAGAGAGCTAGGAGCAAATTGGTGGCCTGCAGCTGAGGATGCTTTTGCTCTACAACATGAGCTGATCCAGGTTTATGTAACACTTTTACAATTTACCTATTTCTCCCTCCCTATCCTGAGAAGTCCGAATTGCTAATGTTGAAGAACTGCAGTCTGGATCCTGCCTGGAGATAAGCCTAATGACCCTGCCCATGGATGGGGAGCCCACCTGCGTGAACAACAGGGTGGAGAGTGGTGACCTATCTTCATGGACCTGAAGCTAAAGAAAGTGGGAGTATGAAAAGGGGGAGGAAAATTGCAATCACTATGTTGCTTGAATGCATTATAAAAAAATGTGTTTAAGACCAGTGACAGCATTGCTTATCTTTGCACTATGAAAACATACTCTGACATTTTTCAGTTGTCACAATTGATCTACCTGCTGGCAGAGTGTAGGGGGAGGATACACAAGCATGAGAGAGCCAGCTGCAGATATCAGCAGAGATGTCTGTGGTAGAAGAGATTCCAGAAACAAACCTTTATTTTAAAACTAAGAATTTTACTGTAACCAATAATAGACTGAGAAAAGGAATTTAATTTTAACCTAATATGTATAACACATACTTTCTAGACATACTTAGGAAGTCAAAAGAACAGAATTTTACTGAATTAATTTAAATACCAGATTCTCTGACTACATTTAAAAAATTAGCTGAGCAGCAAATAGTTATTGCAAACCTATAAACTATAGTTGAGTTATATTATGAGACTAACACTGCAGTTAAAAAAATATTATGCAAAATCACTAAGTATTGAAATCATGCTACTCTTTTTTTTTTACTCAGGGATTTTACTTTACTCAGGGATTTTACTACTGAACCACAGGCCTGTTAAGCTGTAATAAAAAATTGTATCAGGAAAACCTAGAATAGGCTGTAATACTAAAACCTTGATTATAGGATGTACAAAGAGAGAATATTTATCAGATAACATTTCTTCACTAAGCTTGCGTAGGGATTTTTGCTACATTTGTTCTTGCAAATAAAAAGTACAAATTATCCTTATTTTAATTTCACTTTAGTAATTTTAACTTGTTCAGATCCCCCTCTTCCTGCCACCATGAAGTCATTTGCTTTCAGTCTTACAGTTCAATCATGAAAAATCAGTGTGGAAAAGCATATAAGGTAAAGAGGGAGCACATTATAAAGAATGCTATGTAAGTAATATAGACTAAGAGGGAGAAGTAAAAGAGCTAGACTTGTGTTTCTCTCAAAACAAAAATCTTTATCCTACTACAACATTTATAAATCTCAAGAATCTCTGTGGTCACCATCACCTGTTGCGTTATATGGCTGTAAAGCTTATGACTATCCGTGGGCATTTGTGCAATTTAGAAACACGGGAACTTAAGGAGCCATAAGGGAAATAATGTTCTCTTTTATTTCAGCAATTGACTGGAGTTTAGACAAAATAGCCATTGATCTCTCATTCTTGCCATGTTTAGTCACTGCAGAATAAAAGACTCAAATTGCCATCAAAGGAAAAGTGGCATATTCTGACCCTCGGCCATATCCATTTCTACAACAGTAGTTTGAGGTCAATTCCATGGACTACATCCTTGCAAAATCTGCCTACTCATTTAGACTTATAATGTAAAATATTAAAAGGAAAATATTTATTTTTACAATTGCCGATGTCATTTGCAATGACTCATACTTTTGATAGCACATTGCTGTGTTTTGCAAATAACCAGAACAAGTTCCTCACAGGTTTTTTCTCACACACTTTATTACAGACTAAAGTTAAAACTTTAGAAGATATATTAGCTGTGATCAACATTCTTCATAACTAAACTCTTTGCAAAACTTCTTACTTTCACCTACTTTTTTTCAATGAAGGGAAGAATGGGAGGGAGAGAAAAATTACTGTCTTCAGAACTTAAGCTCCAATATAATGGTGTCACTAAACACGAACATCTTAACAACATACTTTGTTTTTTCAAGAAGCTGCCCTTTGTAAACTGAAAACCAACCAGCCTTTTATTTGCACAGTTTGCACCAAAAATATAAACTTTCAAAATTATATGGGAAAAGAGTACCTCATGTCTTATTTTCTGAATATTAAGCTATAACATCTTCAGGCTTTAATACTATACACAGGCCTGTAATAATTATTTCTATCCTCTTTACTTGATTTCTAACTTGGCTTTTTTTTAATACTAATTCCACTAAAATATCATTTAGATGAATAACACTATTAGATGACTATTGTTCTTTAATTGAAAACCAAAGATGAAGGTTGTTTAACAGCTGTTTCTGATTACCAGGTCTTAAAGATAAACTTATCTTTTAATATGAAGAAACTGTCCAGACAACACTTTTAGAAACTGTACAAAAAGTTACTGTTGCACCACCAGCTAGCTTACTCTCCTCTGAAGTATAGTAAGTATAATGTTGGTTTGTTTATGTAAGTGTAATTATCTTTTAGTAGGTATTTAATATTGTTTTTATTAAATATTCAATCAGCAGAGAATGTAGTCCTTGCCCTTCAATATGATGCCTAACTAAATGCTTCGAACATGGTTTCAGCTCACCTATACTGCCAGCATCCATTTAACTTTATTTGCTTTATCTTGCTTTATCCAAGAATTTTTCAGTTTCTTTGCCTAGATTTTCCCAAGACTTGTGGGCACTTCTGGGGTGGAGGAAAACAGAAATTATATTTCTATTCACAGCACCCTACAGTCTTTGAAGAAATGTAGGATTCCCTAGCACTGAAGAAAAATATCAAAATTATTTCCCTGCACCTCTGTGAAGTTTGTGGGACATTGAATGAGATGAGAAAGTAAAATTGCACTTCTCTAATTAAGCAAATATGGACATATGACATCATATATACTTGTCCTGCTCAAGGAAATCTGAAGATAAAACTTTTTCTTTTTTCTTTTTTTTTTTTTGAGTTAGATTTTGTGGAAAATCTTGAGGAAAGAGTTTAGCTCCTAAAATCACATAGAACAATGGTAAACTCATACCTCAAGCCGCTGCTCACATACATACCCAAATAATTGGAAACAATTTTAAGCTGACAAGACTATTTATGTGCTCAGTCCATTAATGGGATCTGAGCATTAATGTTCGTAATCTGTTGAAAACTAATGTTGAACAGAGAGATTAATACACTTAAGAAAATCAGCTTGTTTTGTTTATTTTTCAACTTATAAGCATTATAAAGTTTTTGGTCTTAATCTGTAATTCCATTTGCTAGAGTTTTGCTGTTGCTTACATCTTCTTTTGAAAGAAGCTAGAGAGAGATCATATAGAAAAGTAGTAGCATTCAGTGTACCATTTATGCAGATTATGTTTTAAAACCCAGGGACAGTGTGTACTTTATTTCTACAGTTGTGTTAAGAGAAGATCTCTATACACAAGTATTCAAGTATATATACTGAAGGAGCCCAAACCCACAAAAAAGCAAATGTCAGTACCTGACACTTAGATGTATGTTGCTAGATATCTTCATCCATGTCTATATCTGCTTATTTCTCCTATTAAAAAAACAAAAACAGAAACAAAAACAAAAAAACCAAACAAAACCAACAACCTCCTATAAGCAAATTCAGTCTGATGGATTATGAGGTGTGAGAGACTTGCTTTTAAAAATTCTGAAGTACTTTTTTTTTTTTTTCTTTTCTGTAAAGCAAGATTCACAAAATCTCCTAAGCAAATTAGATCCTCATTTTCTTATGGCATGTTTGCATGACATCTCTGATGTTTCAAAATTCCTGTGTAAACACAAATGAAATGAGACAAAATAAATTTAAAAAATCAGAATAAAGCTGGTAAAGTGAGATTAATATTGCAGTATGTAAATGTGTATTTTCCTGCCTGAACTGATTTATGAATATAAGACTTGCAGTAATAATAAAGCAAATAAACATGAATATTTGCTCACAGACAGAGAAGGTCCTTCAGGTTTTACACTCACCAGAGCAGGAATTGGCTCCTCCTGTGTTTTGTAGAATACCAAGCATTGTGTCCCATTGCCAGTTGCAAATGTTCAAACTTAAATGCAACGCACATGCTTAAAATAATAATAAAAAAAATTATCTAGACATTGCTTTAATAAGACACATTTAACAACATAGCATCTCTGTGGCCTTTTTCTTCTTCCCTCCTCCGTATGGTCTTACTTTCCTTTCGCTTAGATTCACATCACTCTAAACTTCAGAGGAACTATTCTTCAAGTACAATGATGCACAAATTGGCTAATTCAGCTTCCAAAACACCAAGGAAGTAGTAAATCCCTCTTAGACAAACTGTAGGAAATCTGTGCCCCTCAGTACGAACATGAGGCTCTAAGAACCACCTGGTTTTTGAGTTATTTTCCAGTGAAGGCAGAGCCTGCCTTCCATGCAGTAAGGAACTATGGCATTTTGCATGGCATCCCCTCTGTGGCGCCTGGTGGCCAGGTGTCCCCAAACTTACTGAATTGTAAAGGTCCTACAAAAAGCAGCTAAAAGAGGCAATTTGCTGTACCCTTTTTTATTGGAATAAGTCAGGATTGCCTCCAAGACATCCACTTTTCTTAAAACATGCTGAATTGAGAAGGAACAATTTGAATCGTGGCTCTACATGGTCAAGGATAAATAGAACACTGAGCAATAGTAAACTAAAATGTAAACTTAAAATACACTGTGAAGGTAAGATACGTCTGTACTCTTACATGAAATAGGTTACTGCGGGCTCCATGACTGTCCATATTTTAGCATGACTTTGGTCTCTGTCAGCTAATTGACCCTTCCAAATGAACACGTGAATCATGCTGACCAAGGCATGGTTGGGATGATCTATCTGTGACCCTTCCTAGCACGAACTTTAAGCACAGTTGTTCTTTTTGTTCACATGAACCTAAGCCAGGATACACCCTTCAGCCTATTGGCCAGAGTATGGTTTTGGCCTATTTTCATAACTATGTCTTAAAAGACAAGAACCTTTTCAGAGCTCTCTGACAAAAGTAATGCTTGTATGAGTACCCAGTAATAAAATATTAGGTGATGGTAGTTAAATTATGCTAGATAATCACCATATAAATCTTCAGTCCAACATGTAAAATGTAGTCTATTAAATGGTGATATTCTATACCATAAAATGTGATATACTTACATGACTTTCTGGATGGTATAGTGACATTTTGTGCATACTTTGTATATGCAAAGAGCACATTTCTATGTCAGTTGTAAAGTTTCATTCTTTTGCCTATAAAACATGCAGTAACACTTTACTATATGGTTTTACACATAGGTATGGTATTAACAGACAAATGTCTTTAATATAGCCAGAAGTTAAGAACTCATGTCTGATGCAAGACAACATTAGATGATGTAGTCCCATGTAATTACCAGCATCAGCATGAACTCTGTATCTAGAATATATTTTGTGTGATCTGCCAGATTCTATTAAATTTTGGAAATAATTCTCTTTTAATCCAACAAAAATCCAAAGAAATGTAGTGCTACTAAAACATCACATGATAAATAATCCTAGAGGAAGATGGGACTGAGAACAGTTGGTTTACCAAGGCATTGTAGACTATGGAAGCAGTTCATCTCATAAATAATTCTTCCTCACATTGCCATTCTCATAGGCAACAACAATTCTCCACCAAAAAAACCCAAAACCAACCAACCATCCAACAATTCCCCCCAAATAAACAAAAACAAGCCACCATGCTCCTCGCCACCCCAAACTAAACAAAGCCTCAATGTATAACATTTTAAGGAAGGCCTCTTAATTGAAGTGTCTGACAACTACTTTAGCTGACTAGTCTGATAGTATCTGAAGGAAAAACATTTCATAGATGTGGAAAAACTGCCCAGGTGGCTCTTCTGGAGGTTATCTCCTACAAGGGTTTGACCCACCTTTAGTTTCAACACAGCAGTCATGCACACTGATGCTGACATAGCTCATCATGTTTACAGTACTTGTTTGTTGTAGGAAATCTGTGCTCCTCAGCAGGAACACATCACTCTGACAACCACCTACTTTTTGTTTGTTTTTCCATAACAATACTCTAAGTAAAAGTTAGGTAGCCAAAGCTCCATATTTTTAACAGGAATCTGCAGTCTTTCATTTTTTAAAAAAGTATCTACAAAGTTACAGCAACTGGGGCTAATTCTAGACAAGGCTTATACAGTTTTAGCACCATATCTTGACAAAAACTTGCAAAATGCAATTGTGTAGTAAATGTATTAGTAATATACTAATTATGTAATAAGTAGTAACTATGTCATAGTAATGGCAGTAGTAATAGCAATAGTAAGAGTAAGTACAGTAAATAATAGCAATAAAAATAACAGTAGTAAGTGCAGCAATTATGCAGTAAAACATGTAGTATGCAGGCAAGGTTCAGGATTCGGTAAGCTCCATATGAGCAGTCTCCCACCCATGGCTGGAGCCCAGATGGTTTCATTGAAGTTTTAAGCAGATAAAATTATTTATCTATGAAGGGTATGACCAGAAGATCTTTGGTGCACAAACTGTCCTTTCTTCACCATTTGCTCCCAAGAACAAGTAGTAAATACTAGTGACATATGGGTTATACTTAGGGTTATCTAGGGTATACTTAGGGTGTGGTATACCTAAGGTTTAATGCAAAATAGAAATCATTATTATGCTATGTCCAGTCTTATTCTTTGTATGTATCACATAAAAATATGCAGAGGTATATAAGTAGAAAGTGTCATATGACATTAGAATAACTTTTTTTTAAAAGATATGTCATCCAATGGCACCATATCTATGAAAACTACAGCTCCATCCAGGGGATTTACCTCACTAACTGTCTTGTGAGGCTCAGGCAAAAAGAAAATAGAATGAAAGAAGGGGCTCATAGCAGCTCTCTTCCTCAGTTAACTATGGGTTTGTACAAAGACTAAACTACTATGGGAAAGTAATGACTGTGTTCTTCCACTGGGGAATATCATGGTGATCAAGGCACAAAAGAAATTAAAATTAAATATATTAACAACATTTTTTGTGGATTTTATGGCTTTTGGCACCAGATATAAATATTTTTAGTACAGACGCAACCAATTAGTTCCGAGATAATAGTTCAGTTTAGGAAAAGAGGAAAAGAGAAGTAATTGATTTCCGTATTCTGAAACATATGTTCTCACTTTCCTTCTCTTTAACCAAAATTTGAGTCCTGTCTCTCAGCAGTTTACTGTCTGTGCAAAATAACGGGAGCTATTATTTCCTCATGAAATATTTGTGAGGGGATTACTCATTTAGTTATAAGCCATTATGATGCCAAGTCATGAAGCTCAGGAAAGAATCACAGGAAATCATCTTAATGCCCCATGCATAAAGCTTTTAAAAGATTCCATTCAGAAACTCAATCTCCTCTGTCATTTGCTGTAGTTTTCAGCTCAAACCGAAGAACACTGGGTCATTTTCTGTTGTTTCTGACACTGCAAGTAATGGCACAGCTTTTCTAAGGAACATCTGAGATTTTCCTTATCTGCTGAAATGTTCAAGTGGAAAATCAACAAGATACAGGCAGATGGTAGAAGATAATAATACTTTAATGACTGCAAATTTCAGCCTGTATAGTGGCATGTCATTAAATTATTCAATGCTTTGTAGCTAGGCACGATAAAGCAGTAGTTATTTATGCAAAAGCCATAAGAGGTTCTGTAGAATAGATATGAGAATTCCACTTTTGACATTTAAGATGGCAATGAGCTCATTGATACAGGAGCAGCAAACAATGGTGCAACTATAAACCACCACCAAAATCCGAGATGTTTTCTAAACTGGTTTTACAAGTGACAGTGATAATGCAAATATAACTGTAAATATGGTATAATGATCTAACTGCAGCAACTAAGTCTCTTCAAAATGGCAATCATCAGAGATGCTGAGATGAAAGCTGTAGGATGCCTGCTGGTTACCTGGTAGTCAAAGAACCATCAATCAAATACACACTGCCTTAAGATCTTTAGCTTTTGAGAGAGTATATGTACATACACACAAAGGATACACTTTCATGAGGACGTATTTCTGCTACAAAATTTTAAATGAGTAGCAATAACTGTATTTATTCAATCAGGTTTGCTATATTTATTTCCTCCAGTTTGCACATCTGCTGGGGTAATTTTCTCTTTTTGCTTTGCTGCTCCTCTTGGTTCAAATACTCCTACCTCTCCTAACTTTTTCAGCACATCTGAATCACTTGTGTGTGTTGATTGAACACATGGGTGGGAGCGAGCAGGAGGCTCTCACTCACATTTCTCCTCCTCTTTTCAAAAAACACATGAGATTCATAAAGCCAGTATTTTGTACAAACTCTTGACTAGTAAGAATTTGGCTTACTCACAAAGAATTTAACATGTTTCATCATATCGTTTCAAAATGTAGTGATAGCCAGACACCAGTGGCAGAGCAAGAAAAAACAGACATGAGTTGCAGTGTTAGAAATTACAATTAGATGAAAGGAAAAACTTTTTCACTGTTGAGGGTGATTAAATATTACAACAAGTTGCCCAGAGAGGTTGTGAAATATTCAACCTTGGAAATATTCAAAACTTGCCTGGGTGAGGCCCAAAGCAACTTGATAAAAATTAGACTTGCTTTGACTAGGGGAGTGTGGGGTTAGGGTGAGGGGTCACAGGTCCTTTCCAAACACATATACACTTTTTTATGCCCAGTGGAATCAGAAACATATTAGACAAACTGCTTGAGTTAACCACCAACTTTTAAAAAGCACTGTTTTGTTGTTTTGGGGTTTTTTTCTGAAAGTTTTCTTCAGGTGTCCATACTGTAAGCATTTATCACAGTTCTCTTTATGGACATAAGTATGAGCTGCATGAATATTTTTGTTTCTTTTCAGCAGAATTTTACAGTGCTGAACAGAAAGCCTTGGCCAGCTGTGATGAAAAAAAAAAAAGACATTTGATCAGATGGATGGTGCCATTTGGATAATATGATCAAGTGTTGTAGCATCTGGTTTTCATTTTTTTATGCCTGTGGGAATGACAGAGGACTTTAAAAAGGTTCTGCCCCGACTTGAAAAGAACTGCAAACACAAAAGAAGATTCTTGTTAAACTTAGGAGCTCTGTTAAAATCAGATGCTCAGTAGCAAATTTATTAGCTTGTCCTACACACATCCCCCTAAAAATGTGATTTTCAAATTTTCTGCCATGTTGGACAAAGAGAAGCTTCTCTACTCACATATCTATTCATTTACCATTATGATTTTTTTAATTCTAATTCAACTAAGGCAGTTTTCATTATGTATTTTTCAGTGCGGGGCTAAGTTTTGACTTCAGCTGCAGCTGCTCTGGTTTATTGCCTCATGATGCCATGGGAGGTGGGCAAAGGAGTTAGCAGATACAACACAAAAGTTCCTAGGGATCCTCTTCTAGACTTTGCTATTAATGGATGGTCTGATGCAGGATATACTGACTGGACATGAGGAACGGTTTCCTGCCCCCATAATGTCCAGGAATTATTTGTTTCATCTCTAGCTACCGACATTCACATCGGTTTACAATTTTTTTCTTTCCAAAGCTTTGAATAGCTACTGTAAAACTTAAAATAAAACAAATTTAGCAATTTCCTGTAAAAAGATATAACTATAATCTCTATTTATTTAAGTAACCAAAAAACTTTTAAAATGTACAGTATTATATTATGACAGCTGATGAAATTATTTCTAGTAAATATAACAATTATACATAATGAAGGTGGTTTTATTCTTTATTTCTTCTTCAATTTTATTTTGACAAAAAAAGATTTCTTTCCTTTTTTCTTGCTAGTATCCTTGTAACCTGTACATTTGTCATTATTTCCATTCATTTCTAGAAGACAATTCTTTATACTGTTAATTCTACTACTGTGAAAGGCCTTCAATCCAGGTGTGTGATAAACAGAATTTGATTGTTCTTATTTTCTGGAAAATATGGCTGAGACTTAAAGGGCCTACAATGATAATATAATCATGCACTGCAACTTCTTTGCTATAAAAATATATTGCACATTTACTGTCTCCTTTACAAAACACTTAGTCCAGTAAGAAGCAAACTTCCTCTACGGAAATAGCTGGATTCAATGACTTGATTATTTTGAGAATAAATCTGAAATCTATAATTGGTCTCCCGATTGCAAGCAAAGCAATGGGGAATGTAAAAACAGAAAAATGTCATGATACATATAGAGAATGCTGTGCTTAGAAGATACCCTGCCCAATTTCTAATCTCAGAAGTACAACTACCTTTTGATTACCGTCTCTACCACTAATGTCATATACATTTTTCTGATTAACTGTTGTGTGCATTCATTTGTGGGTTTTTTTGTAGAGCAAAGCAACATAAAATCAGCAGAAAACAAGAATAAGAAGAGGGAAGATCATTTAGTGGCTTGAATAGTTAGAGAAATCTTGAGGCTGTTCACATCTGCCACATATCTTTCAATTAACATGGTAAAGTTTCTTGTATGGTCTTTTAGCTCACTGTCCTAGAGGGTGCTAGCAAGGCTAAAAACCACATAGTGTACCAATACTATGGAGAAATATCAGGAAAGTAAAAAATCTAGGAAAAGCTGATAGAATATTTTCTGATCTTCAGCAAAAGGAATAAATTACTGTTAATACAAAAAAAGAAAATACTGGGAATTATAATGTCTTCTGTCATGCAGAAAATGAGAGAGAATTTTTTTTAAGATATACATACATTATTCTCTAGAATAATAATCCACATGTAGGTAGACGTTCAACAGAAAATAATTCTGCTCATGTTATTCTAATTTCCTTTTCCCTTTTGTTTAAATGTATGTATGAATCTCTAATAGGATGACAATTTCAGCTATTCTTAAGGTTTAATGTATTCAAGGTAGACCACTAAATGGAACAGTTTAACAGGAAGAAAAGAAATCCCCTAAACCCATAGTATTTTGAAGGACACCATAAATTTTGCAAACACACATGAGTGAAATGACTTAACCTGAACATTGTTAACAGTCAATAGTAACATTTTTTATCATTCCTGCCATTTGTTTTGGAACCATTCAATGGAAGTACTAGCCTTTAGTGTACCCTTCCGCAAGTATTTAATTCAAGCCTGTCACTAGGACTAGATAAGACTATTTCACTCTCTTTGCTGACAGTACACTCCTGCTCATTTCTCCACTATCCTGTTTGTGTTTTTAATATAGAGAGGAAAGCTTATATATCTAACCATTATATTCATAGATTCTTTTATATAATTGAAAAAAGTACCGATTTAATGTATGTAAATGCCCACATAAGTATAGAATATAAAATATCAAAATATGAGATGAAGCAATGTGTAACATACTTATGTATGTATATATGTATGTATATATCAAAACTTGTTTCATATTAAAGGCCTTATCATGGATAATACTTTAATAAGAAACTTCACATTTAGGTTTTTCCATTTTTTGAGATGTTCTTTCAACCTCACCTACACGTATGTGGGAACGAGTCCGTTTGCATACAGTGGCAAGAACTCCCTCACAGACATTACGAGCAGTATCAGAAAGAATATCAGGTATTATTGGATGTTCAGCAAAAGACATTATTTGACATTGTTAAAGACATCCAGCAGTACAAGATATTTTTATTACTTCTTATGGTGTAACACCATTTGAAAAAATATATGTACAAGAGCATATGAAACTGCTTCAGATTGCACATGGCACTGGGTAACCATAAAAAAGTCTGAAAAAAATAATTATAAAATCAATTTGTCAGAAGAAGAAAGTTCAGTCAGAAATTCTAGCTTTAGTAAACCTGTTATATTCACCAGGTCTAAGCATTTAAGTGTTTTTTCCAAGACAGTAATGACTGTGATAGTCCACCCACTATATGAATCGTTTTAGCAGTCTCAGTATATGTTCAAAATACTAATAAAATCAGAGTTAAATTGGGAGGAACATGGACTCACATAAAATAAGCTAAGGAAATAGCCAAAAGGTAAACAATTCTGACAGAAATATTGTTAAGGTAAAATAAGTAAATATATTTACCTTTGGATTTATTTTTCTGAGCTCTTTATACACAAAAAGTCAGAAGCTGGTCTTTATTTATTCTATGTTACCTATTTTTTTGTTTTATTTTTTAATTCCACTGTGCTAATTACAGAAAAGTTTGGTATTATTAGATATTTATAATCCCCTAGTAACATCTTCTAATCTCTCCCTTTCCCTAGATAACTACCTCACAGCTCTGCAGACTTTATTCTTTTAATCACTTCCTACATAACAACACTGTAGTACATGCCTAAATACAGTCACTGTGACCTTTGAGAAATACCTGGCTGCACATATTCCCCAAGCACATATTATCTCTCTTATACATTACATTTCCTTCTAACAGTGCCTTGTCGGTTCCTTTTTCCCTCCAGTTTTGTACACACAGGACACGTCAGCCCTGTGGGAACTTCTGTGTTGTCGAAATGTTCTCCAAGTTTTACGCATTATCAAAGGAACATGCAAAATTGACCTATTTCCAAAATTTCCCTATGTTGTAATGTTTGCAGTCAGTCATGTCTCATTTACACCTCTCTCATGATTTGCTTCACTTAGCTATCAGGCAGTTTTATGATGCTGCACAACTTTTTACAACATGCTTGTTTTTAACGTTTTTCTTTTACTGTTACTGTTGTTAATGGCTGTTCTTCTACTGTCTTCTCAACATGTTCCATGATCTATCTGCATTTACATTTTACCTATTTTAACGTTGTAGGTATGATAAACCCAAGGAAAAAATAGTGAAAGAAATAAGTTACAGAACTACGACTCCTTTAAAAATCTCACTTGACCTTGAAGACATTCTATTTTACAAAAAACTCTTTTCTAATTTTTGTGTTCCCAGGAAAACAAAAGTCTGGAAGTAGCCTTTTACCACCACAGAAATCGTTTTGCGCACAACAATACCCTTGACTGATTTTAATCGGGATTTTTCTGTGGCCTTTGCAAGGAAATTGCTCTCCTCCGCTGACTTAATGACTTCCTCATTTCAGTTGCTAATGGTTTTTTCTCCTTGACCTTGAGGATGTCCTCAACTTTGGGGACCTTTTCATCTTCCTGCAGCTGCAGACCACCACTGCAGCTGTGTTTGTAGGATGTTTGTTACAGTACAAGTGCCAGTAACCTCATTTCATCTATCTTGTGTCACCTGCTCACTAGCAGTGTCTCACCTACTTTACAAATAACTTTCACCTTAGATCTCACTTACTACTGGATATTAACATGCCCTGAGCTTTACCTACTGTGTCTTCGTAGACACATCTTTAAATGTTATAAGTGAATAAAAATGTTAGTGTGCCACATGTATTTACTATGTTAATAAATAAACAATCAGGATCACTTACACTAAATAATGTGGTTTGGTTCAGGAGGGTTTTTTGGTTTGTTGTGTTTTGGGGGCGTTTTGGGGTTTTTTTGTTGTTTTGCTTTGTTTTTCAGAAAAAGCTAATCACTATAATACATTCATTGTCTAAACACAGCTTTTTAAAATCAGAAGCTTAAATCTCTGCTCGGACAGTTAAGCTGAAGGGACTAAATCTCAACATTAGAACCCTAGAATTAATAAGAAAAAAACAACAAACCCACAAAAAAACAACAAACCAGCTTTCAAATATTCTTTGTCGTTCAACAGTACTGTGAATAAAAATGTAAAACGTTTACATTTCAGTTTAACATCAGAAAAATTTCAAAGTTCTTGAACATTTAACAAACAAGCATGTAAAACAACATAATAAGGAAAATAAGGAAAATAATTCTGGATACAATAGAATTGTGAACAGCAGACGGACAAGAGCAGGTCAGTGAGATTGGGAGTCATTTTACTGGCAGAATGAGAAGAAATGGAGGAGAGTGTGTAAGTGTGTGTGTATGTCAGTCATAACAAGGAAGGAGATGATGGTTGTAGCATTACAGCACTGGTAGGTGCAAAAACACCCATCTCTGTCCTGAGTGCCAGTGGCACTTTTATTATCAGAAGCTTGTAACTGCTCCCTGGCTGTGACTGATTTCCTGCACTAGCAAAATCCTGGCTGATTAACAATTATATGCCACCTTTGGACAGTAGCTCAGTGTACCTAGAAAAAACCTCTTCTCACAAAAATTGGAGGAGGAATAGGCTGGTGAAACCTGAATGAACTATTTATAAGGATTACTTTAATGGATGACAACCCTGTCTTCAAACAGATGACAACAGCCTCCTTAGAGATATGTAGGTACCTAATTCCAATGTAGGAGCCTGCAAAGCCAGAGGGATGTGGATACCTGAATACAAATCAGAAGCCAGTATCCCCAGAGACTAAAAGGCATTGTCTCCACTTGTATGCCTCATATTACAAAGCATTCACAAACACATGCAAGCTGTCCAACTAATTATTACTTGAGTTTTTCTTTAGCACCTAATAGCTACCAAACAGTATTTTCCTGAAAATTCAGAATTTTCTCTATTTTCATTGTTACACTAATAGGTAATACTATTTTTACTTTCTGATTAAAGATTCAAGAACATATTCAAATAAAATGAAAAGCAAATAGTAAATATTACGATCTAATAGATGATTTATGCCGTATTGCCCATATTAACTTGCAAAGAAAATAAACTAGAATATGTCTTGTATGCCCACAACATTCAAGGTGTGTTTGGTTACATGATTATTTAATATTGACTCTTTTCTCAGGCTTGATTATTTCAATACGCAAGTGTATACAAAACACTGTGTAAACTGCCAGCTTGAAATTTGTCTTAACAATGGTTTGATTGTTTATACTTTCAAAGAAAACCTTTTGTGAACATTTGTGCTTAGTAAAACATAACTTGTTGAATATCTACTGAAAACTATGGGTAAATATGGCTGATGTGTAATTAAAATTCCATCAGAATTAATTTTCAAGAAATAACTTTTCCTCTTTGATATTATTTCATTTTATTTATGAAGCTATTAGTAGTTACAGATCATTTGCACTGCATGTAAGGTGTGTGTGGGTTGCATATCTTTAGAGAAATCAGACAATTAGCGTAGCAAGCTATTCTAATACGAAGCTCTCTAAACTAGATCAGTGAGAGCAACAAATAAATGTATTTGTGAGAAGCCAGATCTAATGTAAGCAGAAAGCACTGGTTTTAACATTCAAAAAGCAAAAATAATAATAAGGATTTACCAAATAAATATTCTTCAACTTACAGACATGCTATGAATCATAACGTAGGATTTACTTCCAATATTCATAAGATATTTGTGAGCTTCTGGTCATCAGAAATCTATGAGTTCTAGGAACTCAAATAAAACTTCATGACACTTAGGAAATTACGATCTTACTTGACTTTTCTATTAATTCTGCGGGCTTAGGGTAAGCAAATAACCTTTTCAATATTAGACAAGATAAAGTCAAAATGGTTTCCTTTGGTTATTTGGCCGTGACAATACTAGTTAACAAAATGAAGTATATGCCTTTTCCTCCTCAAAATTAAGTCAAATGTTGTTTCAGCATATGTTTTCATTTGACTAGTTAATTCCATAAACCAACAAAATGTTAGATATCATATTCAAAAAAATGTACAGATAAATGTTTGTTATGAAATGCTTATATTTCAGTTTATTTATATTCTTAGTGCTTGGAGGTTTTCAAGACTGGACTAGACAATCCACATGATCTGATGTAGTGTTGGCAGTCATCCCATCCATTTGAGAATTAGGTCTGGGACCTCCAGAGGTCCTGCATCAAGTCAGTGACCTCTGTTGCTCTTCATGGTGTGGGACATGGTTTAGTCCTCGTGTTCTGTGACCTAAGCAAGGATAACGTTCCTTGGCCAAAGAGGCTGGATTTAAACCTACACTCACCTACTTTACAAAATCAAACATATAAATTGAACTTTAACAGCTGTTATATCACCTTCATTTAGTCTCTCATCTGCGTGACTGAATCCCATGGATCACCTTAGCCTCACACCTCATCTTGTCATGTGACTACAGAATTCAATGAGGGAAATCAGTTTGACTATAATATCTATGTGGGCTGTTCAGCTGAATCAGGGACTTGCAGTCTTGTTTTTCCAGACAATGGAATTTGAGTAATATAAATCTCCCACATCTTATTTGTGTTTTAATATCTTGAAATAAAAGAGGTCATCATGTAGTAAGGTCTATTCAAGGCCTTCTCACCAAGCATTAAACTATACTTCTAAATGAAACTGGAATCTGTAAAGTAAGTTACTGTACATCCAGGATATTATACTAAAATCAGACTTTTATATGATATGTCTTTATTCCAATAACTGCATATTTAGATGAAAAACAGATTAACAGGAGTAACTTTATTGGTACCTTATATATTAACCATTATTATTATTCTTTATAGATGCATCGATGATCATTATGTGGAACAGGTATGTGAGGAAAACCTTATTTACATTACAGTCAACATCATCAAATTCAAATTTGACCTTAGTAGCTGTCATTTCCAGTATATATTTGTACCAAGTCATAGTTTTTCTAGTGTTCAGAAGGAAAACTCGAGTTTCAAGATCATTTATTCTTTTTACAGTCATGAGTGTCAAATACACTCCATTTTAAACGAGAGTCTTCTACTCTCTCCTGTGGATTTAAAAGCAATACACAGGTACAGATCTGAAGAGTAGTGGTTACTAATGAGAGAACTTTTTCCCATAAAGTCTTACTTTGCCTTTTCACTCAGTTTTCATGTAAGTGCTCCAAAGTTTAGAGAGAACATATTTCTTAACTGGAATCCTTATCAAAGTAATCATAGTTTCCTCTATTACAAGACATATTGCACTTACTCATTCTAACATAGACTGTTGTCAGCAGGTAGACGTGACCTGGATATTCCTTCTTTTGCAAATTCTTCAAGATTCCTCTTTGCTCAAATAGCTATAACCAAAAGAGGCTGCCACATGCAATTAAAGAGAACAGAAAGAAATGGCTTTCTCTGTAATAAAAAATACCATCATCACCAAAATTACAGAGAAAAGATGTTTACATGAAATGATATGAAGCACAAATGTTATTTGTCCTCCCTCAAAAAGTTTCTGAATTTTCTTTATCTAATTAGAATGTCACACTTCAAAAATCAGTGCTTCTCTAACGCTTTCCCTACTGCAGTCATGATTTTAAAGATACATTTATTATATAGTAAGCTACTACTGACAGCTACCATTATTTCCCCATTCTATAGTTCAATTGCATATTCTCATAAAGCATTATCACACAAGTCTTGAGCAGCATTGTAATTTCCTCAAAATTACTAGGAATTTTGGGCAAGACTGTTTAGAATGAATTGCTATCATTCCCACAAATATACTCATATTATTGATACCGTCTTTGCTCTCCTTTCAGATGTATTAGTTCTAGTTACTTATTTCCTTCACTTACTGTAGCTGCTGCTAACAATGGCTCTGATCCATCAGTGTGTGTGTTGCTGCATATGGCATGGAAGTTTCCTAAAGTAAGGACATGTCCTATATTATCCCTCTAACTTCTGAAAGTGCTTTGTAAGACAGGTGCAGCTATCTATCTTACAAAAAGGTAGCAACAAGTAGAGATTATAAAGGTATGTAAAATGGCTCTGACACCTCATTATGTTATTAGTGAGATCACCTTCCCTGTACTTTTAGATTGAAGAATTCCAGTACCAGGATGAGGAGACAGGATGCATATGTCAGTGGTTGTTGTGGTTTAAGCCCAGCCAGTAACAAAGCACCATGAAGCTGCTTGCTCACTCATCCCCCATCTAGCCCTGGTGGGATGGGGAGGAGAAAATATAGAGAAGTGCTCATGGGTCGAGACAAGGACAGGGAGG
Source organism: Elanoides forficatus (assembly GCA_025311575.1). Taxonomy (NCBI): domain Eukaryota; kingdom Metazoa; phylum Chordata; class Aves; order Accipitriformes; family Accipitridae; genus Elanoides; species Elanoides forficatus. The sequence continues at coordinate 6,052,625 of JAOBAS010000072.1, read as the reverse complement.
TATCATTCATCACTTGTGGTCACAGGAAAAAAACAGACTCAACTTGGGGAAAAAAAATAATCAATATAATATGCTACCAATCAAATCAAAACAAGAATAATGAGAAGTAAAACCAAATCTCAAAACACCCTCCCTCCACCCCTCCCTCCTTCCCAGGCACAGATTCACTCCTGGTTTTGTCCACC
>JAOBAS010000072.1:6025328-6043654 GCA_025311575.1 Elanoides forficatus | reverse complement strand
TGCAGGTGGAGATCTGCTCCCCCGTGGACCTCCCTGGGCTGCAGGGGCACAGCCTGCCTCACCATGGTCTTCATCACCACGGCTGCAGGGGAATCTCTGCTCCAGTCCCTGGAGCATCTCCTCCCCCTCCTTCTGCACTGACCTGGGGGTCTGCAGGGATGTTGCTTTCACATATTCTCACTCCTCTCTCCAGCTGCAATTTCTGTTGCACAGGTTTTTCCCCCTTCTAAAATCTGTTCTCCCAGAGGCAGTACCACCATCATTGAAGGGCTCGACCTTGGCCAGTGTTGGGTACATCTTGGAGCCGGCTGGTGGTGGCTCTGTTGGACATGGGGAAGCTTCCAGCAGCTTCTCACAGAAGCCACCCCTGTAACCCCCCCACTACCAAAATCTTGCCACGCAAATCCAGTACAGCTGATTATAAAAGACTAAGAGGAAATAAACTCTCTTTCAGACTCTAAGGTTCGTTTTCAGAACTATCAGCTCAAGACAGGAGAAAAACTCCCACACTCTAGGGCTGCACTGCCCAGTTTATTCAGACCTCAGAGCCATCATTACAGATACATATTCAGGTTTATTCATTCTTCCACTGTCTGAAGCACAGAAAACAGGTGATGCTCACCCACCACACAATGTGGAGGAGTGGGACAATATCCTGCCACTGGCCACAAATGTAAGTAAAAGCCTTGCAGTTGAAAACAAAGAAAAGGTAAACAAATATGCTTCATATGAACACCATGAGATAACTTCTTCTCAGTCACTGACAGGCAGGGGCAAGAGGAGGATTTGTAATTCAAATTAATTTGGTCTCAAGGGTGTTCCCAGTATGGTGTAACTACAGTAAAGATTCACAGCATCTAACTTAGGAAGCTAGTCTTGTTCAGTGCAGTGATGAGACGCGAGCTCCTACAAAAGGTGATTTTGAATATTTTGCTCTAAACAGCACTCTAGAGCACCTCCATTCACTCTCTGGCTATTATGCTAGATACCAGCTGCCTTGTGTATTGCTCTTTTCTCATGGCAGATGACAATGTAATCAGTAAGCCTTTGCTTGCTATGACTCAGTGAGATGAAGCATTTGGCAAAGCAACATTTCTAGCACAGAGTCACATATTAATGAAACCATTCTTCATTACTACCTAACTGTATCAGAATTACGTCTTTGCATAGGAGGAAATAGCTTTGCACAAGTGAAGAAATTTAAGCAGCTCCAGTTTCTCTTTACAGTCTTCAGTTGTGATATTATCACAACTACACCCTTCATCCCACTTTTACCACCACTTTTATGCAGCCCTTGTGTTCTGCTTTCTCCATGGGTGTTTAAGACAAGGGGGTTACAATCTTATCCTGTTCTTCACTGTTGGGGAAAATACTCCATTTGGTACTCCTCTTTGCCCTTTCTCTTGAATAAAAGCGAAGCAAGGCAAAACAAATAACTGCAAAAGCTCCTAGCAGGACATCACTGTAGTCCTTGCCCTTTTTGAATGTGTGTGTGTGTGGGTTGTTGTGAGGTTGGGGGAGACCTAGGCAATATGAAGAAAGAGGTCGACCATCACTGAGAAGGAAATTAGCATTATCCTTACATTTGAGATTCAGAGAGGGAAGGGGAGCAGCAGTGACAGTTAACAGAGTGGCACTCCATAGTACCTGCGTGTACCCAGAGCATGTGTTCAAAGCAGGCTCTGGCTGCATGTGGATGTACAGGTCAGAATAAGTAATGACTTGGCTATGCTTTAACAACAAGGGAAAGAGATAGGAACCCTGATGGGAATGAAGACAGAAAGTCTTGTCACTGTTCTGCTGACTTTCTTTTATTATTTACTTTCAGGATCACCATGACCCTGATTGTCTGTGGAGTTCATAATAATGCTTCAGGTTCACCGCATGCTCCTGAAGGGAAATAGCATTTCCTGCTGGTTGCAGAGGACACTCAGTGAATGCAGTTGTACTTTCTCTCTCACAGTTTTGGTGCCTATTTTCAGCCTTCTTTGCACTTCCAGCATTCAAAAAAACTCATACATTTTGACACACATGGGGAAGGCATGTTTATTTAAATCCTGATTTAATACATTTACTGAATGAATAAATAGCTAGCGGGAAAGCAAAGGTAATTTTACCTTCTCACATTAAAGAATTTTCTTGCTCCTTTACCATATATGAAACACTACTGCATTTATTAATGCATTCTATTAATCATTAAAATCAAGAAATAAACTAAATTCATATAGCCTCACTAAATAGCATCTCACATTGCTACTTCTGTAAATAGTGTGCTAGGCTAGATGGACCACTGATTTCACCAAGAGGGAGATTTCTTATGTTCTTACATCCTTTGGATTTGTATTGTATCCAGGGGAGAACTATTGGGAGTTATAGTCAAAAAACTGCATAAAGGAATTTTTTTACTGGTATGTTAAAAGTTTTATGAATTTAACAAAGTTTAGAGACTGCAATATATATATATATATATTCATTACAAACTACTGACATGCTAATCAAATGCTTTTTTGTAATCCCTAAAACAAGACAAAACAATATAAATATCTATTCTGAAAATAGAAATAAGTTTACCTCAAACTCTGAAAAGCAATATAATCGGACTACCTTGAAAAGAGTTTTTCCAAAACATGACTATTGGTTCATATGACAAGCTTAACTAGGACCCAGGTGATTTCTTGTACTCCTGAGTATGTCCACACACAGTTAAACACCTTATGAACTGCAGTTGCAACAGGGTAGTCACCACTACTCTGTTACTCCTGCAAATTACATGCCCCAAGTTGGGCAGTTTCATTGTGTGGTATCTCACTTAGAAGTTTTTTCCTGCTCCTTTAAATGAATTGTTGCAGAATTGGACTATTAACACAGTGCTCGTATTTATGTAATATAATGTGTATTACTATAATGACTATAATGAACACTCTACTAAATCTAAATGAATAACTGCCTTTTATCCAACTTAATGGTCATTTTGCTTTATCACAATTTGGAGAGGGTCCTATTTGGTGTTGTTGATTGTGACCATCAACAAGAGTCAAACACTAGGAACATTTGGAAATCTGTGTGTACAAACTGTGTGACCATCTGCTTGCTTAAATTATATGAGAAGACAATAATTATATGAGAAAAGAGCCAGTTTGCTGCCTGAGAAATCATGAAAATGTGGGCACATCATAGATATACAAATGCAAGCTCATATTTTGGAAAAGTATGTTAGGCAGCATGTGTTTGAAGTGGCAGATATGCCCCAGGTCCGCTGCAAACATGAGGAGTCATTCATTAGTCTCGCTACTTACAGTCTGTGGAGTTCAAAAAATATTCAGCTATATTTTTTGGGCTACACTTTTCTTTATATAGGGATCTCTTCCTCCACTCTCTGGTCTGCTCCCTCACCACAGAAGCCAGCAGCACAAATAATAACTTTGCTTTTATGGATGCTTTGGGTCTTTACTTCCATTTACTGTGAATCCTCCCCATACCATAGAGGGAAGCACTCATTGCTCCATCTGCCTTAGAGGACAATATTATATTCAGACACCAGCAGAGGAAGAAGGTATTTCAGATCATCCTGAGCTGGATATGTTTACAAGTGTTTAATAATCTTCAACAAATATTTCTTTTCCAGTATTCACTACTTCCCCCTAAACTCATGGAGGTGTGGTACTTATATATACCCACAGATCTTGAAAGATTTTCTGATTCAAAAGCCATAAGAAGTTATTTCTGATGAGAAGATAATTCGCAAAGATGTGAAGCTACATATAATCTTTAAGACAGGGATTGCTTTGAGATTGGCAGACTCAGCAATACATGTTTACTAGGTTGTATTGTAACTATGCCAGAAACATCAACAACCTCTTTTCCTTCTCAGGTAACAGATACAAGCACCCAACTGACTGCTGGCAAGATTTTGAGACTTCATATTTTGTTCTTTGAATAGTGTTGAAGATATATTATTCTATTCTAAAGAATGTTAGATTTATAAACCAAATGTCGCTGCATTAGGCAGTATCTGCATTTTGTTTTTATGATTTCCAGACTTGATCATCTTCATGCTAGGTGAAGGATTACCTCATAATAGTAGCATAAGTTTCTGAAGACAGAACTGTTTGTAGTGACTTTTAGGACTTATTTCTAGCAATTAGTCATTTTAATGTATACATTAGCAGCCATTGTAAGCATCTAATGTATTTGAGATACAGGATCCTGTCTATTCTGTCAGGACTATACTCCAGCCTTAAAGGACAGTACTGGAGTGCAGATTGACACCTAGAAATCCTTATTCCTGTAGAACATAGAGTGGGACTTCAGACTGTATGTAAGTATGTATGTGCCTATACAGCATACAGTTTTATTAGAGTTAAGCCTCAGCAAAAAAGTAACCAAGAAACTGTCTGGGACAGAGTTATAGGCTTTAGAGCAGTATACGGCACTATGCTTAGTTCTAAGCAAACATCTTAATTCTTTTGCAAATTGTGGTGCACAAATTCTCCCTGTAATCCAATGCAGAAACACACTTCTCCTTGGAAAATCATCATCAGCATTCCTGACAAGGGATTGCTTCCATGTTTGGAAGATGTTCTAGCTTTTATAACTCTTTTGGTGAAAATCAAATAGGCAAAGTCTGAGACAGTGTCAGGGATACACTGATTACATCCTGTCGGTCTGATCTACCTACTGTGTGTTTTATTAAGAAATCCACATCTGCTGGATGCAGACAGAGAGCAATGTAATTGCAAGCATTGTCTAAAACAACATAGGAGATGTTTACTGGTCTGTGGCTCTGATGATGATTGAGAAGCAAAGAATGGTGGAACTATTATCATGCAGTGATATGGTCACCAGGTGGCTGCATAAGCCACTTCCCCAAAATAAACCTTGCCCCATTCCTTCATTTCACAGTCACATCCATGAAAGAGTTTCTGCCAGAACAGGGTGCTATTAGAAATCTGACTAATTCTGCCTCCTGTGGTTTGCAGCATTTGTTGATCAGCCAACAGTGTTGCTGCAGAGGTTTCTCAGACAGTTATGAAGCAGACTGCACTCGGTAGTGAGCATTGATAGCTATACCAAGAGTAGGCTATATGTGAAAGGGTTTCATGAATTATGCAGGGCCTATCATAGTACATATGTGCCCATGATCTCTCCTTTAATGGTGCTGATGAGAAAAATGCCAGTGAGAGCGAATATCTGTTGACTGCCATGATCAACTGTGAGAAGGATGTGAGAAGCCAGAGAGTTCCCAAAACCTGGCTGATCCACCTGTGCCCTGGCTGATGAAGTATGGTCCTGATGCGAGAGCACCTGGCAGAAGGAGGTTTAATTGCACACTAAGCTGCAATTAATTGCAGGATGGTTGTAAAATGTGCATTTGGGCAATTACAGGCAACTTGAGGCTGCTTACACAACTGACTGAATGCAAAAGAGTAGAATTGCCATGTGTTGCTGGGGAGTCCTTTGCACAGCATAACATTTGCAAGGAAGAGGTGGTGAGCATTTCCCAGGAGTGGGTTGCTGCCAGTGTTCATTTACACAGAAGGAGGAGGCAGCCAGAAAATGCACCTGTGATAACAGGGTCTGACTCCAAGAAAGCAAAAGAAATAATGGAATGCTGTATGTGCCCACATGCTTGTTTTGCAGAGCAAATTTTCATAACAATGTAAAATGTTGGCCAGGGAGGAGCTGTCATAATGGATAATGCAACTTCAGCAATGTATCTCTGACTTGACAGATTGCTTTTGGGGGTTCTTTTTTGTTGTGTTTTGTTTTGGTTTTTTCTGCCCCCCTCTCTCTTTTTCTTCTTTTTTTTTTTTAATAGGGCTGAAGTAGTCAAATGTATGTGAGAATTTATTGTAGGCAGAATTTTATTTTAATTAATGCTTCCTTAGTTATATTCCTTATTTCTGAGTTATAAAATGTAACAGTACAGCCAACAGTTTACATTCACAGAGACAGTAAACAATCACATGGAAATAAAAGAAAAAAAAAACCTTCTCATTTAAATCCCTTCCTATTCCACCCTGCAAAATAAAACTAAATAAGTGCATAAAAAAATCAGGATAGGAAGTGCAGACAAAGCTATCAACCAGCTGAGCAGCAAAGGGCACCAACAGAATGGGAGGAGGGAATATAATTTGCAAAACTGGTATATTAAAATGATTCCGTCTTGAGTAAATACGAATCCTACAAGAGCTCTCTCCATGCTTTTGTCATATGCAATCATGTGGTTCTAGATATGCTCTTCCTCCCTTTTGCCACACTTTCCATGCAGTGAAGGAGTACCTGTGTTTTATGTCCAGTGAGGTGCTGAGCTGACCTTACCTGCAAAGTCCACAGGTCAGAGGAGAGGCTGCAAATGTAGGTTTTGCATGTCAGGTAGCTGCTCCATCACCTCCTCGTGCTGAATTTGCTGTTTACATTGCAGCTTTCTGTCATGCTCCCTCATAGCAGCAATGTGCCAATAATAGCTCACCTTTTTCATCCACCTGATGTTCTCCAGAAACTTATTTGTTTTGCTGGGAAGCTCCCTCTAACGTTGCAGCACTTGGTTTCTGGCTGTTTTTCTTTTGTCCTGATGATCCCCACATCTCTTGCTGGCAGCTGATAGGGCTCCCCCCTGGGCAAGAGGTTGCTCAAAGCAAAGAGGTAGTGTCTATTTTTCTGTCTATCAAGAGGAAAAAAAATTCTCATACACTTGGAGCATCTTATATCCCTCCTGAAGCATTCTCAGAGAATGTTTCCTTTTTAGCTTTGGTGCAAGAAAAGACATTTGGGAAAAAAAAAAAAGTTATTTCTTTACCCACATTTGCATACACATTTGTATCATCATAGCATTAGTAACAATCTTTGCTTTGTGGTTTTCCAGGGACATGTCAAAATAAACCCTCTGGAACATCAGAAAAACATTTTGACTGCACATTGTGATAGTTACGCGCTGCAAATAAATAAAGAATGAAGATTTGACTATCAGTCCTTCTACAGTTTCCCTGTAACCCATAAGCCTCCTTTTGCTTGCTGTGACAGCAAGGTAACAGAGGAAGAGAGCACACATTTCCTTTCCCTTCCCAGCACAGCATCACAGAGTAGCCATACAGGTCTCATTATTTAAAAAGAGACTCTTTCACCATGAGTAGAAAAAGATCTTGTATCCTATTTCATGCTTTTAAGACTTTTTACAAGTCATTGGGTTGACCAAAAAATCCAGCCAGAGGCCTGATAACAAACACTGGGAATCATACCTTGCAAATAAGTAATTTGACCACTTGACCATAAAAGTAGTTATATTCAAGCAGTCAAAGAAATTTTTTTTTTTTCTTGTATAAAACCTTCTTATAAAAGCTTTGCTTTCAATACAAATATTCAGTCTTGCCCTAAGGATTATGGAGACGTTTTTTGGAGCTCTCAGTAAGACGTTTTACCTTACAGAGGAGGTGCAACTACATTCCCAGTCCTGCAATCAGCATTTCGTATTGCTTAAATAGAGTGGCTTGTTGCCAGGCTTTCTTTACTAGCTTTTCTGAATTACACTTTACCACATTTTCTCAAATGGTGACAGCAAGTGCCACAGGAGTACTAGAGGGTGGATATCAATTTCTAGCATGCCAGCAGGATCGCATAAGCTGTTTTCTTGTTGCTGAGGAGACAGCCTGGGAGGAAGAAATCCTTAGCTTGGGGCTACAGCTCTGTCTCCCTGCCTGGACAGTATTTAAATATCCTCAGACTGGGTTTTGCTACATAGAGGGAGGAAGGTTTCAAGACATAAAATCTGATTTATTTATTCTTTCTGAATGAGGAGTGTTGAGGTAAAAATTACTACAGAATGGTTTAAAAACATAAAGGACTTGATTAAATACATCTTTTGGAGCTGGCTTTTTTTTTTTTTTAATCAAAAAATTACCTTAAGTATTATACCTTTATTTAAAAGACATACATTCCTCACTGGCAGTATTCTGATCTGATTATCTGACTCATGTAGCATTTAGCATATTCCTGTGAACTTAGTTCATTTCTGTCCTTTATCTTCTGGAATTTATTCCAGGTCCACAAGTAGAATGAACATTTTTCCCCACCAGAGTGTTTACTGAATTATAACATGAACAGCCACACATACTGCAGCTGTGAATGAATGGATTTTTTTTCCACCTTCTCTTCTGTACTATTTTTTGACAAGCAATTCATTATTTGATCTTCAACTTAGCCCCTGAATCTGTTATTTTGGTAGAATGTCTGTCTGCTTTTAAAACAGGAAAAAAAAATCACAGATAACTTTGAGATGTCCTACTATTTGCACATTAATTGCAGATATGGAGGTAATACAGGTTTCAGGAAAAAAAAAAAAAAAAAAAAAAGATTTTCATCTCTAGTTGGCCAGGCAGTTAAGAAAATATACAATCTGGCTTGCCTTATGTGGTAAGGACAAATTCATTTTCTAGTTTACATATGTACAAGCAAAGCACTTTTTCAACATAGAAATATTACCCGATATTTATTCCGGAGATTTCCCTACGTTGAGCAATTTGAATAGTACTTTTTGGAACAACCTGACTTTTATAAACATATGGTGTAAAAGAAATAAAAGCCATCCCAGAGAACCCATTTTATAAGAACATAGGAAGCATTAAGATCCAGCGTAAATTAATAGCATTCTCTCCTTGGTTCCCTTTTCCTTTTACTGTATTGGATGTGAAAGTCAACTCTGCTTTTCCATGCACCTTTTTATGCTTCTACAACTATTCTCTATTGCCTATTTCAGTTGTATTATTTGGAATGCAATTGAACACGACTTGTCCAATTATCCATTAAGAACCTTGTATATTTAAGGATCTCAAAAGCCTCATAGGAGCAGTTCTTTAATGAAAAGCCTGGAACACAAAGCTTTTTCCATGACCAAAAGGAAGCGGTCACAGAAACATATTTGGAAATCTTGCCTGGATTCATAAGTGGGGATTTAAGCATCAAAGAAATATGTGTTGTTGAGACAAGATAAGGCACCTTTTAATCGAAGACACTCATTTATAAAACAAAATGAACCAAACTAGTAACTGCAAGATTCACAGTGAACAAGTGAATGAAGAAGGAATCTGTAGCTTTACTATCGAGGCAAAAAGTGGCTTTTAAGCACCAGAGACACTTTTAGGGATTTAGATATAAATCTCAAGAAGAGATATATGTCTTTGAGCTTTCCTTTACAGATGGGCATCTAAATTCCCTCTTCAAGGGAAAAAAAAAGTCCTTTCTTTCAAAAGGATAATGTGCTGTCCCTTTAGCATATAATATACCATTTTCACAAGGAGTAGGAAAAAATATTTCAGTTGAAGAGAGAACTGTGTGGCTTTTCTGACTAATATGTAACTGGCTTTAAAATATGGGGGGTTCTGCACAGGGGAAAGGAGAGCTTTCCAGAGTATAGGTTCATGCTTCCTCAGAGGTAGGCTTTAAACCCAAAATTTCTGTACTGGAGTGCTCTAGCACCAGTCCACTCTGTAAATGGAGGATAACTCTTCTGTCTTTTGCACAGGACTGAACATCCACAGAGCATCTCCATCAGACAAATCTCTACAAGTAAAACAAGAAAAGAAATACTTGTCCATAACTCTTATTCAAGTGTAAGCATGAATTAAGTAAGTGTGTAATTAGCTCCTGGCCACAATATCACTGTATCAAGCACAAAGCCATATTAGTCTTGTTAAGAGGCAGAGTACACTACCTCTAAAAGTGGAGTTAATATTGTTCCTTGATATGCTTTTAGCCCATGAAGATATGCTAGATCCCAGAGCAGGCTGAGGGATCACTACAGCATTGCCCAGCAAACACAAGCACATCACAAATTCTTCTTGTGAAACTAGCCCAATAAAACAGACCACTTTACTTAATTGAAATTACCTTTTGTGGAAGAAACAGAGGAAAAAGTATCTCGCAACTCTAAGCAGTCTGCAGTCAGCTATTTCAAAAAAGCTTGCAAAGTCCAAGTATGAACCACATCCCACCCATGCAACATACAAATGATTGATGTAGATTCTTTTGAAGAGAAGAAAGTGAATACACTGTGGAAGTTACAGAAGAATTTTCTTAAAATTGCAATAGTGTTCTCCATTTCATTGAGATAATTAAGCTAAAATTATCTTTAGGAAAGCAATATCAGTAATTGTGTGGAAGCCACCATAACAAAAGGTAATTCATTTCACAACACAGACTCATTGAATGCAGTACTCTAAGATGAAATAAGACTGTACACAGCACATAATAGGAAATCTTTCTAAACGCAATTTTTCTGAATACTGGAGAAGTATTAGCTCCTTGTTATTGGTGAAGTTCAAAATGTGCTAACCACTTTGCTTCACAAACAAGAAATGTCCCACTATTTAGAAACATTAAAGCCATAGACAGTGAATTCACTAATCATAGGATCATAGCATATCTCAGGTTGCAAGGGACCCATAAAGATCATTGAGTCCAAGTCCCTGCTGTTCACAAGACTACTTAAAACTAAACCGTATGACTAAGAACCTTATCCAGATACTCCTTGAACTCTGACAGGCTTGGTGCCATGACCACTTCCCTGGGGAGCCTGTCCCAGTGACTGACCACACTCTCAGTGAAGAATCTTTTCCTATCGTCCAACTTGAACTTCCCCTGACACAGCATCATTCCGCTTCATTGTGTCTTATCACTGTTCACCAGAGAGAGATCAGCACCTTCCCCTTCTCTGCCCCCCTTGAGGAAGGTGTAGACTGCAATGAGGTCATCCCTCAGCGATGAGGTCCCCCCTCAGCCTTCTCTTCTCCAATGTGAACAACCCAAGTGACCTCAGCCACTGCTTGTAAATCTTGCCCTTGAGGCCTTCCACCATCTTCATTGCCCTCATCTGGACACACTCTAATAGTTTGTAGTAGACTCTAATAGTCTTCTTATATTGGGCCACCCCAAACTGGACACAGTACTGGAGGTGGGGCCACACCAGTGCAGTGCAGAGTGGGACAACCACCTCCCTCAACCAGCTAGCTCTGCTGTGCTTGATGCATCCCAGGACACAGTTGGCCCTTTTGACTGCCAGGGCACACTTAACTCATATTCAACTTGCCATCAACCCAAACTCCCAGATCTCTTTCCATGAGGCTGCTCTCCAGCCTCTCATCCCGCAACTTGTATGTATAACCAGGATTATCCTGTCCCAGGTGGAGACTCCAGCACTTGCTCTTGTTAAATTTCACGCAGTTAGTGATTGCCCAGCTCTCTAGTCTATCCATTTGAATATTTGTACACATGTTTATTCTAATCTTCTTTGAATTTTATTTCTAAATTTCACTTCTATAGCAGGTAGTATAGCTATTTTGCCTCCTAAGAAAAACATTTTTAGCTGCAGTAAAACCCTTTCTTGTTACATGAATAAGTACAGTTTCAGTGAATTTATTTTTCCCTTCTGCTTCTCCAAAGCTGAGTGTCTTAAAAAATTTATTTTCTTTTTCATGTTTTGACAGAAGGGTACTCTAACAGCATGGAGCCAGCACCATGAAGCTTAACACTGGCAGAGGAGCACTGGACCCCTCGGGGCTGCAAGCAAAGCAGCACAGGTCGCTGCCAGTCGCAGTGGCAGCCAGCTCAGCTTGTAGCTAAAACCACTCAGTACTTGCCAGATGTGGTCACAGCCTCAGCACTGAGAAAAGCAGCAGTTGGTGTTGGTACAGCCTAACTCAGAAGGTGATTTATTCTGAGGCAACCACTGAGGCTAAGCTAGGTGGGATGCCACTGCAGCTCTTGTTTATGACATGAATGGAGCGAGCAGGCTAGAGTGGCTGCAAGGATTTCACCAGCTTCCCATGTGTGACAAAGGTCCACCTGACAGTGGAGGACAGAGGCAGAGCATTTGTGGGACAGTGTCATTTTATTAAAAAAAAAAAGAGCTGAATATGTGGGTTATTTTTTTATTTTAAATTTGATCTGTAGTGGATAAATCTTACAAAGTTACATTTCTGAAACATTTTATTTACTTCCTGAAAACAGTGAAGAGTTTCTTTTCTGATGGATTTTATTGTTAAGACTTTTAGAAATTAGTCTCTGTCAGTGAGTTGCATCACAAGGTGCAACTTACTGATACCAGAGGTAGCTATAAGTCAAATGTTGAAGTCAATATAAGTTCACAGAAATCAATGTCTATGGTACTATATCAATTAGTTCTAATAGAATGTAAATAAGGATATGTAATACATGTCCATACACTAAAATACTCTCAGAAAAAAAAGTCTTCTCTTTCTGATCCACATGCAGCAACCCATGTGAGCAGATATGTCTGCTGTCAACACTGAAGACCAACAAATTTGTATTTCAGTTGGAAAGCACAGAGCCATTTCCAAAGCTAGTAACCCTCCACCTCAAACATAAACTAGGACTGAGCTCAGATGCTTCCTCAGCACACCGGAGGCCAGCTGGTGTGGAGAAAGGGGCAGCCTCTGTCCCCATGGTGGCATCTCACATGGTCCAAACTAAAGTTCAGAAAATGAGCAAAGACTGAGATACAGCTATCCATCAACCTGGAATGCAGTAGCTGGGCTATTTATATTTCCCAATTAATAAGAGTGAATTGTTGTAGACTATCCCCCAAGAGACAGAGAAACGGGTCCTGGAAACCAGGTTTATATCTTGGTGCACCTGCCTGGCCAGATGCATCTGGTAGAGTTTTCCCAGTCACTGGTGCTGCATGACTTACTAACAGGGGCTACTGAGGGGATGACCCTCATATGGTAAGTGTCAGTAGTCTAGAGTAAGCACCCATCTCTGTCTCACCTCTCAATTTTTTCTTAATGTTTTTATTTATCCAGGTGGATAAATAAAATCTATTATAAAACATGTACAAAAGTATTTTTTTCTTAATGCTTTTGCACATGTTTTTATTTATCCAAGTGAATAAATAAGATACAAAATCAGAAAGTTCCTTATTTTTTCACAGCAACCTCTGTTAAATACTACATGAACAATACCTCAGCATTTGTAGAGCAATTCAAAAGATATGAAATCAAACCTACAAGCTTCATGGAAATATTGCAGTCAGCATCTCCTTAGTAACCCTCGCACCATAATTTTTTTCACAGATAACCAGAATTCTCCCCACAACTGCAGAACAGCCAGCACAGAACCCCTCCACAAGTCACCAGAGAGACCCTTGCATACACAACCAAAGAGCTGTTCTCTCTCACCAAAGCTATGAATGTCTCAGTATTCTAGGTTACATGCAGAATACCCTTCTGCAAAATACTGGTTATCAGATTCATAATATGAAGCTCTTACCCACGGCTGAAAAGATTCAATCTGAAGCTATTTTGCTGTGGAACAACTTCTTATCCTCGTCTTACTCTAAATCATAACCAGTCTGCTTCAAGCCATCATGCATCAGTCTCCTTGCAGTAGATGAGTTTACAGCTGCTGATCAGTCTCTTCACGGATGACTTATGATTCCTATATTCTAACCCAAACTGCACTGAAGGCTAAGAGATTTCCAGCTATTCTGCAGCAGCCTAAACTTTTAAACTGGAGAGATACAAAACATGGTTTCTTTTATTCCTGCTTTTGTAAAGGCAATGCTGGCTTTGGATTGCCCTGTCTTTTGCTCCACTGCTGCAACAGAATACATCCTGAAAATGCCTACCTGTGAGGACTTACCAAGAACAAAGCAAACCAGGCATGTACCTCAGAAACGCAACCATCTGGGACAGTTCTGCAAAAGTAGGACACTTTCAAGTTAGTTCAGAGGCTTTCAGAGCTTAGCAGACTACACTCATGAACTTTCTATGGCACATTACGTGTTCAGACTCAGGTAACGCCATGCGCTGGCTTAGTTATAAGTGCAGTTGGGCCTACTTAAAAATAACTAGCTCCTGACCTGCTGAACTAAAAGAAAAAACTTTGAAAACCAGTAGGACAGTCTATACTAAAAAAAACATTTGTGCTAATGATCAGTTTGCAGAAGTCTTCCAGAAAATTACTCATACATATATTACAAAAAAAGCTGAAAGAAAAATTTTCAGAAACGCTTTGAAATTAATAGATTCAACAGAACAAAGGAAAATGTATGTAATCCAAAGTCTAGCCATTTCACCTATCATTAGCCATTCCATATTAAGATACATTAACATCTTTAGTTTTCCTCTCTAGTTAAGTAAGCCATTTTTTAAGGGTTCAATGTTAACACCTGATTGGTGTCATTCAGGATTGCCTCAATTTACCAGGGAATTCAATCAGTGCCACTACAAACCAGAGAGTTAATACTTTAGGTCACTTATAATGAAGAGTCCTTGCACTTTGTAATGGTTCATTAAAGCCACCATAAGATAAAAATCCTAATTTGTATCCATAAATTTGGCTTTGCTCTTTGTCCGTGCCATAACTCTATCCAAAAGAACACATGTAGCTAAAAACATTTTATTTTAAAGTTGATTTTGATAAGTAGATCAGGAAGCAACTTACAGTCTCAAAATAGCAGAGGCTGTTATTTGCAAAGGGACGTTCCTTTTGAATCAATATTCTTTTTGTCTTTAAAATTATAGAGTAGAAATATTCATAATGAAAGGATAACAACTTTGCAACCAATTTAAAGAGAGCTATATTTATCCTAGATATAGGGAAAAGAAACTAAATACTTGGCAATATTAAAAAACACTCTGGTGGCCAGATGTGTGACAAAAACAATTATTGTAAAATACATGCAGTAATTATAATATACCTATAGGCAACAACTTATATTAAAAAAAAGTTGTGATTTTTATAGAATACGTGCAGTTAATTATCTTAAATCTTTGAGAAATACTGTGATCTACTGCTTTACCAAAATAAACAGAATTTCACTTAAATAATCATTTTGGCTAAAAAGGATACTCTAACTTCATGGTGAAATACTAAACCAATGTGGGGGTTTTTTGAGATATTTTAAACAATATAATGGTAGCCTCAAATACGACCTTTAGTTTTTCCATTATTACTTATATAGTTCCATACATACTTAGATCAAACATAAGGAAGCATATATCCAGACAAAACCAAATTTTTAAATGGAGAGTCAGTAATAAAACTGCTATATCCTGTGCCAAAACTCAATTAAGTAAACAAACACTCTCAGTCTTAATTCTCAACCTTTACTGGACCTGTTGGTTACTAACCAAGTGAGCTAATGGGTGATGTCAAGATTGAAGGCAGCCTGGGCTGCAGTGGTTATACACTGGTGGAGTTCGCAGTCCTGAAAGAGATGGGACAGGTGAAGAGTAAAGTCAGAACCCTGATTTTAAGGAAAACAAGCTTCCAGCTGTTCAAGGAGTTAGTCAATAGGACCCCCTGGGAAGCTGCCCTGAGGGACAAGGGAACAGAACAGAACTGGCAGATCTTTAAGGATGCTTTCCACAGAGCACAAGAGCTCTCAATCACCAGGTGTAAGAAATCAGGGAAGAAGGCAAGAGACCAGCATGGATGATCCAAGACCTGTTGGTCAAACTAAAGGGCAAGAAGGAAACACATAGGCAGTGGAAGCGGGGACAGGTATCCTGGGAATAGTATAGGGACGCTGCCTGGTTGTGCAGGGATGGGGTGAGGAAGGCCAAAGTGCAGCTGGAGCTGAACTTGATAAGGGGTGCAAAGAATAATAAAAGCTTCTATAGGTTTGTCAGCCAGAAAAGGAAAGTCAAAGAAAGTGTACCCCCCTCAGTGAACATGGTTGGGAAACTGATAACAATGGACAAAGAGAGGGCTGAGGTACTCAACAACTTTTTTGCTTCAATCTGCAGCGGCAATCTGTCTTCTCACACCTCAAGATGTGAAAGAAAGGAGGGACCTCAAGGCAGGGACTTGGCAAGTCTTGCCTGACCAGCCTAGTGGTCTTCTATAATGGAGTGACCTCAGTGGACAAGGGAAGAGCTATGGTTATCATCTATCTAGACTTCTGTAAGGCCTTTGACACCGCCTCCCACAACATCCTTCCTTCTAAATTGGAGAGGTATGGACCTGATGGATGGACTATTCAGTGGATAAGGAATTGACTGGATGATCACATTGAGACCATTGAGTGGTCAACAGCTAAGTGTCCAGATGGAGATCAGTGATGAGTGGGGTCCCTCAACGTGCAGACGTATTGGCACCAGTAGTGTTTAATACCTTCATCAGTGACATAGACAGTGGGATTGAGTGCACACTCAGTGAATTTGCAGATGACACCAAGCTGAGTGGTGAGGTTATCAGGCCTGAGGGATGGGATGCCATCCAGAGGGACCTGGACAAGCTTGAGAAGTGAGCCCATGCAAATCTCATGAGGTTCAACAAGGCCAAGTACAAGCTCCTGCATATGGGTCAGGGAAACCCCCATATCAATACAGGCTGGGACACGAAGGGATTGAGAATAGCCCTGCTGAGAAGGACTGGGGGGGTGTTGGTTGATGAGAAGTTCAACATGAGACAGCAATGCACGCTTGCAGCCCAGAAAGCCAACTATATCCCGGGCTGCATCAAAAGCAGCATGGCCAGCACATCGAGGGAGGTGATCCTGCCCCTCTACTCCACTCTGGTGAGATCCCGCCTGCAGTACTGCATCCGCATCTGGGGTCCTCAGTACAAGAAGGACATGGACCTGCTGGAGCTGGTCCAGAAGAGACCACAAAAATTATCAGAGGGATGGAACACCTCTCCTGTGAGGAAAGACTGAGAGTTGGAGTTGTTCAGCCCGGAGAAGAGAAGGCTCTGGGGAGACCTTGTTGCTGCCTTTCAATTCTTAAAGGAGGTTTACAAAAAAGATGGGGAGGGACTCTTTAGTAGGGCCTGTAGTGACAGGACAAGTGGTAATTGTTTTAAATTAGAAGAGGGTAAATTTAGACTAGATATAAGGAAGAAATTTTTTATGATGAGGGTGGTGAAACACTGCAACAAGTTGCCTAGAGAGGCTGTAGATGCCCAATCCCTGGAAACATTCAAGCTCAGTTTGGACAGGGCTTTGAGCAAGCTGATCTAGTTGAAGATGTCCCAGCTCATTGCAGGGAGGTTGGACTAGATGAGCTTTAAAGTTTCCTTCCAACCCAAACTATTCTATGATTCTGAGAATAGTAAACTAAAAGCTGACTTCACGGTATTTTTGGTCTTCCCTCAACCACTCCTTCCAAAAAGTAGTTGTGCTATGAGCTGATAAAGTTATTTTGCTGGAATTTATTTATAGAGTTATGAAATTAACTTATAGATCTCATAGCTACCTGTGAAACGGTGCACGATTATGAATTCCTAGGATATACTGCATTTACCAGTCAGAATAACCATAGGTAGGTTATTAGAGTAAGTTAGCATTCAACTAATGGAATGCTAGAACAGAACAGTTTAGCATCATATATTATTCATATTGCAGAAATCTAGCAGCTTCAACTCTGTCCCAAAACCCCATTATTTAACAAAAAAAAAAAAAAAATATTTCCTGCATTATACTACGTATTAGCATTTAATGATGTCTTGCAGGCCAGCTGGTTTGGGTGTGGGCTCACTAGAACAAGGTTCAGCAGTCTGGAAGTTCTAGCAGTTATTAAAATTGACCTACTTAGGCCACTAAATTTTAGTGCCACAAAAGGTGGTAATATCTAGTGAAATTACTCTGCTGCCCGAAAATATAATTTCTAAATGAAGTCATTATACTAGTAAGAAAAAAATTAAGCAAAATAGTTCCTAAAAAGTTAATTCAAACATTCAGGTTTAACTAATTTCTTAAGTCTTTGCTTAAGGTAAAAATGAAATAATAAAGAAATCCACAGGACTACATTTTAAGATAGTTTGTTGAAAGCAGGGAAGGTGGCCAATGGCATCATCTGAAGAAAGAGCTTAACCTCTGTCTCTGCAGCTATTTTTTTTATAAACTGCTGCATAAATTGCAAAATTTTTATTTATTTCTTTTTTCCTAACTTCAATATATGTCTTAGTGTACACATTTGTATGGCTTTTGTAATGTATGTTTCGTATCAACTGCTAAATGAGTTCTATTCTATTATAATAGCAATAATACTGTAATCCATTTTGACTCTGTATTTTAGGCAACTATGAAATGCAAAGTGTGTACTTTTGGCAGTGTATAGCTTTGCACTATCAACTACAATAGTCTTTATATTGAATCAAAATAGGATGTATGCTACAAAATTATTTTATTTTTTTCTTTTGTGACGGTTAGCTTAATGTAAGATATCATCACCACTGGTGAGGCCGCACCTTAAGTACTGTGTTCAATTTTGGGCCCCTCACTACAGGAATGACATTGAGGTGCTGGAGCATGTCCAGAGAAGGGCAACCAAGCTGGTGAGGGGCCTGGAGCACAAGTCTGATGAGGA
>JAOBAS010000072.1:5997303-6017315 GCA_025311575.1 Elanoides forficatus | reverse complement strand
GCTGCCCTGGCTGTGTTCTGTGCCAACTCCTTGTGCCCCTCCAGCTTTCTCGCTGGCTGGGCTTGAGAAGCTGAAAAGTCCTTAATTTTAGACTGAACACTACTTAGCAACAACTGAAAACATCAGTGTTATCGACATTCTTCACATACTGAACTCAAATCCTAGCACCCTACCAGCTACTAGGAAGACAATTAACTCTATCCCAGCTGAAACCAGGACACAAGACATCTTTCCTAAGTGGTAGCCCATTGACCAAGCTTTCACACTAAGTGGGGGTATCACCCAAACCCAGATATATTCTCTGCGTTATCCTTCATTGATCTTAAATATAGTCTTCAAGAGACTGTCTGGACCAAAACTCAGAGAATATTCTGTAACAAGCATCAACACAGAAATTTTTATAGTAACAAAAAAACTCAACACTGTGATTAAGGCAAAAAATATTTTTCCCAACTATATATTATTGAGCCTTGTTAGGGAAACATGTTGCTGTCAAGAACAATACAAAGAGATTTGACATAGACATAACTCTTCAGACTTGCTAGTAAGAACAATGTCCCTTTCTCCAGTTTATTGTATAACGATCAGGAAAAGGAGAAAAAACACTTACTGCACCTGTCCCTAAAAAACTACAGCCATGAGTCACAGAAGAATTGGTATGAAATAAGAAATGCTGAGTCATTGTGAAGTTAGAGTCTAATACATCCAATTTGCCTGACTGCAGACCACACCAGCTCATTTGTATTGATTTACATGGGGAAAATAAGCCAGTAATGGTGCAAATAGAGAATTTATTGGGTAGTGGTCCTTTGACAAACTTGATCTTGCCTTCACTTCCCTCTCCCCTCAAAAATTCAAATGCCAACTTGTGGAAAAACTGAGGAACTTAATGCAGAAATTGTGACAGGCAGCACAATAATGAAAAACTGTGTCACTTTTCTTTTGCAAATGAGGTTATACATTAGAAGAAGTAGAAATCAATATTCCTCTATTTCTGTATCAGTAAAACCTATTCTTTTTTAAGTGTGTTACTGTCACAGAGACAAATTAAGACTGCAGAATCCTGCAAAGAAGTAAGAGTTGAACAGTACTTGTTTACATACAAAGTCCACATTTTCACAATGGTAAGGTGCAGCCATATGTTCTGCAAAGGCGTATGTATACATATGTGACCTCAGAGAATATATGAATATTAGTGCTTCACACTAGCATTGAAATAATTTATATACTGCCCTAGCATAAATATGTATCAATATGTACAAATAAGCTATACAAGGCACAGACTTACTTGGGCACTGGTACATGATTGTTCACATTACACAGCTCTTACTACCCTTCCTGACATGACGTTGGCTCATGCCAGCCGGCACTGCCCCAATGCCAAGGACCAGATGACAAGATTTCAGGGCAGAATGAAACATATGACAAAGAGAAGAGCTAAACGCGTCTTTTCTTGTATCCTGCTTCTATAATAGAGATTTCCATATGCAGTAAGAAAATACAGTTTTGGTAGACAGTCAACACACCTTTCCTTTTAAGGTCCACTTAATTATACAATACGAGCAAGGATATTTTATCCCATACAGTAATATGTAGTTCCAGTACTTGTATCTTTGTGAGATGAATATGGAAACTGAGGTTTTCAAAGTATGAAATAGGCTTGGGAATAGCAAAACTGTGTCCAGGAGAACTGCAAGACAAGGAGAGAAGGTGAGATGGCCAGGTTTCTGGCAGCAGCCTTAGCTGTAGTAGAGAGCTAATAGAAAACTAAAAGCTTTAAATTGAAAGTGCCATGCCTGCATGGTGAATTAGTTGGAGTAAGAAAGTAAAGAGCTCATAACTGGCTTATGAGCACTATCCATATTGTGGAATGGCTTTTGTTCCATCTCTAACTTATTCCCTCCTTAGTAAGCAGAATTGCTTCTCCAAGCTAATGTTTATCGAATGCAGCCTCAGTTCTTTAGCTTTAGTTCTCAGAGCAGAGAGTTTATTTTCCTTTAACAAAGTATACCGTGAATAAAATTTTGGCTTCTGCAACTCTATCTTACAGGAATAAGATCTGAAATTCATATGAGCCATTCCTTAAAACTGTGTTAGAGAAGTGACAGCATGCTTCAGTAAGCTATGACAGAATCGCAGGGAAAAGTAAACACAATAAATGATTTTTGGACAACACAAGGCAGAAATCTTTTAGCAACATTAGTAAAAAGGAGGATACATCAAGGGAAAAGAAGTTAGTTTAGAAAGCCTCATCCCCACCCACCCTTTTTTTTTTCTGGGAACAATTTAAAGATTCCACAGTGTACAATTTTTCCATGAAACAGTGAACTATGTTCTGACTGAATTCAACTTTTAAAGGCAAGGGAAATATGTACATTTTAAATGGAACCACTTACACTCTGTAATACTGCCTCATGTCATTGCTTATTGCAGTTCAGTCCAAAATTAAGGTTCATTAAAAGAATATATACTAATATGAAGAACAATATACAAAATAATAACTGATATAGAATTTTGTTGATCTGTGTTGTGTTTTATTGATATCTATTATTATTTTAAATTTTAAAAATCAGGAAATATTAACACCTCAATACATAAATTCCACTGTAATTACACAAAAGATTGGTTTTTACTAATGTGCATTCAGGAATTCTTGGCATTACATGCTATCTTTTTCAAATATCACTTATATAAGAGCTAACTGAAAAAACAGCAAAGGTAATTCTGAAAAAATAAATACTTAAATTGTCATATTTTCCCATTTATCTGTATAATTTTATTGCTATTGAGATGTAGTTAATGGTTTGCCCAAAATGTCCAATTGGAGCAACAGCCTGAGCAACATTCATATGGCAGCCTGCAGTTTAAAATTTAAAAAAAAAATACAAAATCAGAGATGCAGAAACTGACAAAGGTTTAAAACTGCTGTCCCAAAGCAGTCAAAAGGGCCTAAAAATCATGCCACCTTTTACATGGTTTTCCTCATTTCTATTTATATAGCCTATCGTCATTGGTCCAGGACATTATAGCTGCAAGTACCTGACTGCTCCTTTAAAGGATATTACATCTGTTAAGAGTGTGGAATAGCAGGGTTTATTTGAAACTACTACACAAACTGTGATTTAAATTCTCATCTTAACCTTATTGAGAATTTTATTGTGCGTTGTGCAGTTAGTCCGCTACAAAGAACTGAACCTGCAATCCAAACTCTGCTTGACCTGTACACCCTCCTTGTCTTCAAATAATGCCACCAGTTACTCCTGAGCAAACTCCTTATCTTATGAGATGGATGTAGAATAATTAATTCAGCACAGTCTGTAGAGCTCAGGTTAAGTGAGAAGTAATAATAAAACGAAGCAGAAAAAGCATACTTTTCTATCGTGCCACTTTCATAAGTTATTCATAAAATAACAAACATGAGACCTTGCAAGGGTTGTGTGATACAAGAAGCATGTCATGCTTAAATTTAAAATGGAAAACCTACACAGAATTGTGAGGGGGAAAAAACAGGAAAAAAGGCAAAATAGATGTCAGTTATAGGACTGGTTTTTTGTGGCTCCTTTGCAGGAACTTTGAATACTTTTCATCATATTCCTCAGAACATACTGAGAGAAAGCTGAATGTGTACCACACTAGTCAGCTCCTTTGACTGTGCCAACCACAGTGGTCTCCAGAAAATTATTGAGATGAGTGGATATCCAGCTCAGGATGTTTGAAAAGCTTTTCAGTGAGACTGAAAGCCATGAATCTGTCAGTCAAAGTATGTATGCATATACATTACTGTCCCAGACTGGTTTTACTGCCTACAAGGCTATGCAGGTACACCAGAAACATCCACCATATAGCTGCCTTATCAGCAGGACACATACACAGTTCCTTGCCTATGATGATAAGCTCCTGGGAGAGATCACTTTGTTGTAAAAAAGTCAATCCCTCTGCATTTCAAAAGCAACTAGTAAGAAGCTCACTACACTAAGTCTGCAGATGTCCTTTGGAGTGGGACTATTAATTAATGAGCATAATGTGAAGTCAGATAAGATATCATTAAAAGCAGTGGCAGTCAGGTGATGATGATGTGGAGTAAAAACTTAATTCAGTTTCATCCTTTGTCAAATCTTTTAGCTGTTTGAAACTTCAATAAGCAAGTTCTATGCATCTTCTATGTTTATAGGTACTTTATGTGCTGTTTCACTATGAAGCAGTGTATGAAAATTCTCCTATTCATATCTCAGTGGTGTGGTGTCTGCATTATGCCTCTATCTTTATTCTTCAACATAAGGAGTTTCTTCATTTCAGAAAGTTTATCATATCTTTCAGTGATCTGAAAAAAGAGTGAATATGCCATTTTTCACATACTCCTCCTTTACTTCTTGCATTCTGCCTCATTTTATATGATATAAACTTTTTTTTTCCAAATCAGGCTTTCTTCCTCCTTCCTCTGCTTCAGACTCTTTATCACACAGTGTGCTCTTTCCACTTTAATTCTTTTGGTCTGTAAGTAATTTTACATAATCGTAATAAAAAAGAAATGCAGTTTGGGGAAAACAAATAATCTTTTTATATGCCAGAGCCTTTACTGCTACAATCGCACTGCCCCAAAAATTAACCGAGGAGAAAAAATTGCACAGATGAAATTATGTGTCTGAAGGGATTAGGTAATTTTAATAATTTTGGGACATTTTATTATAAGATATTTCTTCTGGATGACTTAGGATGGATGATTAAAAATGAGCGCAGAATTTTATTCTCCTAGTTTTTATATTATACAGCAGGTGGTGGGGATGGGAAATAACAAGGAGAAAAACACTCAGTATGAAATGTACTGTGAAGTTTTGCATGCTTATGAAATTAATTGACATAATTTCCTGCAAGAGTATGGAAGCAAATACAGATAATACTTTAATAATATGTTTTCAGCACTTTGATACACAGGTTAGAAAAAAATCAACATGGGTGTACATCAGTGTCTTTATCTTTCTACCTTATGTAATTCTACCTGTATTCACGACTTGTTTAGAAGTATCTACAAAGTGGTTGCCATTGTACCTTGAATAGGAGACTAAGAAAAATTTAAGTAGCCAGCTATGTTTGACAAACAACTTGGACTTGAAAAAGAAACTGCTTATGATCAGTTCCAATCATTAACTCTCTGACATTTCTAATGTGATGTCTTCTAGGGGTGAGACCCAGAGGCATCAAAGTGGCATCTGAAACACTGCAAACAGTGTAGTTGTGCCTCAGAAGTGAAGTAGCAGCAGAAAGAAACCTTAAACAGCATCAAATAGCAATTCTATCAGCTTTCTGTGAACATGAGAGAAGTAGTTTGTCTTTGCTGCAGGCATTAATAACAACACAAGAGACCCATTATCCCCACGGTGTATTAAAACGGTACATAAAGGATGGTATAGCTAAGAATTTCTGGCTCAGTGGACTCTCAGAAACCACTGGACTGTGCGATGTTAGTTGCACACCACTACCAATTGTCAGAGCTGAGATTATCGTGTGCATGAGATGGCCAGAAAAACTATTTAGCAAGCCTGTTTTGTGCAATCTTTATATTTTTTTGCACTAGTTGCTTCACAGAGAACATACCTTGTTTAGACTACATCATCCTTATGCAATTTCCTCAGCTGCAATACGTTCAGTTTAAATAAGTAATAAGTGACGATTGCTAGACAAACATGCACTATTGAAATAATAAGTATTTCATTTGAAAATATGCTGAAGCAATTAAAATTCACTTTCCCAGTACAGCATGATTATAACGGTGTCAGCATAGCTCGCAGTGGTAAATTAACAGCTAATTATCTTTATCCTGAAACTTTTTAGGACAGTGTTCTGGATCCATCAAAAGGCCCCTATGGTATTCCTGATTCACTACTGAAGAATGTCATTTATGCTTATTTTAAGGCTTTTTACTTCTATTTATAGGTTCTTCCCATTATCTTAAGGTGGTAAAGAAATATGGAAGACTCAACTAAGAAGACACAAGCCAAGACCACATAAAAAGTCTATGCTCATTAAAAAAATTTCTATTTCTCAAAAAGTAAGTCTCTCCTTGGAAATGCTAATTGGCAATGCAAAAAAAAAAAAAAAAAAAGATACTTTGTTTCAAAAAACCAGACTGAATTGACATTGCTATGTTAATTTATCCAATTAAAAATGGTCAAATATGCATTCACAGAGCTTAGGGTTAACAGGTAGGGGTTGTATTTCACAGTCAGTTAGAAACTTGACAGTCTGGGTTCAACATTATTTTATACAGCTTTTGTACATAAATGTCTATCACATAAAACCGAACTTACTTTGAGGCTGTTTTCCTTGTCTAAACTGAGACAAAAAAAAAGTCTTCATTAGTCTGCTAGTAACATAATTGCAGTAATTTACTGCAGAAACAAGGCTAATATAAAAGCAAACCAAATGGCACTGCTGCACAGTGACTCACGTTCTTATTTCTAGTATATTGACAAACGTTTAGTTTTGAGAAAATACCACTTCTTATTGCTGCCAGAGGAAACTATATGAACAGTGAACCCCTTGCTGTCTTCTTTATCCTCTCCTAAAGCTTTTGTTCTTTGGACAACTTAATTCATATTTTTTAAAAATGAAAACAAAACCCACACAGATGAATAAGGTAAACTCTCAATAGCCACCTTTACTCAATAAATACAATATGTAAAACTTCCTAATATAAATGCTCAGATGTTGGATTTTGAAGTCTTCTGAAGCAAAATAAATTGGGAGTCTGTAGGAAATTTGCAAGTGAATAGGGGCTTCTAACTCTTCTTCTATTTTATATTGTCTGGTTAATGACAGTTTCTGAATCAATTCTTGCTTCTGAAAATGTAGTCACTGTAGTTCAGAAGAGATGCATCAATGAAAGATTGTAAGCTGCTTATGGCAATTTCTGTCCCATCTGTAACTGATGTTTACAAATAAACAAAAATTCCCACTCCACTGGGGATGGAAAGCAAAGTCTGAGTACTTAGATATTTCTAGTTTGGATCCTATTACATTTTCAACATCTGAAATGCAATGTTTGCATTCTTTTAGCTGCTTTCAGTCATTTAGTAAGTGTAAAGAGACAATACCAACTCGCTTACATAGCACCACCTAACAAACCGAATTTCAACAGCTGACTGAATTAGTCACAAAAATCCCTTTAAACGTAGAAGAAAAAATTAAATAGAGCTTAGAAATGCATGTCAGTAATGAATTAGTTGGGATTTACTAATCTGACCAGCAAGCACATAAACTGAACATTCATTTCGTTTAATTTCCAAAATACTTTGTGGCATTTACAATTTTTTTGTTGTTGTTTTAGCTGGGTTTCCTACTACTAATCCAGAACAGGAAAATCCAAGCCATTTCAGACAGTTTCTTCCAAATGTGTTCATTCTCTTCTGGCAAGTTAAACTTGTGCTGGATTACTGGAGCAGTTGATGCCTCTCTACCGCTGAACATCTGCACCTCAGCTGCTGCCCATGCAGTAGTCCCAGCCTGGACACAGCATGCCCGGAGCTTGTGGGCACGTTCCCTGTGTAGAGGTGTCGTGGTGCACCAGTTCTCTTGTGCAGGTGCTTACGGCTGCAGTGAGCCCACGCCTTGCAGCTGAAGTGTCCAAAGGCATCTGCTAGACTCACTGCATCTGTAATGCACCACAGCTCTGGGCCAGTGTAATAAAAATCCAATCTTTCCTTTGAAAGCTGAATTTACTGTGCATTTCCAAAGTAACTGCATAAAAATGTGCAAACCAGTCTGTCCAAGAGAAAAATGTGGAATGTGACATTTGTGCACTCCAGTTTGAGAACTGGTTGGGTAAACACCTAGAAACAAATACCATTAATCTCCTGGCACTTCAGATGAGAACTCAGACACCTACGACTAGGAATTATTTTTCAAGACCTGAGGGGTTTTGAGCCACTTGAAAGAAATATTGAGACAGAGATGTTCAAGATGCTGAGCATCTTTTATAAACAAGCTTAAATATTACATGTAAATATTACTAAAGAAATTTAAATGTCTGTATATGTGTTAACTACACAAGAACACATAAAAGTCTTTTGTACTTTGTTTAGATGTTTAACTCAAAACTGATTCTTCAGTCACTGCTTCACATCAAAAACTAGAGTGAGTGAAGTCTGGATATGATTAAAACTGAAAATCTTTTTGAATGCCAGCTCTACAAAATATGTCTAATAAATCATCAAATATACATTTCATTTATAATTAGCCCTCTCCCATATATTGGTGTACTTAAGTATGCAAGAGTGAAACATATCCAACCATGAAAGATGATGACAAAATATTTTACAGCTTTCTCTTTTGAACTCTGTATGGCTTTAAGAATACCTCCATGAGAGCAGAGACAGGATACAGAAAAGTTAAATACAAGTTCTATATATCAAGTGCAATCCTCTGTTCCCAACGCTTACACTGTCAAAGACTAATGTTGTAAAGACCTATTGAAATATGCAGTGAGTGGGTTAAAATGTTTCATTCTGAAGAGCGTTTTTCTCCCTACTTGTTAATGAAAGAACATCTATTCTTAAAAAAGTGGGTATAATTATGATAGATACCACTAAATGTATTTAAAAAAATATTTCTTGCACCCTGGGCTATTTCTGATGAGTTCCACTTACACACAAGTGTCTATAGAAAAAGATTAAACAATGCTTAGATAATGAGACATTTGTAACTAGTTTGTATACAGGTATATGATTGTATGCACATGTTATTTATAAATGCAATTAACCAGACGTGTCAGTTATCAAAGTGTTCTACTTATATCAACTCCCTTTCCTCTTCCCTTTTTTCTGTCTTTGCCTTTGTCAACTGAAAGCTATATAATGTTCCTTTTGCATCCCTCCTCCCCAGACCCTAAATGTGCTGCATAATCTGCCACAGATCAAGGACAATATGTAGCACTTCAGCTGAAAAATGGAAGCAATGCGGCACTATTTACACATAGTAAAATTTAAGTATAAAACAAATGTTTTTTAAAATTTTATTCAGTGCAGAGGTAAGGACCTTACCAATTTCAAACCAAATAATTTAAATCACACAGCAAAGGTTGTTTTCACATTAGAAAACAACCTACCAGGAAGCAAACAGTCGCAATAAAATGTAAAGCTCTATGTCATCAAGAAGGAAAAAGGCAAAATCCTTCGCAATTCTTATGACTCAAAGGAAAGTACTTTGAAGAAAAATAATACATGATAATGGTAGGTGGTTTAATTGTTTGCTTAAATTTTGGTCATTTCACTGAGGAGATTTAGTAAATGTCCCATTTAACATTTTTGAAATAAACCATGGATCATCTTTAAGATTCATATCAGGGAAAAACCACAAACGTACAAGTGTCTCCCCATGCTACAATTACAAGGTATGTCTTCCAGCTGCATGCACACAATAAAATTCTTTGCTCAACTTTGATTATGATGAAACAGCTCAGAATGACCAGACTAGTTTGTTCAAAAGAAACAAGATTGTCAGGAACTGGAATCAAACCTGGAGAAAATGCTTGTTGTGAGAAAAACTGGCAGCTAGATTACAAAGCAAACTATAGACCTGAGTGAGGACAGTCACCCAAAGGGTTGTTAAGGGATTGCCACAGCTGGAGAGGTACTGCTTTATCAGATTGAGTACAGAGTCTTTTTATCGACAACTTCAATCCCAGTAAGCAAATTGAACAAATGTGGGGAAACATTGCCTTTCATAAGTAAAGTTTTCTATAATAGCCAGTCATCCTTTATCTCTTAATCAGAATTCAAACAGATGACCATACTTTTCCATATGTGCATCATTAAATCATATAAATGAAACCCCCAAAACAGGCATTTGGGGATCAACATACATTAACTGAATTTCATATTTTATCCCAAATCATGACAATCAGTCAAAATAAAAGGTTGTATATAATGCTTCATTCAGGAAAACACAAATTTATTGTATCAAAGAAATGCTGAGCACAGGCCAATTTTGTATGTATTCATCTTAGGTAAAACTCAGTTTCTAATTTTTTTTTTTTCCTCAGCAGGTGGAAAATGTATTTTCATATACAATAAGGGAATTTTCTTTTCCACACATTGCAAGAATTATGTTGTCATACCACACATTTTTAACATTTTCTTTCCTTTCCATATTTGTATTTTTGCTATGCTCTGAATCTTATATTGAAATACAATTTCAAAAGTGATTCTGTGTTTTCTTTCATGAACACAATTATAATTTGCTTTTCACAACATATAGTGTTGGGATACTTCTAAAATACATGTAGAAATCTATTACATTCATGTATTTAAAACTAATATCACATTTAAGGTTGTAGATTTATGTTAATGGTGCCAGAATTTATGACCCATAAGTATTACAAATAATTAAGAAAATCAGTCAGTGTTTGAAAGCTCTGCTTGCCTGAGTTGTTATGAGTTTTTACATATATTTCTGAGCTATTCTCTCTCGTTCCTTTGGAAGAAACTCTCACGTAACCTTCTGGCAGTTTAGAAACAGATGGACTTTCATTACTGTCTAGTTTTGTCCTTCTGTGTCATTTTTTTATCCTTTGATGGGTACTGGAATGGACTATCTAAATATTTATGACTATGTGATCAGGCCTCCTGCTAGCACTCCATTTACCCTTTAGCACTTAATCAGGATGGACATATTTAAAACATGAAGTCTGAATCTTGGCCTTCCTGTAGTCAAAAGATATTTTTCCATAGATCTAAACAAGTTCATGACTTTATCCTCTGAGGCTAGCTTCTTCGGAAAATGTACTTATGTTATTTGCTATCAGTTAGTTTTTATCAAGCACTTAAGATACAACAGGGTTAGCAAGAACAGTGTAAACAAGTCTCAAAAGTAGTGCTAGGATGACTTTTGTATTCATTTGCAGATAGTCCGTCATAAACTCTTTACAACTTTTTAAGTCTGATTTTTTTTTTATTTTTCTCAGACTGTATAAGTATCATTCACAATAAATTGAAAAGAATCACTTCCATGTTACTCTACAACACTAATTCTACCACTTAATTTTTCCTTAAATTTTCATACTAGGAATGACTCTCCCTTACCTCTTTAATTTTATTCCTGTAATCCCATCTGCATAAAGTCATGGGCTTTTACATAAATTAGTAAAACATGAGCAAATGAGAAAATTTATTTTTTATTAATTCATTACAAAGTACAGCTCTTATGAATATTGACAATTGTTTTTTTATTTTTATTAGCATTTTGAAGTTGTAACCATGAAATACAGTACACACCGATGGCTATAAGAAAAAAGTTGGAACCTCATTTATAAAAATTGTTTAATTTCAGTTTAGTTTAAATTTTATTTCAGATCTTTGGTCTAGACCAGAAAGAGGTTTTTGAACCCTGACCTAATTTTTAAGCTAGAGATGCTCAATTTACTGTTTCCTTTCTGGGTGTTTCAATAGGATTTGATGGATACAAGACATTAAATAATTTAACAAATGTATCATTAACAAAGACAACAAATTCACAGTGCATTTTGAATTACTTCTTTATAAACCTGGCAAGGTTTTCTTCTCTTTTTTTTTTCTCTATGTGGAATTCTATTTATAATATCTATCACCACCTCTGCTTTGAAATGTTGGTGTCTTCTTTTAAGCTCTTAATGAAAAATTCAGGTCTACTGTCTGACATCTACATCAGCACAGTTCTGGATTTTAGAAAACTGATACCGAGGAGCAAAAGTAGTGGTAGAAAAATCACAATGAGATTGACAGAGCTGACATATAACGCGTAAAAAATGTAGGTTCCACGATAGAAAACCATAATTTGTAATTCCTTTGTAAATGGAAGCAACACATTTATATTAATGCTCTGTATCAGCATACAAAGTGTGGAGATTAAGTATGTTAGAGAGAAGGGTCCAGAAAAATAAGAAAAAAAAAAAAAAAAGTGCCAGTAATTAGCCTGCCCAGTATAGAACTTCAGCAATATAGAACATTCTCCATAGAGCAAATCTGCCCGTGCCTCTTGTAGTTCATGGCAAGACCTCGGCCGGTGGCATGGAGAAGGAATTTATGAGTTCAAGAAAAACTTGTAGACCCAGTAGCCAGTTGACAAATACCAAAATCTATTTTACGTGAGAGATAGGCTCCATCTTCTGTATTATTTTAAATATAGATTTCTGTCTACTAGTAACTGAAGAGACCAACAACTAATTAACGAAAAGAGCTGAAAAACTAATGGCCTCTGCAGGCCTTGATATTATTTGTTTGGTGACCAAAACCAGATGCATTTTTGCTCAAATGAAAAAGCTCATATTGCTCACCATGAAACTAGCATCCTTTCTGAACAGAGGACCAAGAGGAATATATTTATATACTTGTGCTAAATTTTTCAAGGGTAAATATATCTTGAAGCCTCATTAAAATAAAGCTCTTAAAATAAGAAACTTCATCACATTTACTATGAAATAAAATTTTAATATTATTTACACTAGTACAACTTTTATTTACAATATTTATGATATTTTATGTTCAAAATTTTTCTGGCAACTCCTAACATCTTCTCCCTAGTGTTTTTCATAAATAACTCGGTATAGTACTTTCTTTAAAATTCTGAAAAGACAGCTATTAACACAATGTTTCAATGAAGAGGTAAACTGAGGTGAATACTGAATGGGAGTAAAAGAGTTATTCATAATATTACTTCTATGTATGTAATATTTTCATCATAAATCTGTCAGTGAATTCACAGGACTCACCAATGAGCAATGTATGATTACCATTCCTGGTCTCTAATTTTGGTCACTCTTTGTTTTTGAACTACCACACACAGGACAAACACACCTGGGAGCTTAGAGATGCTTTTGGGTCCTCAGGACAGGTATTCACACAAAGTTCTTAATTGAATGTTGAGAGACAGGTGAAAATATATCTCTACTTATGTATTGTTCATGACTGAATTACAGACAAGCATAGTGAAGTACATTTAAAGTACCTGTGTAACCAGCACCTGAATAAGCCATGTCATGCATGTTGAATTTATGGGCAAAAAAACCAAAAAGGATCTGTCCTCTTTCATATTCTTTTTAAGGACTAAACAAAAAACAGCTCATTGAATTCACAATGATTCTTCCTGAAAGAAAGTAGTAAAACTGGTTCTGAAAATAACCTCGAAAAAGGAATCTTCTATCTGACTACTAACATATGTTCTAAAGAGATACATCA
Source organism: Elanoides forficatus (assembly GCA_025311575.1). Taxonomy (NCBI): domain Eukaryota; kingdom Metazoa; phylum Chordata; class Aves; order Accipitriformes; family Accipitridae; genus Elanoides; species Elanoides forficatus. The sequence goes on along the minus strand of JAOBAS010000072.1, from coordinate 6,004,110 downwards.
CCACTTCAGAACTTACCATCCCCTGTATTTCCCTTAATGCATGGCCTTCTCCATATTAATCCAATTGTAGCCAAGAAATATAAGACAGTTTTTAAAGGATTAACAAATTTATAGTATCTACGAGAGAAGCAATATACTGTTATATAAGTTATTTATTATATTATTTATTAACCTATTATGTTAAATTTCCCTCCTGTTTTCTTCTCCACCTTTCTTTATCTTTAGCTTGAATTAACTAATCCCAGTGACTTAAAACTACTCAGTTCTGAGGGCTAGACTAATGATAGAATTTGAATTAAAACAAAAGATAACTCTATGTTAGGAGACATAATGAATTATAAATCAAATTGTGCTCTCAAAAAAAATGAAAAATTGTAGCAAAATAGTGAAGAGCCAGACCCTACAATGATAGACCACATTGAAAAATGGCTAACCTTATTTTCTTGATGCCTTTTTCCAGCTATAACATATGGTAATGGTGACCGACATTATCGTAAGAGTGAAGGCTATCTAGTTAAACCAGAAAACTTCATCCATTACTATAGATGTCATCACTCCAGGAACTTGGAACTATGTAGAAACACATGCAGAATCTAGTCAGCCTAGCTGGGTCTAGACAAGCAAAGGAAAATATAGAAATTATTCACATTTTAATTAAAAATACTAAAGACCACCTTCAAATGGAAAAAGCAATTTTTCGGTTGCACAGGGTGATGGAGGCAGTGTACAGTCTTGGCTCAGTCTTTACTATACTCTGTGACTTCGTAAAAAGTTTCTTCATCTCACCTAATGTCAGATATCTATAACACAGACACATCTGAGCTAGTTATCTGGATGTCTTTTACAGTTGTCTAACAGAAACAGGCATTTATTTAATCTATTTTAAACACCTATTTTTTGGTAAAATTAATTGTGCTCTAGAAATGCCCCTTTTCTCTCCATTGACTATATCAGATATATACATGTCAATATAGTTATCAAAGCATGAACTGATAAATCTCACATTGCCACCCCTATTTCCTCTCAACCTTTTTCACAGTTACCCATCTAAGCTCTAAGATATCTGTGGTCACTTCTAAGTTTGCTTGGGGATTAATGTAATGGGTTCTTGAATCAATCAAGGGACTACTACAACAGCATCCTTAAACAATCAAGGTATTCTCCCACTTTTGAAATACCAGCACTATTAATGTGTTTGGAAATGCTTTCCCTGCCTCAGAGTTAGTATAATTTTATATGCTCTAACCCATAAACCAGTAAGCAGCTTGCATCTTGGACCACTGTGTGAAGGAGGACACCCGCTTGATATCATATGCTGTTTGCCCACACAAACTGCTTGCAGCTTTCTTAGTCATATCACTAGCACTTTCCAGCATTAACCTGAACATTTGTACAACTGTTGCAAAATTATCTGGATTCCTGAGATCTCTCTGTGAGAGACTGAAAGAGTTAATGTCTCAAACATTGTGGTGGGGCAAGTTCTACTTAAGGACGAACTCTGCATAACAAGGAACTCTGCCTAGCAAGGAACCCCAGGTGAAAAGAAACCAACCAGCATCCATCAGCAACAGGTGCTGGAGGGTGCACAGCTCCCTGTTCTGATGATAATACTGTTCTGATGTGCTGAGCAGGGCAGCTCACCATGCACTGCCAAAGATCACATCTGCAGGGAAGGAGAAGCTACTCCCCAAACAACCCCACTGACCCATTTCCCAAAGGTCCTAAAAGCACAAACCACGCATGACACCTAATTAACCTAATAAGTTCTAGTGCCCGCCTGAAGGAGGGGCAAGGATGATAAAAGGACACAAACTGAAGCGCCGCACATGCACACCCTCCAGAACTGGACCCTTAGACCGACGCTGGACCCGGGACTGGTGAAATTTTTCTCTTTTCCTTTTTCTCTCTCTGTCTTGTTCTTTCTTTCTCTCTCCTTTTCCATAATCCCTACACCTCAACCCTTTAGACATAAACTGTTGACCAAGTCTGGGACTAGGAGTGTACCCAGCCGTCCCTGGGCCCTTCTCTGAGGAGGAGTCTGGAAAGCAAGGGGGTCCGCTCCGAACCTTGTGACCCAACAGGAAGGATCTCTTTCTACCCTGAATTGATGTACATGGTTAACATGGGTTACACGGTTCACTGAAGTAGTCTCATGCCAATTTCTGTTGTGAGAAACCCTGCCACCTACTATCACGCCTCCCTAGTTTAGTTTGTTTCTGTGATGAATAAAATCTTTAACTGAACATTTGGTGTTGTTTCACCTTAATTTAGCCTGAGGGAACTTTGAATTAAACACCACTCCCTGGTCTGTCCAGTCTGGGTCATGATACCCTCTTTTCTAAAAATCTACTGATTTTTTTTTTTTTCTTCATCAGAGAATCAGACTCTGTTATTTTCACATGACATAACCTCATTCCTTTATTAGAATAATATAACCAGGAAAACTCTGGCCTTACTCTTGTTCTGTAAAATTCCCTAAGCAACAGCTTCATACTCTTAGCTCAGGCATGTGGCTTTGCATTTTGAGACACCGTTCAGAAGGGGAAAGTAATGTCACTATGAAAACAATTTGGAAAAGCAAACAAATAAAGAAACACTTCTGATTTTCAAATTTAGTTTCTATGTTTGCTTTTATTACCTACATTCTTCTCTCACAAGGTCTGATTCAATAAAAATTATTTTTACTTCAGTGCAACTTCCCTTTTTGCCCAAAGAAAGAAAACAACTTCTGAGGCTTGCTTAGGCTGCAGTGACATGAAAGCAAGATGCTGTTTTTATTAGATTCAGGAAAAAATCAAGAAAGTAAAATTATTTCCATTACTACCAAGGTAGTATTTACAATAATGCTATTTTGCAGCTTTGTAAGAACATTGGGTTCTTGGAATGTAAATCACCTTGAGAGTTAGCTTTTAGTCTTATGATACATTTTAGCATTTTCTCACTAACACGATTGCATTAGGACCTTTGTTACTAGTTGAGAAATATGACTAAAATGAAGTTGTTCAGGTCTGGAGTTGTGCAACTGTCCAGCCATTTGCACTGTACAATATATTGGAAAGACCATCTTGCCTTCTAGCTGAATAGCCCATCCTCAGAGCTCAGTTATATTTACAGTCTTCATGTTTTGAAGAATTTTTTATTGGACTTGCACAATACCAAAGGTAGTACTTGTGCTGCCTTTGCGGGTTTTTTTTTGTACTTCCTTCCCCTGCTTTGTTCATGAAAGACTTAACACCTATGTCCTTGAAATGACTATATGTTGAAAATAAATAAAGCCTCAATTCTGTCCTCAGATGAGCATGCAGTTTCTGCTTACCAGATTAATAAATGTGACTCACATCTTCTTTGAACCTCAGTAGCTCTGCAGAGAATGCTCAGGAAAAGCAGATGCTATCCTCTTTGCAGAAGTCGTTCTGCCAGGCACAGTGACATTTACTTGTCAAGATGAAAATAATGAAAAATTAATCCTGTTACCATTAGTGGCAAAAGGAAAAACCTCTTAAACAGATGGGTCCTGCTACACTTTAAAAAAATTGCACTTGTGTTTTGACAGAAGGGAAGCCCACAGGTGCTTGAAAATATCAGACAGTGTCAGTCCAGGTTAGGATGAGGTGTGATTTTCTCCAAATATGTTTCTTCACCTTTACTGTGGGCATTCCATGCCAGGAACTAAAAAAGGTCTTCATCCACCTTGTTTAAGTGCTAACACATGAAAGCACAGATAAACACAAATGATTGGATGGAAAAGAGGAGGTATCTGCAGCCTAAGTACTGAATAGCCTTTTACAGATGTTAGGGATAAAGAGGTTTGAAGAGACCTTGAATGAGAGAAAGAGGTAACTCTTCAGACATTTAGGGAGGAATTTTTCAAGCATGACAGACAACCTGAAAAGAAAACTAAAGATAGTTGTTTAAAAAATTAAAAAATAGATAATGGAGTGTGGCATTATTATCATATGATCAATTGTGATTTTTTTTGTGATATAATTGCAGAATGAAATATGATTGGTAGAGAAAGAAAAGCCCATAAGGAGCTTTGAAACCTGGCGGATGGTATTTGGTAAGATAGGTAAAAGGATTAAATAGAACAATGCAAAATAAGAAAGATATGGAAAGAGAGACAGATGCAAGAAGCCTTAGTGCTGGTGACACAGGAGAAAGTGACTGTGCTAGACTTATCTGGAGGGCATTGAGAGACGCCAGACACCTACCATCAAGCAATGAATTTTATCTTTGGTGAATACACAGTTCAGTCAACTTCCAAACAGTTGAAGAATCATCACTCTGATTTTGCAGAGAGCACTAAGTTGTATGCCAAAAGAACAGTTCTACCCCATTAAAAAGTGTCCACGGAACTTAGGATGAGACCGTTGCCCCTATAATAAGACAATAAAGTCTTCCTTTAATATTAATACCTCACAACTTCTAAATTTATACAGACAGGTCTATAGTTTTTCATGTGTAGAATCTCTAGAAGAAGGAACCATAAATGTAAACAGAATACAAATTAACCCTGACACCAGCAGGTAATTCCTTATTTAATTGATAAAAAACAACAAAAGTGTACTTTAAATCACCTTATATTTCAAGACCTGCTGTTGAGCCTTAAAGTATTAGAGTTGCACTTCTACTGTGATTCATTTTAAAAACGCATTCAAAAGCTAAATTAATTAGAATTTACAAAATGCATTAAAATTTACATCAGACGTTGATAAATTCTCTTGCAGTAAAATGCTAAATGAAAATGTTCGAGTGAAAACTGAAAATTCAGATTGAGTCATAATAATAACTGTAACAGCACTTTCTACTCAGGATGAGTAATCTGAGATACAAATAAGTTAAATGTGCCATTGCACACCAACTCTGTTCCAGAACAGGGGATAGCAAGCAAGACAAAAGCAAAGTGTTAGTAAACAGCTCTGAATTTCTGTCTTGATTTCCTTCCTGCAATAGTTCTAGGCCTGTCTATGAATGGCAAGGCTTACCTACTTTGATTACTCCTGACACTTTGTAAAGTGTCAGAGTACAAATGGCAGTATAAATATGATGCATCTAACTGGCTTGTAACAGAGAAACACAAAGTATTAAAAGGGTTTCTGGTTTTTTTCCGTTCAAAATTCAAAATTTGCATTTTAGATTATTAGAATATGTAGAGAATTTTTTACAGCCATAAGCAAATAATTTATTAGAAAATTAACTCAAATTTTAATTATGACAAGAAATACCTTGTATAAGAAAACAGAAGAAAAAGAAATGTTACATTCAAAGAGTTTGATCTCCTTCTTACAAATTTTTTAAGGACTCTCCTTGAAAGACAACAGATGGAGCTATTTAGAGTGTGACTTGACACTTGGGTCTTCCTTTTGTGCAATTACGGATATTTTTATAAGAAATTGTGAAGCAGGTTGCTCTTTTTGTCAAATATACATGTAATATGCATGCTACTGTAGGACAACCCCAGATAGGAGGATTGAATGAAGTTTGACAAACTTACACACCATGCTATCCATAAGGTCTTCCAAAGCAGTCATATCACAACCAATAAGTGAATGGTATTTGACAGCAGAGAATTATCACTGTAGGAACTATTAAAGATATCTAAAATTGCACAATAACCTCAGTAAGATCGAGGATTTAATTTGTTTATTTTTAAGGAAGATACACTTGAGGTGGAAACAGAAGACAGTTGTAGTGAAGTGAGGAAAGTGTGCATACAATAATGTAGTGCAAGTGCAAATTGCACCTAAGCATAGGTTATACAGGCCTTTTTTGTGACTATATGGAAAATAGATCAACTCTTAGCTTATAGTTATTTTAATAAAATGTCATACAGATAAAGCATAAAGGGAAATGTATCAAGATTTATTTAATAACATTTCCAGCCACCAATATTTCTCACAAAGCATACTTTGCAGTGTTGCTAAGGAAATTTCAGAGTAAATGTCTGCACACAATAGCCTGCAAACAGTGATAACGAAAGATTCAGTCTGCTCTGAAGGCAGGGGGTAGCGCACCAACATCTGCTCTTACATCTCTTTTCACTGTTAACATGCAAAACGCAAAGAAACCAGAAGGCTGAAAAAAAATCTTGTGTGTTTAGTACAAATGACAAATACTATAGGGAAACAATAGTTCCTAATTTATTATCATGTTGGGATCTGTTCCTTTTGTGTTTATAAATGAATATAGTTTATAAGTGAAAACAGATTGCAGGGGTGTTTTCAGAAAGAGCTGAGCAGATGCTGAACACTCACATACAATAGGAAGAAATTCCTTTCCTAAGAAATATGTTGTCTTAAATCAATGACTCAATTTATTTATTTTCTGGTTAAGTAAGAACAGGATGACAGTTTCCTAAAGTTGACTGCTTGTTACTTTTTTTAACTTTATCAACATTTTCCTCCAAAATAAGGTGATTTTTTTCAGAAATATTTCCATAAATGTCACATAAACCCCACAGTTTTAATACACAATTAAAAAAAAAAATAGGAACGTGAATAAGGAAAAGATTTTTCTTTAGTAATAGCAGAAGGGCATGGCAAAGAGGAATGTTTTGCTTAAAAATTAAGGGCCAGATTAATTGCGGTTCTCTATTAGAAAGCTTATTTCCTGTGCAAAGAAAAGTTGTGGGAAGGTCCACCTGAATTTTAGTCTTACACCATGCTTTGATATAGTATTTGTTGTTAACTTTTTAAATCAAGTATCATAGCATAACATCTGTGGAAAATACAAGAGGAAGAGAAGAGAAGAGAAGAGAAGAGAAGAGAAGAGAAGAGAAGAGAAGAGAAGAGAAGAGAAGAGAAGAGA
>JAOBAS010000072.1:5943457-5965115 GCA_025311575.1 Elanoides forficatus | reverse complement strand
TTGTTATATTTTCTCTCCCCTGTCCAGCTGAGGAGGGGGGAGTGATAGAACGGCTTTGGTGGGTACTTGGCATTTAGCCAGGGTCAACCCACCACAGAATGTAAAAATTTTGAGTAGGATAATATACTCTTCAAAATATATACAGACCTTCAAGTTTGTAAATCAACCATTACAATTTTAGGAATATTCCTCCTTTTCTTTTTACATGTACTGTGATAAATTATCCTAACATTCTTTAAGCTGATACTTAGTATCTTCATAATATGAAGATTTAATGATTTCACTTCTACTAAATCCTTATTGCTTACCTTCCATATAATCATTTTATTTCCCAGAACTGCTTTTCACCAGTAATTATTAATTGTATTATTTTTATATTATTTTAAGCATTACAACTAGTTTGTCATTAACTCTTTCTTTCATATATTATCCCTAGTAGGTGTAGGGTTTTTTTACTTTCGTAGAGATTTCATAAGCATTTCATGTTTTATTGAAAATGTGTCTAAACTTTATCTTTTTTTTTTAAATTCTAAGCATTAGATATTTAAAATATGTCAACCTTCACCTGTTTTAAGCTGAAAAGATGTCAACCATTGATTTGTGTTTTCCACTGTTTAAATCTGTCAGCTTTTATTTTAAGGGTATTAAACTGTTGCTAGTCCTAGCAAAACAGTCTGTTTCACAGGAATACCTAAATGAGTGTTATTGCTTGAATATATTTCCAGGATATTTTCAATATATATATATATTTCTGATCATCTGTTGAGTCAAAGGTTACAAAAGGGCAAACTGCCTTACATTTTTCTTTACATCTATCCATTGTCCCCCTTTCTTGATATCCATGAACTTTTTCCCTCTGCTTTTTGCAAAAGTTTTGGGTTCAGAAAAAAAAAAAAAATCTCTTTTTCTCTTTTTACTGAAGATTACAGCCTATATTATAAAAGCAAATTTCAGGAACAATGGTGGCCAATGGTAAAACAAAAATACAGACAAAGGCTAAATGAACTTGGAGGTTATTAAGGGCAGAGTAACTAAAGAAACAATCGAAATAGTTCAACAACTAAAAAAGCTCTTTTAAAAATCTTGGCAATTTTTGCTTTTTGTCCTTTAAAAAATTTGGGACTCAATTATAACATCTTAGTTAACACGGTTTTCAATCTATTCTGTTTTAATAAGTAAAATAATTTTTTCTCACAGGGGAGAATTAAGAAACTTTTCAAATTTGCCTTTTTTTTTTTTTTTTATTCAAGAAAACTTTTCTAGTCATCACCACATGAATAGGAAAGGAAACTTTAAATTCTCTCTCATTAAGGCAGCTTCATTATTGCATGGTCCAGAATAGAGTAGTTACCTCAAATAAGTAAGCAAGCACTTAGTAAGTACAAAATAGATAAGCAAGGACTGAAAGCCATTTTTCTGTTTCTCAGGGGTACGTCTGGTTTAATGTTTCAAAATTTCTCCATATAAAGAAAACGAAGGCTTACATTGATTTTGAATGCTCAAAGCTTGGGTTTAAAGTAAGCTAACAGCGAAGTTTGGATCTGAGAGTCTCAACAGCCTCTATTCAAAAGAATAATGTCCTTAGTGCTAACAAATAACAATATTTTAAGTAAAAAGCTGCTGTATTTGACATTGCCTATCTACACAGACACATTCTTCTGACATAATTCTGCAGGCAATCTGGGAAATGCCACCACACTAAAGGTTAATTAAGCAGTAAGATATGACAAATCATGCCATAGTGCAAATCTGTACATACCTCAAAAAGACAATGAGGCAGAAGGTAAAGCATAATGCCTCTGGTGCACCAGAGCTATCTGTTTATTAAAAAGAATGCACACTGAATAAAAAACGGCTTTCAAATATCCATTTGCAGTTTTTAAATCCTTAGGTAAAAGGTTGGAGGAAAATTTGACCAAACATATCAAAAGGGTTAGAGTACAATTCTGAGCCAATACACTGAGGGCTATACAAACAACAGGATCTTAGACAAAAGAATAACTTATCACAGTGCAGAAATGCTTCAGCTAGTGGACAATTTACTTCAAATTAATGACAAGTTTCACTGGTTCTCCTTACTTGTAAAGCACAGAAAGTTATCCTCTGCCCTTATACCTAGAATTAACCTTAGAGGTATTCACTGTAGTAGCATTGGTCCAAGTCCTGAGAGGAGCTGAGATGACAGACATGTTGTTAGATCTAACTAAAGGAAAAAAACAGTTTGTTTCTTTATTTCAGACTGCAAGTTCTACCTACAAAACATGGCAATTCTCCCAGCAAATGAAGTTTTCCAACACTTAAGTACTTGTGACACAATGATTTGATTCTTTTTCTTAATACAGATTTTGATTGCAATACATATGCTGCATATTGTGCCTTTTTCCACTCTAAACAACCTCATGATATTTTAATTTTAATTATGTATTCAATTACAGTCATAGTCCACCACCTGAGGTTCCATGTTAAGAAAAAGGAATATGTCAGTCAGAAAGAGCAGGCTTCATCAGGAATCCTGTGGTGAAGTTGCTACAGCAAAACTTTGCCAGATGCAGTTATTCTTAATGATCCCAAATTATTTCAATTTGTTTATAACTGATTTAAAATTCATTCTCAGTGGTAAGTGTATTTTATATGATTATATTACAGCAAAATAGTGTGTATTAAATCTCTCTCAATTCCAAAACAGCTGAGCTGTTTGCTCATTGGTGTATGAATGTGCAGAAATAGATTTATCATTTTTATCATGAATAAGCGGGAAAAAAGAGGGAACCAAACTTTCTTTGGAAAGATGGACAAGTGCTGAAGACACTAGGCAGGGACTGTAAACAGTTCCTGTGCTAATAGCTTTTTTTTTTTGACCCTGCCTAATTCATATAAACACTTATTTTCCCACGTGTGCACAATGGGTATAAATATTTCTTTTTCATACATTTTCATTATCTATATATTCAGAAACTACTCAGTGAAGAAAATGGTTAGCATTTCTAGCAGTCATGCAGGTATTTTCTGGTATCAAAAGGATGTCCATTAATATTATCACGGTAAAAATTATAATCTACCTTCTGCCTTTCCATACCAGCTCTCTCTAAGCACCTCCTTCCTTAGCCTATTGACACTGCTAGCCATTCCAGTTTCTATGGATCTCCTTCTGGCTGCTCAGCCTTCCCTACCTGTTGTACAGGAGTCCCAACTGTCCAGGTTACAGATTCTGGATCTCATATTCCCTTAAGTTAAATCTCACAGAGTTCCTTTGCACTGAGGCCCAACTGTCTCATTTCTACCGAAATCAAGAAGAAATGGGTGAAAATCTTATGAACACTTACAAGTCAGGTCAATGAGGAAGGTCATACCCACAGCCCCCTGACAGAAGTTACTGTCCTTAGAGCAAAGAGAGCAGCATGGGCAGCACAGATGTGCTGCAGCTCAGAGACAGGAGTGTTAACTTAAACAGCTGTCAGTTTCAGGTTGTAAAACTAGACCTGACTATGAGTTGTTAGAAATGAGGTCTCTGATTCAAAACCCCTTTCTGTATTTCAGTTCAGCAGCTGAAGGGTTTACTGGACCTGAGCAAGGACAAAAACACATTCAGCACATTCTATTGCAAATTTCACAGTGTTTTAAATTCTTGCTATTCAAAAACTGACCAAAAACATTAAAAAAATCACTTTTTTCCAAAAAATAAAATAATTTATCTATATACATTTACTGAATATTTGTGTTTCTGTAAAACCAAAATATTTAGTTGCAGTTCGATACCCTTATTCTTTTTAATACCAAAATATATTTTGAGGATAAAAAATTGTTTAAAACCAATCATAGAACTCCATTGTAAAAATGTCAGCTGGGATGATATAGAATAATCAAAGCTGTTAAGTTAAAGAACTGGAGATTATATTCAAACAGAATTTATTAAAAAAAAGATACTTTCTGAGTTATACATATTTACAAGACAATATTTCTAAACTCAGTGTAATATGCTTGTTCTATGTGAATCTTCCAGTAAAATTCTTTCTCTTCCTTTCTTCTAGTAAAATTCTTTCTCTTCCTTTCTTCTAAAATAGCAATCAGATTTTGAGAAATGTGAGTGTAAATTGATTTGTCTTCAGAGTTTTTGTCTTGTTTTACTCTGTAGTCTTATCTGAAGAATGCTTGAACCAGTTTTGTTGAACAGGAGTCTTGTTTGACAAGAAAGTGGCCTCTGTGATATTAAGTAAAAAGAAAAAAAAAAAGAAAAAAGAAAGTAAACATACCTATGGATAAAATTTGGATTATGCAACAATAACATGATGAAAATGTGATGATGTTGCAAACCAGATATTTTCATAGTGAGTTATGGTTTTTTATATAAGTGTACCACCTATAGATTCCTACGAGCATTATTCTGAAAGTCTGCATTAAACTTGTGTTTCCTTAAACATTCACCTGCCATTTTGACAGCCTTGACAATTTTCAGAAATACCCGGCATGAGCTTCTTAAAGGTATGGATTTTCAAAGGCTCTGTCTTCTTTAAACAAATGCCTGCTTGTCAGATTGTATCTTTGTACCTTTTACTAGTTCTTCTCACATAGTTAGCTTATTAGCTTTTTTGCAGATATTATCAGTTAAGAAATTCTCATGAGCTACCTTGCCCTTTGCCACCAAGACTATTTCTGCTGATTTCAGCATAACCTAAGTAGCTGCTGAAGACAGAGTCACAGATGCGTAGACTATTACATTTTCTTTTCCACCATCTGTCATTTATAGTTCCCAGTTTTTAGGTTTCCCTGAAGAAAACTGTACTCTACCTACTCCCGCACTTTGCAACAATTTTTAGTAATGCAGATCATCCTTGATTTCCTCTACACTTTCACAAAATCTGCGTCCATTCCCACAGATAACTGCACTTTTCAACCACCACTGTCATGTCCTAGTAAAGACCTTGGAGCACTCTATGAGGCACAGAACAAGAATCATCTTCTTTCCTAGTCAGTCCCTAACACCGTATTTACATACAAAAGGCAGTTATGTGTTCAACAGAAGGTGGGATCCTACCAGAGTATGATATCAAACAGTGAAAGAGAATTCAGTTTGCATACACTGCTTTTTACAGTAGAATAAATTATTATATAACACAGAAAACACTTCCTCTGATTCAATTTATTTTCAAAAATAAAAATGCATATTTAAATTTCCTATCCACTATTCACTGACATTGCTACACAATTTGCTATGTCATTAAAATTGCTTGATTTTCAGGGACTGGGTTCTGCACTTTTGAAAATCAAAACTGCTATGAGAAATTATTTTCTAATGCTTTAATACACTTTTGGGGAATGTCGGGCAAGAGATGCCTTAAAAAGCAGGAATCTTTATTTTCAAAATAAACAGGTAAGAAGAAATATTTTTTAATCTGACACTACACAAATATGTACAATATTTAATTTCTGTCCTTCGTTTATTGAAAAACAGGACAGATCTCTACCTAGTAAAGTTATTCTTTGTACTGCATATTCTAGTACCAAATTCCTTCTAGAAATAATACTTCATATTTTTATAAGCACCTTGAACCAGGAGTAGGGAGCTCCAGTCTTACAAAGAGAATTAAACCTGATCATAAAATCAGTGTGTGTGATAGGTGAATATCATTGCCATTCTTGCATTTCAGAGCAGAAATCAACACATACACAAGTGAAAAATGGAAGGTTAATATAGAAAGACCAGAGGCAAGACAACAAAGGATAGTATTTATCACAAGCTCTGATTGAGACACAGATCAATCCCTCCCCACACTGAAATTTATTGCACAGGCTTCAGTTTTGATCTAAATTGACAGAATCTGTAAGTATCTATATTTCCTGTGTGTTGTTTCGGAAAATTATACAAAGAGAAAGCTCTTGTAATCTAGTCTGGTCTGCTTTACAACACATGTCCTTGGACTTCCTCATACCTGTTCTAGAGAAAATCTTTACCAAAAAAAGGAATTTAACAATCTTGAAGAGTGTAGGACACAGAACTGAAAGAGGATTGCTGCCTCTGAGCTCCATTCCCTTATATAGCAAGCAATGCATAACATAAGTAATTTCCTGAAAATATCAAGCTCCATTTTGAAAACCTGTTCTTATTTCATGTCAAATTTAAGGAAAACAGACCAACTCTTCTACTAATTCTTGTTTTGCAAGACTAGGCAAACAAAGTCCTGCTAGTCTTCTCCTATGTGTCTTCTGTGCTTTGGTCATTCTAATAGTCTCTCTCTACTTACTTCTCAGAATTTTTATTTCTTAGGCATGTCATAGGAACTTTTTAATCTGTACTTTACAACACAGACAAGAAACATTTTACGATCAGATTTAAAGTAAATTTTAACAATTAAACCTTGCAAAGTGCAGTAACTGTAATGCAGATGATACATTTCTATAACCAGAAAACTATTCAAAAATAAAAAGAAAAGAATGAAAAGTTTTGAAACAGAAGAGGCGAGATACCGAGCAAAATTTAAGAGTTAGAAGACTTTATGCCAATCAAATATTTTTGCCTCATATCATTCTTCTGAAAATTGAATTTCAGTGTTAGCTGAAAATTCTAAATCAAAACTGATGTAGAGAAGAAATTGTTCATTGCCACCATAACCAAAATAAAAGCTGACTACAAAATAATTGCAGAGAGACTTTAAGATTCTGATTGGATGATACAACAGAGAATTAAATTCAATGTTGATAACACAAAATTAGTTACACACGCAAAATCCAAATTTCTCATACATAGTGAAGGGATCTGTATGACCTGTTACTACCAATGAAATAGATCATGGAGATTAAGTAGATAATTCTATGAAAATGTCATCTCAATGCTCAGTAGATATATATAAAAATAATATTAAGATTTAAAGAACAGAACAAAAAAATGTCATTATGCTACTACATAAATCCCCAAGCCCTTCCTTTCAATATTGTCGTCTGATCTCAAAATAATAATAGCAGAACCAGAAAAATTGCAGAGAAGAGCAACATGGGTGTTCAACAGGATGGAATTGCTTCTTTTATCATTTTAGCTCAGCAGCACTGAAGACATTTTCTTTCTTCTGTTTTCAGTTCCAGCTGGGATGTACATAACGAGAAGGAATCAGCTTGACTGAATGTCACCCAGATGCTCTGTGGAATAGAGCAGCAATATCCAGACTGGCTTAGAAAATACTTGCTTGCTGACTTGCAGGAGTCTAATGGTGGTAACAGAGAGCACTACACGGGGAAATTTATCTGCATCTTGTGCCTCAACATGAACTTCACTACTCAAAATTAACTAATACTCCCTAAACTATGTTTTATTTCTAAACGCAGCTTTGCATAATTACCTGTTTAGTTAAGAGTATCCTCCTTTTGCAAATTTATTTATGGAAAATGAAGACTAACAGTTTAGAAGACTTTTTTTCTTCCTCTCATCATTAAGAAATATATGCCTCCTTTTCAATGGGGAAAAAAACCCATCTCCTTTGCCATTAACAAGAGTTCTTTCACTTTATGTGTCTGTATTTTGCCCTGAAAACAGTGTTTACAGCTTTTGCTCAGAGATTTTGTTTATTTGTGGTCAGAATAAACTGTGTTGGTCTTTCTGTTAAATCAGATGACAATCCAAAAAAATCCTGAGGCAAATCTAGAGGCATAAATATGAAAATCAGGCCCTTTGGACCAAATCTTGCATTTTAACTACGCCTTATCTCTAGTATGAAGATAAATTTCCACTTTGATTAACATTAACTAGAGGAACAACCATGTGTGGCAAGTTAATAGGTAATAACCTCAGGAAGAAACAGACATTTTTGTTTACATAGCAGACATAAATGTTAAGGATAAAATATTGATTGTTAGCTTGAACTGATAAAAAACTTGCTCAAGCTTTTCTCCATAACAAACTGTCCTGAAACAGGAATCTTTTCTTTAAAATAAATAAAGAAAAATCAGACCAAAAAAAAAAAATCTGTCCAGGTTCCAGATATGGTGCTGCAAATAACACAGGCCAGAAAATCATGAAAATGCATAAGGTTTACAAAGAAAATCATAAAACCAATCACATATTGTTATTGATTGAAAACTAACAGTATTTTGATGCTGTAGCCAAAACAGGCTAAGATTCAGTTTGCCTTATATACAATAGAGATGCAGAGGTGCTTCCCTTCTGAATAAACCAGAAAGGGTGTCAGCAGAAACCAAAGAAAGGGTAAATGGGTGACTCATCAAAAAAAGCCAGTAGCACAGCCACAGATAGGATCAGGATTCTTGACTCTCAGGTCAACTATTCATGAATCCTGGCAAATCTTCTGCCACATATTCCTGTCCAAGATGCACATCAAAGTGACTGCAGATAGATATAAACTAATCAAAACTCATTGAATAGGCAGTTTGTGGTCTCAGATCAGTGTGTTTCCAGCAATAACAGTGGAACCCATGAGTCACAACTCATTATTTGTACTTGTATAAATGAGATTACAAACAGGTCTTTTGTCTTTTTCATATAAACTGTGACCTTTTTTATAGGAAATAATCTTCTGCTCTGAAACTGAATGTTCAAATAAACTACCTGCACATTAAAATAAAAATAATTGCTATTGCACTTTCTTCACTGTACATTGAGCACAGGAGGATTTATTAGTCTTACACAAATCTCATTTTTCATAATGTTCTGATCAGAATGAGGTATTCCTTTGCTTTGTAGAGTTTAATGTTCCCTTAAATTCTGGAGTGATTAAGTCTGGAAAGTTAGACAGAACATAAACACAGCAGAGAAAGACTTTGGTTTTTTTCTTGGCAATTTCAGGATCTTAGGTAATTTCATCTTCTGAAGTCAAGGAGTTCAAACTAAGTTTCCAGCATTCCAACTAAAAGCAAGAAAGCAAGCTTGATACTGACTTTCCTTGTTCAAAGGAAAAGGAAATGGTAAGTTTGCTGCTGCTTGATCTGCTAAGAACAGTAAACACTTGTTCAAGCCTACATTTTAAGTTTTGCTTTCTGAATACCCTATGATTTTCCCCTCATGATGTAGATGAAACTCAGCCAAAGATTCCCAGAGCTTTTTCACAAGATGTCTCACAGACCATGTTGAAGAATTAGAAACACAGTTTTTTCTAATCATGGGGCTATATTCTGGGAGATGGGAGGAAAGTTGTGTTATTTGTGTTTTATCTTTCTGCTTAAAATAAAGTCATACTGCAAGTTCAGAAAAACCTAAAAATCTGTAGATAGACTAAATTAATTTGCTTTTCAAGATTAAGCTCTTACATACCTACATTAAAAGCAGACTTCTGCCACTTCCAGGACTAATGTGCTAAAGAAAGTGTAAAGCTTTTAGTGCAGCTATTCTTAGCTTCATCCTTGTACAGGGATTCTAACCAAAAAAGCCTCCACACTCAGATCCTACTTTTGATGTGAATTTTACAGCTAAAAGTAATCATTACTTTCTATAAAATGTACTGTGCTTTTGAAAGATACCTGACAGTTATATTCATGTGCCATTTAAACCTATTATACTGTCTACAAAATACTGTGACAATGTGTTTATGGGATCACTGTGAGGAAACCAAGAAGCCACAGTTATATTGCATAATTTGCAATGGATCCATTAAGGCTGCCAAACAGTAGACACAGTGGCATTGGGCAACCAGCAACAGTGAAGCTGGCAGAGGAAAAGACACACTATGCATTTTTGTGCCATAAGTATGTTTAGAAACTTATGGCAGACTCCTCCTGCAACCTCTTGGCAGGTTATGGAGCATCTTCCTCCACCTGCTCCCCACAAGTCTTCCCATGGACAGTATGTACGGTTTTTAACAATATGTCAGTGACTGAACCTTAAAACTGCTTGGCTTTGCTTTAACCTGCCTTTTATTCCTCATCAAGGAGGCACAAGCCCTGCCATGGTTGAAGTAGTAAGCATCTACAGCAGGAAAATGAAAGTTTCAGTATCCATCTGAGCTGCTTTGTGAATCCTTTTGGTCCTGTGGGGCTACATTATCCTTAAGAGTTTTGGTCTGCTACATTTCAGAAATCTTATTAGAACTCAATTTCTCTGACATCAGGTTGTATCTGTTGGATGATTTATGTACATAAACTTGAATTTAGTCACTTAATTTAGAAAAAAAAAAGGTCCAAAATAAATATTATAAAAAAAATCCCCATCATTTCCTCTCAAAAAAAAGAATAATTTTTAATGTGTAGCATACAAAAAATGTACAATTAAGAGCAAAATCTAATGACAAGAGACAGATAGAAGAAATAAAATTACAATTTGAAAACATTATAGTAATCTGATCGGTATTTCAAGCCTACTTTCTGCACAAAATCTATATTCTGTGTGGTCTGAATGGCTTCCTTGGGTGCCATGGAAATATTGTTGCAATCTTTACACAAGGTATGGCTTACAGAAAAGAGTTGGGTTATATATTGGTTCTGCAGTCCTTTGATGTCCTAATAGCCCATGGAAATCACAATGACATTATGAATTAGATTAGTAATACTAGATGAGATGACTACCTAGTACCCATGGTTAGGTTTAGCACCTCTTCTGCTTTGCTGTTATCTTAGAGTGTTCGTTGGCTATTTAATCAGCACTGCTTGTCAGAAGCAACATATGGGCTGAATTCAGAGTAAGCGTTTTGAGATTTATTTTCTTAAGTCATCACTGTTGCCCTTAACTAGACCAGAGCAGAAGGTGGTGCAGCAAACAAAGTATTACTAGCCTTATACTTACAAAATTTGCAGTAGTGTTACTAAAAAGCTGAAAATATTCATAAGAATCCAGTTACTGTTTAGCATGGAAGAAAAATGCAGGGACATGGAACAGCAACATGCTTTATAAGAAAGAAATACAACCCTATCTTTTAGCTATTCAAGTCCTACATTTTGCCACCTCTAAAAAATCAGATAAATAGAATGATTTATTAACTTACATTTTTGTTTCCTCCAACTTTCTGTTCTCATCGTTTCTAGTTCTCTAAAGCCCGGATGGATCAAGTTCTGAAGTCTGGATAAAAAAGAAAACAGTAACTCAAAAAACTTAAGCATGGTATAAAACTTCTTTTTTAATCTCAATAATAATGTATTAGGTGATTCTAGACATAAATAATTAAGACATTATATTAAGAAAGCCACCACATATTAAAATATCACAGTCTGTCTTGCAGAATCTCTTACCCAGCTGTCATGCAAATGAGCAATTTGCTTCATGTTCTCTTGCTGGTAAGTAAAATCAAAATGCTCTGCTCATATAGTATCAAACATATTCAAAGCTCAAGCCTCCATTTAGTCTCAATCTGCTTCTATTTCTTTCTTTTGAGTATGGTCCCTCCTCAAGGATATAAACAGACAAAATATTTCTGTTAAATTCATAATATTGCCATGTGGTCAATACAACTGCCTAATTCCTCATTTTTTCAACTCTGGAATAGACATTCACTCTTTTGACTCTAAGCCAAGAATAAAAATGTAGAAAGAACTTCATCACCTAAACTAGATTTTTAAGGTGGATTTTGAATACTTTAAGACTAAAGTCACAATTTTCTAAAGCCTTGTTCAGTTTAACTCTAGCCAACTTTACTACTGACATGTAATTCTATATGTAAATATACTTAGAAATACCCCACCTTCGAACTATGCCCTACTTCAGTCCAGAAAGCAGGCAGCAGTGGTTGACAGCAGGCTTAACCTACAAAGCTTAATATGCATAACAGCACTGAATTTAGCCAAAATTACAATGTTTATCACCTCTGTTGTCAAAAAATGACTGTGGTGATGACCATATGATAGTCTTACGAATAGAACTCTTTCCTACATGATAAACCTTGATTCTAATCCTGCTGCAGCCTGACAGTAACTGTATTTCCTACTAGTTGGAAAAGACTAATTTTCAAGGCTACGTTGTATGTTAGGAATAGCCCTGTTGCATCAGATACTTAACTTTGCTTTAATGATTGATACCACAGCACTATGTGGACTGCAGTAGCTCAGGTGTCTCAGCTCAGTGTCGCTTTGAATAGTACAGACATGTCCTGAGGTTTCAGTGGAATTTCTTTAACAAGTATAAGTTCTAAAAGTCAGGCATTTACTAATAATAGGACTATGACACCTATAAAGCTATTATAGCAAGAGCAGAATATAGCCTATATTAAATAATTTATACCATCCTCAGCTTTACTCTTACTTTTTTTCTTTTCTGATAAACTTTAATTCTTTACTGCTCAAGGCCAATTTGAATAGATTGAACAGTCAACTTTGGAGGGTTTCAGTTTTCCTAACTGAAAGCAACTGCAGCCATCCTGAGCTGAGCTTTCAGAATCCTCATATTAGAGCAAGACAGACTGAGCTTAGAAAGTAAATGTTCTGTGTTGCGTTAACAGGAAAGTTCAAAGCCTTTTGTAGAAAGAATGGGTTGGTATATTGTATTATTACACACCATCAATGCGTCCGCTATACCTAAACTGCTTCCCTAAGACTTGCATGCAATTTATAATTGTATCAATTTAACATTGTTCCCTCTGCATTATTTATACTACCACTAGCGTTGTTACACATGGGTAGCTTCAGCCATCAACCAGTGAAGACTATCACCCTATACAGCTAGGGAATATTATCCTAATTTTAGCAAAGGAAGATTGAATAGCAGAGAAGTTAATCACTTGTCTAAATCAAACAGAAAATCTATAAATGATGGAGAACTGAATCCATATTTTGGGGGCTATAATCATAAGAACATCCTTTGTATTTATCTAGTGAGGCCACACTGAGATTTTGCACTAGGCTATGAGAAGCTTACAAACACTTCCTTGTATATTGTGTCTAAATCTTCTCTGAAGACCATAAATTACAAATGTTCATTAGGTATGTCCTGCATTTAGAAATATAGAAAATATTACAAATCAAAAGTAATAATTAATTAACTTTTAAAAGTCAACTGACAGAGGCACATGGTACAGTAATTACGATTGACGTTAACTCTTCCTAGTCAAGTCTCAAAATTAATTGCTTGTCCAAAAGTGTCTACAAGGCAATTATTGTGTTATGGAGAATGATTTCAGCATAGCCACTATCTGAAAGGAGAGACAGTTGGCTTAACATACAATACTACAATATATGTCAAAACTAAAATCAGAGAGGATTTATGGTTTTATTTTTTAAAAGTTACCAAGTTCTCACTGGTGGGCATCCTAGGAACAGGTTCCTGCAGTAGAGAGACTCCAGAATTTGGTCACCTAGACCATGGGATGTATGGGAACAGACTGTAGTTCCCACTCTTTCTTTCAGGAAAACTTTGAACATCCTGATGTCATCTGATTCATTGCAAGATACGCTTCTCATCTATTTCAGTAATAATTAACATTACAGAGAGTCTGTGCAGTATTTCCTTAATGATTTGAAGAACAGAGATATATACAGCTGATCTGAGCAGTAGCTCTAAAGGAGCCGCGAGTTTTACTGACCCATTGTCTGTTTTTAACTTCCCCTGTGTCCTGAAATGTAATAAAACCAGGAAAAAAACTGGCCTTGAAACTATAGAGAACCTATTATTGTGGAATGATTGCTGAAGGTGACTTATTAGTATGTCCCCTACTCTTAATGGAAGGTAAACCTCCAAGGTGGAATGCAGTGGATATACATAAAATCTGTCCCATAGTAATTCCCTAAGCAACATAACCTGCAACCTTAGATGTTAGCAACACCAGGGGAGCTTGGTGTGCTGACTCTAAGACAAACATGGAGTGTGGAGCGAAGTGGAGGCACTGCGGCCAGGTTCTGTGACATCACTGCAGGGATGGGGAACTGGAACCACTGGAACAAGAATGGAAGGTCCCTGCATTGAATCCACTGAAGCAAGGAGGTGAAACAACAAGGGTTCTGTCAACACTATGGTTTTCTGATTTATATCATAAGTGCCCAGTTCTGGAGTAATGACACACTAAATCATGTTTTCTACATGAACTTTGCTCATTATAATCTCATTATAACATCAAAACACACCTCCATCCCAAAAGCTACCCTTCTTCAAGGTGCGACCACCTCCCCCACTGAGCATGCACTCTGTATTCTTTCTGGCATATACCTTTAAAAGCAAAGCGAGAGAACTCTATACCAATCAAAGTAAAAGTATGTATGACTAGAGTCACTCAAGCTCCACCTAAATAGAAAAAATAGGATAAAAAAGCCCCAAAAGAGGGGGACTATTAGGGAAGACACCATCATAGACAAGTTGGGAGGACATCGCTGACTTCTGGGATCAGTCGACGGGCTAAGCCTCTCTTCCCCCCCATAGGAACGCCTATTGGGTAAGATTCCAACCCTCAGTTAAACCAAGTGTTTCCCAGGAAACTTAGAAATGTCTATAGAGTTCTTCCATCATTTAGTGTGCTTGTGGTCAACCATTTTACTATTTGCACGTGCTTTGTAGACAGTGTATTTATCACTGGCAATCCAAAAGAACCTGTACTGTTTACTTTAATAAACTGCACTGCTCATTAATCTAGTTGTGATAATTCATTAACTCAACCAAACTCCCTAACTCTGGTGATTCCCTTATGTTGAACGTGGCTAAGCAGAAGAGTGCAGTACACTATTAGTGCATCCGTCATTGTGATAGTTCAGCATATTGAATGCGACCGGACTTATAGTGTTGAATTGGACATTACTCAGAAATTAAACCTAGCCACCCCCTGCCCTTCTGACATCTGAGGATAAGCTGGAACGCAAGGGGGGGTATTTTCTGCCAAAATTCTTTAACCTTTAATACAACAATTATGATGCCCATACTCAAAAGAAAACAGTAAACAAAACAGAAATTTAAGGATGTAATTGCTGCTTCTGTAGTTAAGAATGTAAGTGCTGCCTCTGTCATAGGGAAGGTGAACAAAACAGATACTGACTAACTAGAAAACTGATGTGAATTTATAAAGGGAAACCATGCTTAATGGGTTTGATGAAAACCACGGAAGAATAATGAAAGTTGACAGCAGTGACATTGACAAGTTTTCTTAAACTTCAGGAAGGCTCTGGATACACAATGTCCCTAAAGACTGTTACATATGGTTAACAAGTTCTGTTATGGCTTGTAATATGACTAAAAAAAAAAAATAAATGTGTATGAAAATCAGCATAATTCTGTTAGTCAGTGAAAGGAGTAACCAACTCTGAGGTACACTACAAGAGGGGATACTGAGGGAATCCAGTTTGCATCTTTTTCACAAAACTTAACTTGTGAAACATGCAAGAGCATGTAACAGGTTTCTTCTAAAGCACGAGTCCCCAGATGGCCCTAAACTGTGTCAGAGAATTAGCATAGGTAAAAATGCTCTAGCCAAAAGCCAGGAGTGGCTCTCCCTAGATTACTTTTTCAGTTGGTCCAATGTTTTCTCTTTTGCATCAGTTTTGTACCTGCATCAGTAGAAGAATGAGACCCATGTCCTGTCATGGGCTTTACCTGCAGCTGTGTGACAGTCATGCAAAAAGAGGTATATTTAAACAGCTCTTTTGACCTTTCCTTCCACAGCAGCATTGATATTTCCTTGGACACACCTGAGAATTTGGATCATGGATGTATGGTTTGGAACCGTAAGTAGCATCAGGAAGCTTAACATTCCATTTGAAACCAGGGTTACTCCTGCTCAGTAGAGTCAAAAAGCCTTGTCATCCTGATGGAGATCTCGAAGGAATGCACAGGTGTTCAAAAACAGAAAGGGAAACAAAGCAAGAGAAACACTGCCTTCATTAGGGACTTCACAAGTGTCTGTCCTAAACTAATTTTCCAAGGTGTTCATGGTTTAATCTTTATGATTATGTATACCATCTCTTTCTTGAATTCTTAAGTATTCCATGGCACTGTTTCTTAAGAGCTCATGTTTCAGCTTATTTCTCCTGGTCGAGTCACTTCTCCTTGAAGTTTTGATGAAGTGATCACCATATTTTGCCCAAAATATCACATAATTTTGCTATGTAGTATTAAAATAAAACATTTTGGAGACAAACACCTCCTGTTTCAGTTGCACTGGTCTCTGCATTCAGTTTATAAAGCTCTGGAGGCACTTTCTCGATGTAGAAGCTATATAAATGCAAATCACTTTAATCATTTCTGCTACAATATGAGCATTTCACAATGCTCATAATACATGTTTCAGAATTATTTGGGTGTTATTTCCAACTTTCTTCAGTAAAAGTTTCCTAGTTTAACCTCAGGGTCAGAGTCTATCAAGCAAATATGATCCAAATACTTGATAAATTTCACTATATCATATCTGAGACATTTTTCATTCATATTCAAGTCAGAAAATGTTTTCATTTTCCAAGCATTTATTCATCTCATAATATCACACATAGATTCATACTTTGGTTTCCATTTGCAGAAGAAACTCATATTTTAAATGCATTAATTCTACAAAACTTCATTTGTAAAAACCATACACTCATGTTAAGACAAATGGCCTAGAGACTGAATCTCCATTTCAAATGGAAATACAAATGTTTTTTGAAGAACAGTAGTTTCCACCAGATTCTTTATGTTTCTTTATCTATAAAGCTCATTAAAAAGTCCATTTCAAAACCATAGACATGGTGCTGAAGAAGGTCATCAGCCTCATTGAAGAATGCAGAGACATATCGTGAAATCTGCTTTGCTATTTTTCTGTATAACTTAACATCTGAAAGAGTAAGACAAATTTAAATTGCTCATGTATCAAAGTGAGCATTATGTACAACACTTGCATATTGAAATAGGTTGCTTTGTAAGTATAGCACTGAATTTAAATATGGCATGTATACATCAGTACCAATTTGTAAGCTTTCAGCTGGGTCCAAGCTTAGTTTTAATGAATATTTTGTTAGAAGCAACCAACAAAAAGACTCTTAGATAGAATGGAGAGGGCAATGATTTCTTCTACAGAAAGAAGAAAATTGGAAATGCCAGTAGCCTAGCAAGCAAAAGGGAGCAATGTGAGTGGAGTGTACCATGGGAAGGATTACCAAGATGGAGAAATCATGTTTTTCAGTGCTCTGAAGTAAACTATCATCTCCTCTGTGAATCTTGCAAGTCTTAACCATGATGCTCTAGAGTAACCTTTGTATCTGCACTATCAGTCAAATACATCCCATTGCACCGGCCCAGCACTTCCTTCTAAGCTTGTGCCTGATGTCCTAGAAACAACAGCTGAAGAATAGCTATGGCAATAGTTATGGCCATCTTGGTGGAAAAGAGTTGCTCTGTTTCAGAGAAATGCTCACATATATGAAACACAAGGGAGAAGTTGTTACTAGCATAAACACTCCAGGGCAAGTAACATTATTTACAGCTGTTTACTAAATCATTCTGAATAATGTCAAAAATCTGCAAACCTGAAGACTAAACAGGATATGAAATACAATATGCAACAGTAAATTCAATGAACTATTGCCAATTTGATTATGAAAATAATACCTTCAAAAGTCAAAAAAGAAATCCATTCTTTTAATAAAGTATCTGACTTATATACAACAGTGAATTATGATTCACTGTTTTTTTTAAGACCTCACATAAATGTAATCAAATTACACAAAAATCACCACAGATCAGAAATTGTCACTGATTGATCAGAATAATTTATCAGTGTCATGTGCATCACGTATACTTAAAGCACGTGTATTTTTCTTGATAGAAAGAAAAAGCAATGACAGTTCCCTTACATGGAAATTCACTGGGCATCTTATACATCGCAATTTATCACTAGACTAATCCAGTTTATGTTATCCCATTGATTGAGCAGACAAGGATAAATTGGATATCATGAAACTAGAAGAACACTGTAGGAAATCAGAACCACAGTATTTATCATGTGATTATTAGAACTCAGTAAAACTAGTCTGACAAGATGCACAGAATCTGAAACTGCTCAGCATTGTATGAAATGAAGCCTACAGTTTTGCTAGAGTATTTACACAATGATTTTTTTACACATTTTCCATATTTATGATCCCCCGTTCAAGGGTTCACTTGGCATTCCACCAGTCTTTTAGCTTTTCTCATGTGAAAACAAAATTTGGCCCAAAACGTGCATCACTTATTAACCTCCACTACCAGCCCACAGAAAAGAATTAAGAACTTTTTTCCAGAAAGATGCAATACCTTAAAAGCAAAGAAATACAGAGAAACAATAAACTTTACTGTTCTGCAGTAGCTGTCAGCTTAGATCTGTGGCCATTTTGCTACTTGTACACAACTAATGAAAAAGTGAGTACTGACTCTCAGTACGTTAATTTTCTAATTAAGCAGGGGTTGCTAACAGCCCCTACATACTTATGTTAGACACGTTTTTACCCACAGACTTAGCTAATCATTTTTAAATCTTTACAAAGTGCTGCAAGAAGGTTGTAAGTGAAGAAAATTGGACCCTGGATAGAATAATTTTAGTATAATTGAAATGTTGAGCTCATTTAGAATAGCTAAATACTTTTTCCTCCTTCCCCTCTACAGTCATAGATATTTTACGAATTAGGTATATATATTCCATAATTAGTACAGTATTCATTATTCATTACAATTACATTTGATATTTCCCAGTGCCAATTTTAAATATTCTTCATAGTTTTTAAAACAATATTTGATGTAAACTTGATTCTTATCGTCACACTAGCATTGCAGTAGCTGGACCAAATCAATATACTTACAATCAATAAGCTGTTGCTTAATAATATTTATATTAATGATCATTATCGTCATCCATTCATTTATGCACCATATTAAAATACAAAGTAACATCAAAAAATTAAAAGGTTTTGGGGTTTTTTTTTTCAAAATATGATGGATTGTGAAACATATGCTGCATATTTTGCACAAGGTTACCAAAAGAAGGGATGGATTTTCTGATGAGGTAAATTGTCATAGCAACAACAAAGTCATAGGCTGTGACCAGTTAAACACCTGACCCCAGCTGTCAAAGATGACGTACTTAAATCTGGTTTTATATCATAGGAACCGATGGATTTAATATATATACCCTGTAACATAAATCAGTGGGAGATTCTGGGCATTAAAGAACTTTGGAAAATTAGGCTGTTAATGTAACCATAGAGCTGGTTGTCAAATATTTTTGCACTCATAGAAAATCTCCATAATTGAAATAAAATGTATACATTCTGATCTGCATATGATTTTCTGTGCATTTTGGGTCACAAAACTGACCTACCTCATGTATCTCTCTGTTGTTGAAGTCAACAATTATCCAAAAATAGTAATAACTTATTTCACAAATTAAGATATTACAAATTGCCATTTGACAGAAAATTAACAGTGGAAAAGAAGAAAAACAATTAGATCTTTCTGATGTCTCTTATGGGAAACAACTTCTTCTAAAACATGCTGCATGGTAAGCCTAAAAATATTTTTTCTCACAGAATGTTGGAGGTAAGCAGCCAGAAGCCCTGTAGTAAAGTCAATACAAATCTTTTGGTGGAAATGATGAATGCTATTGTATATTTAGATTCCTGAGGAACACCAATCAGAAAGTATTGTTCCATAAATAATGAATGACATGCTTTTCAGAAGAAGATCCATGCTGCTGTTATTTCTTCTTTATCTCATCTTGGTAACAAAAGACCCTTAAACAGTAACTGTTTCAAGTTCCCACAGGGTATTCAGCTGCATTTTAAAAGTCAATGTCTGGAGGATGATTTTTCAATATACTTTAGCAGGCATGCTTCTAGGAATAAAGAACTTAGAGATTTTTCCTCAAAATATAATTCTATTCAATCATAAGTATTTTGCTCCAGACAGATTAAGTTTAACAAGCATTCAGGATTCATTAAATACAGGATTCCTATGATTCTTTGTGCAAATTCATGATGAACTGCTTCCCTGGTCCAGAGTACAGGGCAGTCCCTACATGTGGATTGTTCCAATGTTGAGAAATATAACATTTCCCTGTCCTGGGATAGCACCTGCTGAGACAAAAAAGAAGGTAATAACTCCTAATTCCAGTCCTAATATGCTTATAACAATGGTCACTACTGCAAAGGGAAAAAAATCACACACACACACACACACACACACACAAACTAAAAGCTGTTAGATACAAAAGCAGGAGAGAGTAATTAGGTCATTAAGGAATCATAAAACTTGACTGCTTATGCATCAGTCACAGTGTACTTGCTAATTATCTAATGTTTTGTAGGTACAAATACAGAGGTATATTATAAATGGAAACTTAAAAATATCCTTTGGTAACAATGCAAAAATGTAGAACTTCAATGAAATGTGGGAGAGAATGTAAAGTATCACTTGAGAGTTTGATAAATGGACTATCAAGATTTGGATACTTGAAGAAAGGAAGTGGAATCTCTGCAGTATATAGTGGTAGAGGTTGGACTCACTTGTTCTTAGGAAAATAATATAATTTCGTTATAATAATTTTGATAAATGAAGCCCAAGGTTCACGTGTTATATGGCGTGACTGTTGAACACTTCTTTTAGACAAAAGTAGCAAGTGCTTTCAAAATCAAAGTATCAACTGATTTTAGAGATGATTATAGAACATCCTGAAATACCATTTTGTTTTGCACTGGATGAAGATAACAGCTCTGAATCTTAAATTAGGGAAAAAAGGGGATTACCAAAGGGAGCTATTTCACTGTGAAAGCCCATCTCATTTGTAAATTCTGAATGACTTCTTGATTTTGGTCTTCACTGAATGTCCTGATATTTGTTTACATACTTAAGCATTTATAAAAAGCTTCTGTTTGCACAAATATAAAAAGAATTATGCTTTCCATATAGTCAGCAATACCTACTCACATTTATGGCATGATGGATGTTGGCATTTGTGAGTATTTATAAATAGACGTTCTCCCATGTATAAAGTTTCAGTTATTCAGATGGTGTATAGAAATAACAGTGTGATCATAGAAACTGCTACACCTAATCACACAGCAGTAACAACCAGCAAAGGTATAACTGGGAGAATAAGAATGCAATAATGACATATGAGGCATGCCAAAGGTCTGTGTAATCCAGTACCCTGCTTTCAAGTGACCACAAGCAAATTACTAGAGCTAAGTACAAAGATAGAGCTAATGTAACATGGTGCTTTTTGCCAAAATTGTCCTATCTCTCACAGTTTGTATGCCAGGGTCTTCCTAAGACTGAGGCACTTTTCATGTATTTGATAATCTTTCATGGGCTTCTTCTCTATGAATTTGTCTGTTCTTACCTTGAACACAAATAGGCCACTACCTTTTATACTATTCTGCTGCAAGTATTGCTGATTACAATTACATACATACTATGTGTTTGAACATGCCTCCTGATAGCTCCAATGCCCTTTAATTCTTCTTCTAGAAGAGAGAACAATCTACACTGCCATGGCACTCATGTTTTCATAGATTTCTATCAGAAGTTTTAGTCATTTATTTTTTAACCTGAAGAGTCCTAGTCTGCTTGATCATTCCAAGCACAGAGGCCCCTTTATAATTTTTATCATGTGTGTCACTGTTGTTGATAAATCAATGAATTCAGGGTCCATACTCCTTCAAAGACTTGAGAATATATTTTGCTTTATGCATTGTGAGTGTGCTGGTTTTGGCCGGGGCAGAGGTTTTTTCCTTATAGTAGCTGGTATGGGGCTATGTTTTGGATTTGCACTGGAAACAGCGTTGGTAACACAGGGATGTGTTAGCTACTGCTGAG
>JAOBAS010000072.1:5899505-5929947 GCA_025311575.1 Elanoides forficatus | reverse complement strand
AAATACAAAAAAAAAAAGGGGAGGGGGGAAGTTATTAAATACAATTACCATACTGTTGAAACTGGGGATTCTCAAAAGGAGAAATCCAGATTTTAAAATCCAGATTTTAAAATCTGGGAGAAAGGCAAATAGGAAAATTACTTCCCTTTTTTACAGGTATGACTTATGTTTCAACAAAACAGTAAAATTACGTACTGTGAAATCATACAGGTTTTGGCTTAAAAAAAGTGCTCTCAGAATACCTGAAAACTTGATTTATTCCAAACAATCTAACCAAAGGAGCTACCTGCATTGTGTCCACTATAGTAAAAGACAGTTGTTGAAAATTTCCATATAACAGCATAATACCAAACTGCGCTAGCTATTGCAGTTTTACTCCAGAGAGTCAGCACCTCGGATAATTATTGGAAATATGCTGCTGTATTACTATTTTTTTGTTCTATTAAACATGTACGCAGATTAATTTCCATTATCTATACAGACCAGGGGAAACAGTTCTGAGAGGTCAGATTTCTCAGTTTAATGACGATTTTTACTTAGGAACCTTGACTAAATGAAACTTGGTACTTACATTTAACTAAAGATACTCAGACAAAAAAAAAAAAAAAAAAACAAAAAAAAAAAGCCAGCACAGATACTCCACTTTAAAAGCATTGTATGAAACTGCAGTTAATGTAAAAGTAGTACTCTTTTGTAATCTTTGGGTACAAAACAGACAGCAGAATTTAAAAAAGGAGATAGTTTTCTGGAGTTTTTCCTGAAATTAATACCCTTCTTCATTTCTGAACCCCATATTCCAATCATTTTTCATTACTAAAATGAAATGGAAACAGTTGAAGACTTCAGTGCTGCACAACTGGTGGTTTTGCTAGTGCAATGCATCCTCACTGACAGAATCAGCTTGTCTATAGTTACATCTCCAACCAGAGTGCTTCTACACTATAGAAAAAATGAGGTAATAGAAAGTTATTCTGAAGAACACAAGACCTTACTGATTTCAAACTACCAAGCTTCCTAAAACCATTAAAATGTTTGCACGTTTCAGATGTCATCACACACACACATTTAAATCATTGGTTTCAGATGAAGAAATAAGCACTGCTAGTTATTCAGTGTTGCCAGGGAACACGACAGCATCAAAGAACAGTCCAAAGCATTCCAGTAACTTGCGAAAGCCTTTTACCTGAGCTTCTACATATTTAAGATATCCTACTCAGTTAATGGACTGGAATATGCCAAAGGGTGGCAAGAATCCCTTTCTGTTTATTTGAGTACAGGGAGAAAGGCTGAAAGACCCTTGAAGAAGGCTCTGGAAGATGAGGGAATGTGTATGAAAATGGTACAAAGTGATTAAGAAGAGTCCAAAATATATGCAGGGAAGGATATTGCTGCTAAACAAAAAAATCAAACCAGCTATCAAAACCAAAAGAGACACCAAATTATTTTTATTCTGTTTATAAAAAAAAAAAACCAAAACCCAAAAAAATTTACTCCCTATATTACTCCCTATAAAAGAACCACATTAATCATTTTGAACATATTAGTGAAGTGGTAGTTAATAATTAACTTCTTTTTTTTCCTTTTTTTTCCCCTTTCTTTTTTTTTTTTTTTTTCTGTCAGTATTCCCTGTAAGTTAAGTCTCCCATTCTGTAATGGAATGGGAAAGGGAGCTTGTCCCCTCTGTTTTTTTCTTCTGTGAGTTTTGGGGTTTTTTTCTTTCGTTGGATTTTTTTGAGGGAGCTTGGGTCTAGTGGGTTTTTTGGGCAGCTTTGAGGATTTGGGGGATTTTGGGTTAGTTTGGGATTTTTTTTGTTTGTTTATTTGATTGATTTTGGGTTTTGGTTTTATTTCCCAAAAGTAGACAATGTATTTGACTGCAGAGAAAGGCACTGTTTTCCTGCAGCCAAATTAGGGAGCTTTGTATCAGTGACACATCATCCTCATTTACCATCCCCCCCAGTCACTGTCAAACAACTGCAGTCAATAATAATCTACTCATCGATAAAAACACATCACTAAGGGCAAATACTGATGTCTTCAATTAGAACCTATCATTTGACAATGATTCTTTGTCTATCATTGCATTACCTAATTACAGTGATATGTGACCAAGTTTTAATCCATTTAACATAATTTTTATATTGTTCCAGCTGAATAGTCAAGTATCAGCAGATTTTTGAAAATAATTCGTGTTGGTGTTGAGTTATCCTCAACAACCAGTTCCAACATCCTCTAAACTTCAAGTTAGAGAAGACTTATTTTTCATAACCCCATTCTAGTGGATATTAATTACCCTTTTAATTCTTGATTAATGAACTTCTGTTTCAGAGATGTTATGTTTCTGCCTAGGATCTCATGTCCATAGATAAGGAAAGGTGTTGGAAAATTAGAGGATACTTACAGAAAAGGCAGAGAAATTTTAAAATATTGAGAACCATAAAAATTAAAAACTAAGCAGTTTACTTAGCTGAAAAGAACAGATTAGGAAGCGACTCAGTCACAGTCTACACAGACAGAAACTTAACAGCAGATACAGCAAGCCAACAGCTTGCAGCTGTACCTGGATGTGTTCAACTACAAAGAGTGCCAGTATAACACAAAGTACTTCGTTATAAATTTACCAAAAGTGAAGGACCTACTTTAAACACAGGTTAATTTTTAAGCTGGGCATTTTGGTGGGAAGAGAAAAAAGAACGCAGTTTGAACATCAATAATTTTTGTATCAGAAAATATAACTGTTCTCTCAGGAAAGTGACCAGACTAAATGATCACAATGGCCGGTCCTGCAGAATCCGTCATTAACATGTATTACACATCAAAGGTCAAGATCTATGAAAGACATTTGGAGTTTCCCCCTCAATCAGAGAATGCTGAAGAGAAATAGTTAAATCGGAGAAAACATTTTACTACCAAACTCAAGGACGGCTGAAAAAGAAAATATTCCTTTAAACTCGTATAAACATCTGATCTTTATTAAATAGTCTAGGTCATTTTTTCTTTGTATCTTACCCCAAACTTATTAAAGGCATGATGCCCACCTGGAGATGCAAGTGGAAAAAAAAGCCTGTGGTTGCACCTCTACTTCCTGAAAGTTATCTTAACTTCCAAAAAGATATGATGGGATAAAGGAAGCAGTAAGCAGAAACATCCATGGTGGAGCTCTTACAGGAGGAAAGGAATGCTCCTTTAATTGGGACTCTAATTACAAGGCAAAGAATCTAACAGACTGGCAGAGCACAGGTTGAGCAGAAAGAGGCAGGTGGTAAGTCTGCTCAAGATATGAAAAGCTGGCAGCAACAGAAGTCTTGGTCACTACCTTCTTGTTGGAATAGTTTGCTTTGTTTATTTTCAGACATTAAAGACTTAAGACTGAGTAGCATATACCTATGTGCATATATTTTCTCTTACTGTGTTATTTTTTCTGTTGCTAAATTCAGAGCATCCAGATGCATTTGAGCCAGTCGCAAGCCAGGGAATGTCAAAAAAGCACCAATAAGTGAACACAGAACAGCCAGGAACAATTTGAAGGTTAGTTTAGACACAGGACCCCTAAAAGAAAAGAAAGGAAATAAGCATTTTCTTGGGGAGGAAGTTGGGGGGTGGGGTATCAGAGAATACTTTCAAGTCAACAGTATCTAACATTTAATAAAAAAACCAAACAGTATTCTATAGTCTTCCTCTGGAATACCAGCATTATTACAAACCAATCAGGAGTTAAAAATTAAAAAGTCACCTATTTATTTCCTAGAAAAACAGAAAACCTAAGCTACTGCCTATAAGATGTTATGTTTGTTAGTAAAGAAGAACAAAAAAAGGAGAATAATTTTATATTGTAATTAACAACAAATTATATAACAGAAATAGCTAACAGAATGAATTTAATGATTATGTTTTTAAGAGAGGAACAGATGCATCATAAGTTTAACTGGTCAAAGACAAAGTGGATATTTAAGTTATACTACTTACATTCTATCTTTACCCATTAAAAAGCTCTATCAAACTGTTATTACTGCAGTTTTTCACAGATTTATCTAAAACATACATGTGGCCAATTAATGTGTCTCTTGCAAGTGAATGAATATAGCTGTTTTTAATGAATTATG
Source organism: Elanoides forficatus (assembly GCA_025311575.1). NCBI lineage: Eukaryota > Metazoa > Chordata > Aves > Accipitriformes > Accipitridae > Elanoides > Elanoides forficatus. The sequence continues at coordinate 5,925,844 of JAOBAS010000072.1, read as the reverse complement.
GAGTATATAAAAAAAATTACAGAAAAAATATCCAGTAAAAACTAAATTACAGAATTAACGAACACTGGATTACACAAAAAAAACAACTGACATGTAACTAACACAGATTAAAGAGGAACAAAAACAAATCTAGTGATCCACATGAGTTTCAGATTCTTTCTTAATCTACATCATATAAACTACCAAGAGACACCATCATCAACTCAATTGCTGCTGTAAACAGCCAAAGCACTGCAAAAGTTCAAAAATAAATACACACTTAACAGGAAAATTAATACAGTCGTAAACTTGCAATAGCTTAGGAAAAACAGGGTAAAGAATGGCTAAAAACCACATGGGATTCAGTTAAGGGTTTCCCATGAGTTTACTCACAAATGACACACTAATGTAGTTTGAGGAAACTTCTGTTCCTCAAAAATAAAGAGATTCCATAGCTTCTGCATGATACTTGTGAATTTCCAAGTAAGAAATTCAAAGTTGTACTCCCACAGCGATGACATACCCCATAAATGCATTTTAGAGCCCGTGTATAAGGAAAGAATTGCAACAGAAATCCATTTTACAATATACAAAGGCTGTCTACGACAGCAATTGCGTATTTACGTAACATCACAAGCTATGGCATGTTCCTTTGACAGTCTATACAAAAGCTGGATGTCCTGTAGCAAGCAGATGTTATTGCATAATAGGAAAACACTATCACAACCTGAAAACAGGGTTGAACACCAAAATCTACTCCTGATCCCAATTTTATCACAAGCTCCACCTGTAGCTTTTGCACACTCATCCTTTTGCATACAACAGGAATGGCAAAAAATACCTATCACTTGTTTTAAGCAATCCTTGCAAAGCTGAAGGGAACTACCCTGAAAAAACTGTTCATAGTTTTGAACTCTACTTTATGAATTACAACCAAAATGTCAGGGTAGAAACTATCTCCAAATCAAAGAGAGAAAACACAAATGCAACTTAAGTTACTTGTGAGTACTGATGAATTATTTTCATTAATCCACCTCTTCACATATCATAGAGATTTTAAGCACGTACAAAAGGAAAACATGCAAGACAAATGCTTGCTAAGAAAATCCAAGTGGTTCAGTTATAAATACACACGTAAAACAGACAAATGTATTTCCAGAAACTTACTGGGATTCCAAACCCTGCTTTTCAAGAAACTGCATAGCACTTTCTGAGAAATTCGAGAATCCTGCAGAGACACACATATTATATGTATTATATTGCAGTACAAATGCAGAATCCCATTTTTTAAATAAAATACTAGGTAACAGGTCATCTTTTAAACAAATTTTCATAGGTCTACCATAGCTCTTTCATGTGCTAATTAGTAAGCCATAAGGCAATAAAACTTGATTATTAACATCTCTGATATTTGTACACTTCAGGAACATGAATAAAATTAACAGTGTTTTTTACAAACATAGGTATTTCCTTTTTTTTTTTCCTACCACTAAAGGAGTTTCGCTTTACTATGAAAGGCAAAATAGGTTAAACATAAAACTGGAAGGCAAATATAATTAACACAACAACCAACCTAGGCAAAGATTACACTATTTAAGAGAAAACAGGGAAATACACAGGATATCCCTGAGAATCTGCATTCCAAAGCAAAATTTCTTACGACATGTATGACATATAGAGTTTATTTTAACACAGATATTCTAAAAAAAAAAATCTAAAATATTGGCAATAAATTTTTCATGTCTTGCAATCAAGAGAGCTGTTGCAAACACTAAAGAAAGGAGTTACCTGATTCCAGTCCAAACTCTAGATAGTTTTCTGTCACAATGAGAATTGCCATTGCTTTCACAAAGAAGAAAAAACCAAAGGTGACACAGACTGATCTTTCACCTCCATCCTCTACTTTGAAATAATGGGTAGTCAACGAAAACAGTACCTTACTACACAAGAAAAAGGTCAAGGAAAATTAAGTCTGTAAAATAACTATATTTAAGAATTATGAAGCTGTATTTTGGTCACCTATACTACAGTTGTTCTACAATGTGCAGGTTTTTAAAAAAAGTAATATGTGTTCAACCAATTTCAGGTTAAAATTACAGAATACTGTAAAGCATAGTAATCACATAATGGGTACTCAGGAATACACTACTCTGGAGTATAGTTTTGATTTAGGCTTACTACTAGTCAACTGCAGCAACATTTACCATCAATCTAGGGGAATTAAACCACAGTTTAAATGTAAATGATTACATAATCCTAAGTTACATTAAAAAAGAAATAAGTCAATTGTATCTTCAATGCAAAATATTGAGCTAAATGAAAAATGTTTCATCAAACTACACAAGTCAAGATTTAATATATCTTAATTTCAAAATCCAAAATATTACTTTTGAATGGAACAACTATGATGGCAGGGAAGTGAATAAACACATTTTTAACCACAGAGGAGCTATATGTGTTCCTCCTGGATGCACAGCCCTAAGGTATAAATACCAACAGCAAGAACATGATGCTCCAACAAGCACTTCTATCAATAATGGGACAAAATTTCTCAACTATGAAAACTTCTGCTCACAGGGAGTGTAGAGCTGCCCTACAACAAACTGACAAATGGCATGGGATTGTTGCTTAGATTATTATGTGACTGTTTAGTAAACAGAAAACGTGAAAAGATTAAATTTATGTTTCCCTACTTTCACGTGCACGTGTTTGAGATTTCTCAGCTATCAAAGATAGTATAACAACAGCACATTTGGTATCATCTCAGAAAGAAAAATCTACCCCATGCTGATCTTGAAAAACAAAACAAAACAAAAACAACAACAACAAACCCCAACTTTAAAAAACCCTATATAGTCTGGTATGATATATTAAGTCCTTTCATGTTACCCCAGTGCCACAAATACGAACATCTGAGACATCCCCTGCTCTGCTATCAAGCTGGTTTTAAAATGTTTATTGAGTATTTTCCCTTTTAACACATTTCTAAACATAATCAGCTCCAAAGTTAAACAGTAGATTAGGATAAGTTTTTCATGATATGTTGTCAACTTTTATTACTATGAACTACAGCCCATTATAACTGATTTTTTTTTTTCCCCTCAAATGGCAGGCAACATCCAGTCCATATTTTAAAAAAGTACTTGGAGATCACTCCAGTTATTACCTGCTTTGAAAAATGAAAGAGAAAAAGAAAAAAGAAGATTTTTAGTGTAAACTGTACTCTTTTTTTCCCACTATCCACAAACCAGGAGGCATACTCATTCATATTTGCACTTTTTCTAATAGTGGAAGTATTTTCAGATGTAGATTACATGAAAACATATTTTAGAGTATCTATTCAGTAAAACATTTGAACAGTCATCAGTTAATCTCTCAAAAAGCTATATGATTATGCAATATCTCACTGCATTAAGCAGCACATTTAACATATACATTGCTGTATTTCATGTATATGCAGAGGTACTCATAAGCACACAATAATGTGGCCTAAGCACAGCACCTAATGACTCTTAAGTTCACAGCAATCAACTTAAGCTCCCTTCATACTTCACAGGAAGAACTGATTTATCTAAAGGAAGACAAGAATCATCCTAAAAAGAGGTACATAATGGATCATATAGAATGTGTCCCAGAAAGCTCTGTTTCTCTAATAATACATTCTTAAACCAAGTGTCTTCTTACAGCTAGGGACATCGATCACAAATTGAAAACACATTAATTTCAAATCTTGAAGTTATACAAAGGACTTCATAAAAGTTTGTGATCAATAGTCCTAACCTATTAACAGATTTATAACCCCCTGGACACTTAATCTTTTCACCTATGGATTGTGCTTAAAGGATGTGGAAAATGCAACCGGGAAAAAGAAAGCATGCTGACAGTAAACTCCAATTACAGTGTGGATTCAGAATCCTATATACAAATTAATGATTATGCAAACCATATGTGACTGAAACCCTGTTACTTGAATAATCACCAATGCTACTTATTTTAGGGATGGAGAAAATCGAAGCATTATGGCTTGCTTCATCAATTCCTTTCACTGCTTGGCCTACGTTTTAGGACCTACTGAAGAAATAATACGGGAATATACAGTGCTAAGTTAATAGATTCCCCACCCCACTTCTTATTATCTTATTTTTGGTCATAAAAGGTGATAAACCTGTAGAATTTATGGTATACAGTTTTACAAAAATAATTTTATGTTTTAAACTGCTGCAACTGTGGAATTTTTTAATGATATAGTCCACTGGTATTCATGCACATGGTTGAAGAGAAAAACATCCATCTTCTCTTTCTATTAAAATACACGAAACTTTTGGATTCACAATTGAAAACCAGATAAACTCCTCTATATTATTTCTAGTTGCATGTATGTAGAAAATATTACAATTTAAGGCTTAGAGGTTATTTTAAGGTATTCGGTGACTGATCTTCCCTAGATGAACCTTCAGTCAAGAAGATTGTCGCTTTCCTTTGCTATGCTATCGATATGTTTTCCAAAAGTAGCCAGTGAAATTTACTAACCTACCAATGAAATCAGGTTACTTAAACCTTTTCAAATAACAGACAGCTTCCCAGCTGAGAAATACCTTACTTTTGCTACACTACATTAATTTTCCTAAATACCTTGCCTTTGCAACAGAAATGATTGCATACAACACTGTTCAAAAGTTTACACACAAAAAGTTAAGTAACCTGACTTACTCAGCTGTTCTCAGTGATGAATTTTAAGCAGCTATATAAGTACAGGAATTTAAATTAGGTACACACTACTATTAAGATGGATCATCTCTGTATTGTTCATCTTACTCTATCCTCATGCACATTCTTCCTCCCGCCAATAAAGTATTTTGTTATTTTACAAACGCCATCTTTCACAAGTAAGCTGGCTGCAACTGCTATATTTAAAACTGTGATCAATAATTCAGTTTGCTAATTTTGAATATTTTTTCTGACAGAAGCCGCCTTTCCAAATTTCCAAATAATACAAATCATCAATCTGTGAATAGTCACTATTGTGAATAGTTAGTAGTTGAACTTATGGAATTTTTCTGAGTATCAACACTATGAACATTTAAAAATGCTAATAGTGGGTTATTCAGTGCAGTCACTGAATCAAAACATCCATTTCTGGAAGACACAGCTGAAAAAAATTCCGATCATCACTTCCAACTTCTCTAAGCTTTTCTTGGTCATTCTGTCAGCCAAATCCTTAGTACAACCTATCACCTCTTAACACGCAGGCATGAGAGAGAAGAAACACCTGTCATCAAAACACAAAGTTTTTCTAGAATTAATTCTTGATGTATCATGTTGACTGCTTTCAACTGAAAATATGGAGGCAACCAAATTTTTCTAGCACTTAAATTACAGTGAATCATTTCTGGTCTTGACACACTGAATTAGTAAATAATTGTATAAGTTTTGAAGTATTCTCAGCATACCAGAGGCCTGATGTTACAACGCATGAATGAATGAACCAGCTTTCTTCTGAAATCTCTTTTCACCAGCCTAGGTTCCAGTGATCATAAGGATTGTTATCAATGCCTCTATGTATCACTCTTTGCACTATCCTCCTTCACCCCAAAACCCATAATGCCCAGAATAAGTTATGTTAACATATTTATGGAGATGTTAACTCTAATATAAAGTTTAGACTGTGCTTCCTGGTACTGCAGCCTTCTGCATTGCCACTAACCCCTCAGACTGTACAGGATCACACTATCTCATCCACACAGTCCAGGAACCATACAGGCAATTAAGAAAAGTCCTATTCAATATCAGGAAGCAGTGACTTCACAAGGATTTCTACAAAATCACTTACTCTGTGCGGAAGCCTCCAATAAAAACAAGGTCTCTTTAATGCCACAGAAAAAAAAAGTAAATAAAAGCTGTACAAAGTGGCAGAAAACAGGTTCTGACTATTTGTTTCCTTTGTATAATTAATGACTGTTCCAACCACCTAGCACTGGCTAAGTAATTATACTTGGTGACACTTGTATACAGGTTTCTTATTTCCCAGAATTTAATTATTTCTGAAGGCTTGGTCCTATATATCAGGCCATTCTTCTCTAGGCTTTCCCACATTTGGATATGTTTTCAGAAGTGTCACATGAATTTTAAACTTTAACTTCCCTAACCTTTCTTGCACACCAAAAAACTGATAGAAGTCCTTAAGAATTTTCTCTCTAAAGTATACTGCCTATTACCAAAAATTCAAAACAATATTGGTCCCTTAGACAATACGTGCCTAGGTAAAAAAATGCTAAAGCATGCAACTAACTGTTCACAGCTTGTTAAAAAAAATCTAGGGTTTAGCACATGACCTTTTGCTTTTAATACTATTGTATCTGATCTTACTTCTCTTTAAGTCATGTAGGAAGACTAGTAAGAAAATATAAGCTAATGTGCTTCTAACATGCAGGGAATACTAGATCTGTTTCAATCTCCTCCAGGGCCAAATGTGCAATCAGATCTCAAGTGCTTCAGCCAGATTAGGATAAAAACGGAAATGCTGGTTTAGGCTCAATTCATATAAAAATGGCAGGTGAGAAAGAAACAATCAAAAAAAGGCCCCAATAGCTACTTGCATGCTCACACATGAGACAGAAAGCTTGCACTGCCAGGCAACTTAATCTTTTTTAATTTCTGCATTTGGTTTTGGCCTGAATTGATGACCAAATGAAAGCAGTGGTTAGGACTGTATTCAAATACCACTGTAAGAAAGAGTTATTGCAGAGGATTTTCCTACAACATATAATTCACAACTCTATTTCACCCAGAGTTGCAATCACTGTAGTATTATTTAAGCTGGCTACACCGGAGATTTGAAAGATGAAGCAAATGGGGCATTGCCACCAATAAATTTAAGAGCACACTGTGGCTTTAGTATTTGAAGCTTGTTTTTCTATTAGCTCTATTAACCTCCCCCTCATGCTCAAAATGGGAGTCAAAGGTGTTGGCTTTCATTTCTGATTTCTTAGGCAGGAGCTGCTTCTCTCTCCTTCCCTCTGCCAAGATTAAATTAGAATTCCTGACTTCACTCAAACAAATAAAACAAAGGCTGTGCAATAACAGCTATATATTAGCTGTAGTATAGCTCTAATATAATCATAAGGTGCACAAGAGCCAGACCCTGACTTTCCTGTCACTACCTAGACTAGAAAAACCACCTTTTGGACTGTGGATCTGTCCACTGACAAGTCAAAGGAGAAATACCTGCTCCAGAAGCAAGATAGTGACAGTCTTTTTCATAATGTGAAACAACTCCCTCTTCCAGTAAGTTTTTACTCTTTACAAGGAAAATTCTGGATATCATTTATACTTCAGGTGACTTAGGAAAAGAATTCCCGTTGTTATCGTAAAGGCAGCACACATTTTAATAATTAAAAGGTACAGACAAGCATTAAGCATATCCAGAACTGTTAGCCAAATATAACCAAACATTAGAGTTCAAGGGTTTTACATAACACCATCAGCTATTGCTAACACCAAAAAAAAAACCCCAAACAACCCAAAACACAATAAGAATCTCTACTGAAGAACATGCATTTATACCGAAGAATCAATTTTGAATATTCAAGTGCTATATCCACCGCAACTTAGCACTTGATCTGGTTGTCAGCTGTTGAGGGAGCAGAGGAGTTGCAGAAATTCATTTTCTAACTCACCTTTCCATAACCTGCACTCTTGCAGTCCCTTATTCAATTCCACTGCTCCATCACCTATCACATCTTTAAAAAGCAACTTTCCTCCCTAAAGTGTACATCTGGATTGGTACGTGGAAAGCAGTTAATTACCGTGCAAGCATCCATGTCTGATATTGCCTTCTCCAGTAAAAACAAACATAACAGCTGCTTCTTTTTATGGTTTGATATTGCCTATTTCCTAAATACTCCACGCTTTTTTTCCTTCAGTTTCAGAGGGGAGTTCAGCTTTTCACAGAGCTTTGAAAATGTACCACCTCAGCTCCTACAACTGTCTACACAGGTTTTTTTCTGCAAACTTTTTAAGTGTCTTGAATGTATTTTAAAATCATGAGTTCATACATGTATCTTTGCAATAAATTAGTATACACATTACTGTCCCATTTTGTTCAGGAAGTATCAGATTAAACATACTGAAAACAGCAAGTGTGAAGTAAATTGCACACTTCTCCAAAAGTTGTAACTACTTTCTGTAGAAAAATTTATTTCTGACTGCCAAACTGGGCAAAACCAAATTAGTTTAGAACCACTACATACAATAGATGAACACGAACTGTATGTTCACATACATGTATTTTTTTCCATAAATGGTTTGGTATTAATGTTAACAAACTAATGATATCAGCATGTACAAAGAGCACGTACAGCATACACATTCCCTAACAATGGCACTAGCTTACACGATCCTTTTTCCAAATGCTAAATATTTGTTTATCTTGCCAATCAACAATACAGAGCTTTATATGAATTGCAGAAAGGTGTAAACTATTTGGAACAGATAGCGCCATTTAAGAAAACAGAAAAGGATACACTGCAAAAGCCAAGACAAGCAGACACCACACTACGCTTATATTCATTTCTTGTGAGGGCTTCACAACACTGTAATAGGCTTCCGTCACCACATACACAACTGTAGCTGCAACGGTGAAATCCACCAACCACTGATATTCTGGAAAATAATGCAATGCTGAAAAATACAAGATTGCAAATGTTAAAGGTGTGATATTTTAAGGCAGTTACTGGTATATATAGAATGGAGTGACAATTTAAAAATGTTTCCAATTAACTGAGGTCTAGGTAGGCCCAGATCATCCAAGTGAAGAGCAACAACAGCAAAAAAGCCACATTTTTTCCACTCAGCAACCTGAATTTCACTCTTCACTTCTGTTATTCGATATTTGATGACTACTCAAATTCATAAGGCTACAAGATTCTGCTATTTTATCTCAGCTTTTATACATTAACATCCTAAATTCAAAATGCATACATAATTTAGACCTCAACATCACAACAGAAAATGGTTCTCCAGTTGAGCCTAGCTGCAATTCTAGGTAAGAGTTTTTCTGACTCTCTGTTAAAGATTAAGAAGCTCATTGGCAATCATTTAAAATACTACACATAATCACTTCCTCTTTTTCTTTACAAAAAACAGTAAGATACTTATGGTTTGTTCTTCCAGGTTTTGTTAGTATCTCCTGCATAGCAATAAATCATTGTGTAAATTCCACTCAAAAAATTCTGGGGATCATACTGTGCTGCATGCAGGCTGGGTGTTTTACGAAGAGAGAGCATGCATATAAAATTGTAGATAGGAAGAAAATATGTATCACACATACATACACATCCATATATGATTTTTCTGTAACAGAATGACTGGTTATGATTAAGGAATCCAAAATGACCACGTAAAAAAATTGCAACTTCCAAAACACTTAATGCTGCTTATTTCTGTACTACCACTTTCAGTTTCTAAGCGTTTTACCTCTATGTTTCAGATGTGTGTTTGGAAAGGTTTAGGTTTCAGTGCTACAGCGCATTTCCTATTTTAGATGAGCAGAAAGTATGTTTCAACATCTGCCAATTGTCATTTTCTTATACAAAGCTATGATCTCTATTTCAAATAGACTATGATGTGATCCTTTCAGTGTTGTCTCATATTGCTACGGATGCCTGATACAACAATAGATATGCTTTATGCTGGATTTCACCTACTCATCCTTTTCCATAACACTGCTATTAAGATGTCACCCACAGAACAACCAAGAAGAATGTGCTGGCTTTGGCCGGGGCAGAGTTTTTTTCCTTATAGTAGCTGGTATGGGGCTATGTTTTGGATTTGCACTGGAAACAGTGTTGGTAACACAGGGATGTGTTAGCTACTGCTGAGCAGGGCTTGCACAGAGCCAAGGGCTTTCCTGCTCCTCACCCCACCCCACCAGCGAGGAGGCTGGGGGGGCACAAGGGGTTGGGAGGGGACACAGCCGGGACGGCTGACCCCAACTGACCCAAGGAATATTCCACACCACAGGACATCATGCTCAGCATATAAAGCTGGGGAAGAAGAAGAAGGAAGGGGGGACATTGGGAGTGATGGCGTTTGTCTTCCCAAGTCACCGTTAGGCGTGATGGAGCCCGGCTGTCTTGGAGATGGCTGAACTCCTGCCTGCCCATGGCAAGTGCTGAGTCAATTCCTTGGTTTGCTTTGCTTATGCATGTGCAGCTTTTGCTTTACCTGTTAAACTGTCTTTATCTCAACCCATGAGTTTTCTCACTTTTACCTTTTCAATTCTCCCTCCCATCCCATTGGGGAGGAATGGGCGAGTAGCTGCATGGGGCTGAGCTGCCGGCTGGGGCTAAACCATGATACCAAGTAGTCATGGATTTTTTTTTCTTTGTCACGCTAAATTATAATTATAATAGCTATTATTACATTTTATTATTAATTCTGAGGGAATGCTCTGGATGCCCAGGCACCAGGTGAGTCCCATTGTGCCATGTGCAGCACAGCATGGATCAAAGAAAAACATCCAAAAGCAGTGTACAGGGCAGAGGTGTGTAAGGCACCATCTCCCCAGGCCATCAGACAGACACAGCACAGAGTTGGCTACTGCAGGCATGGATGGGGCATGTCTGCAAACATATTTCCCAGGGCTTCAGATGCCAAGGTTAACCTTTACGGAAATAAATCAGACACTTCCACAACTGGAGGAAATAAAAACATTGCTAAAAGTAGGTATTACTATGAACTACTTGCCTGGAATTTTGTATCACAGAAGTGTGAGGAATCATGTAAGCAAAACCAGGCTCTGAAACTGCAAACTTTCAGCAGTTTGGACGCTGAGACTGTATTTCACAATTCTTATTAAAAACATTGCTACAGGATAGGCAGCATCTATGGATGCTCTGCTGCAGTGCTGACCTGGGAATACTGTCTCTGATATCTGCTTCCCTGGTGCTAACAGAATCATAGAACCATAGAATCATAGAATAGTTTGTGTTGGAAGGGGCCTTTAAAGCTCATTTAGTCCAAACTGGCTGCAATGAGCAGGGACATCTTTCACTAGATCAGGTTGCTCAGAGCCCCATCCAACCTGGCCTTGAATGTTTCCAGGGATGGGGCAAATAGCTTCAGCCACATTATGTAGGATCTATGTTGTACATTTGTCTGTTTAGGACTTCATGTCTTTTGCAGTTTCTGAAAAGGAAATAGGCATATTAGCAACTTAAAAGATGCCTCTCCTTCCTTCTCTCCCCCCCCCCCAATTCATTTAATGGGGGGAAAACAAACAAACAAAATCCCAAACCTGTCCATAACTTTTGCTGCCACTTCTGAAGCACTTTCAGTTCCCAAGCCATCAGAAGCAAAAGCTGCATTGCATTCTCAGTGTTCCCAGGCACCAGGCCACCACTGTAGCTGATTACAGGTATCATATTCACTTGAAGCTGTAATAACTCAGGAGGAAAACAAGTCTCTCATATTTTTTAAAACTGAACTCTCCTTTACTGTAGAGACAATGAAAATACACATTTTGTTGTTGCATTTATTAAAATGATTTTGTGAATACTGGAATACTCTGTTTTAGCTATGCAACTTCTTTTCCCACAAAGTTGTTTTGCTTTTTTTAAGAGTTCCTGTATTTAAATATATCATGCATATTTTATGAAAATCTAAAAAAACATGTATTTTTATGGGATTGTCTCTGAGTCTTTTGAGACAAATGGAGCTATTTTTCCTAGTAATCTTCCACGTGTTTTTAGAAGAACCAGCATATCATTACTTCATATTATATTTTCAAACATGCTTTTTTACTCTGCATGAGAGTAAAATGTCTTTTGTTTTTCACTTGTTGACAGTTTCTAATGCCATCACAACTCAAAAAGCTAAATTCTTTTTTTGCTTCTCATCAAGTTATCAGCAGCTTTGTTTTTAGAAATTACTAAATTAAGCAGTAAAACTTCAAGTAATTATCTACTCATATGCACACATGTATAGCTACTACTTTCACACACTTAATAATAAAGAAACTTTTCCAGTATGGGTAGCCCCAAGTCATACTCTTCCCTGCTCCATTTAGCTGGGGAAATTTGAGATGGATTTCAATTAATTGGATTCGGTTTTGCTATGTCCTCATGTAAGATTGAAGCTAAAGCTATTTCAGATCTTGCATTTACAATCAATGCCATATTGACATCTGTCTTAGATCCTGACTGGTCCTCTCCAACCCCACTTCATTTTCAACAGCCTCAACAAGCAAAGCTCTCTACCTGTCAAAATGTATAGGCTATATGGGGTTCCCCAGCTCCTGAGCAACCACTGGCTACCTTTGGTGCCCATGGCTCAAATGTTGGTACCTCTTATGGTACAGTTCTGGATGTTGAAGTAGCTTCACATGCCTACTTTAGGTAGAAAGTGATGGTTTACTTTTATGCCCTTTAAGCCACAATCTGGGGTTCTAAGTGGAAATACATGATGTGTTGATTTTCCTGCACATAAATTTCAGCCTGAGTAGTAGTTCTGGTTTTCACTGTTGTATCTAGTAATTGTATCCAGTAAAAGAAACAAAACCACATCCTTGTGCTTGTCATAAATTCCTGTATTTTACCAGCTGAAAAAGTGATGTGCTCAATATTTAGCACAACTTTCATATAACTGTGTCATTTCATAGTACGCAGCTATAAACAAGAGTTGACTGTATTGCAACAATTAAAATCACAAAAATAACTTTATCTAATTCAGTATTTTCAACGTATAAACACAGAAATACCTCACAAACAATACTTCAGTAATCCCTGGGGCTATGTTACAATCTGATTAAATACAAAAATGTGTAGGAGGCAAAAATCTGGTAAATGAAGAAAACACAGCTGCAGAAAACGCTAGACTATCCCACATTTCTTGAAAAGCTGAGTTTGACAAGAATGGGGACCATTAGTGTATTTTGTTACAGTACTTTTTAAGGGTTATTTTTATTAAGTTCAGGTGCTTGTTTTCCATATTTTCCTCCACTTTCACACTATCGCAAAAATTATGTAGTATTATATTACGGGAAATACAATAGTCTAGAAAAAGAATGGTGCTATTAGCTTCAAACATTCATTTACTGCTAGTAAGAATAAAGTTTAGTAATACCAGATGAATAGGACTCTAATTTATTCTTGAGATGAACATCATGCACTAGAATCTGTTGTCAGAAATGTAGTTTTATATAGCAGCCATATCTATTGAGTTTATGAGCTAAAAAATAGCCTTTTAAAATAAAGCTACCAGATGATATGTGACTTCAGGAAAATGATTAGGCTTTCATTTTATTGCTTAATAAAGCAGATTTGGATATTCCATTTGTATCCAATTGGAAAGTGTCCAAATCTATATTAATCTTGAGGAAAACAAGTATTTAATTGAAGTTTCATTCACAGACACCACAGTTTCTTCTCTTTTTCATACCTTCCTGGTTGTGTTATGTACATGATGTAAAACAGGTGGAAATATTCTTCCTGCGAAGTCTACAATGTTAGCATTAAGCCATGACCAGCTATTACTGTGGAATTTAGTTTCAGTCACTGTACTGTCTTTTTCACTATCACAAATATGCTAGCCCTTCAAGTCTCTGATTCTTTAAAGGCTTGTTTCAAATAAAGCAATACTAATCATTAAAAAAAATATTCTATACCATATCTACTAGTTTAGGCAGTCTGGGTCTCATTTTTACTGTCCTACTTGTGCCTTGAGCTAGCAAATATGATAATAAATTTTGAAGGATAGGGTACTTTTAAGATTAAAAAAAGAGACATAGGTTTTTACCAATTTTACAAAACCAGTTCTAGTTGGTAACATCTACCAAACTTACAGCTACCTTCCAACCTACCTTCACATTCTCAGTGTACTTAAATAAATGGATAGTCCTGTTATCCCAGAGTCTCTGTGTTTCTTCCATCTCTTTCCACCTCCTACTATGCCAATTCAATAAAATTGAGAAAAGAGGCTACAAGAGTAGAGTCCTTAACTAGCCAAACTGAGGCTTTCAAAAACTGCAAACTATTTAGCATTTCTTAGGCTAGATTCCTTTTTTCCATGGCGAATTTGGGAAAAATTGTCACGAGTAGTTCCCATGGGTATCTCCATGGGGATTTGAGGAAACTAGGCTGAGTAGTGACCAGCAGCTTGGACCCTCAAAAGTTATTAAAAATATATTATGGTATCTGGATAATCTTGACTTTGGAAATAGATGAGTGAATGAGACATTAGTTAAACAGTAGTTTTGGTATGGAACATATTGATATGAATAGTTAGTCACAGATAAAAAAGCAGATTGGAAACCTTGAAGGGAGAATGAAATCCCAAGATAAACACTAAACAAAGCTGAACAGTACAGTAATGAGAATTTTGTGGTGTCAGTAGAAAGAAGGAGGATGTATAAAATGTGTCAATTGGGGGACTTTTGTGGGCTGTCCATCAAATTTGGAGCACTGTGAAATTCTGCCAGTAAAGGCAGAAATTCATGTATCATATGTTGCTTTCTGTGCCTGAGTTTCCCTAACGCCTACACTGAAATTCATGGTATGACTACATATGAGAAGCGAGTTTATAATTTTGTGTCTACAGATGCTCCCTATTGCTCAGCTAAAACATCCTCTTTTCCTAAATTTTTTAGGGCACAAAACCTGTTCAGAGTGTCCACAGTAAAAGTGCCACATAGTTCAACCAAAGCAAATAACTTAAAAATTAAATAAAATAATCTCAACATTTTTTGTATGAAACATTCATTTCTGTACAACAATGCATTAAATCTAAAGCGAAGGGATTGACATATTTGTGACATGTCTTCTGTAGTGTATAATGGAGCAGAGCTTGAAGAAACAACAGAGAGAAGAAAATGTCCTGCAAAACCATGCAGTAATCAGATTAATTTATTTTTCTTACTTTTTCCTGAGTACACCTCAGTGTATCTTCTCGAAAATTCAAACCAAATTTTAATAACAATAGAATACTGAAATTGAATCACAAACATTCTCCCATTAAACTTCTTGAAGCTGTACATCAAACACTTAATTAAAGATAAGTTATTTCATTAAGTGTATTTATTTTTTAATTCCTTGAAGGAGTGGAAGATGGACATGCTCTTATTCCAATATCTGGCATATTTGCTAACATTCACAAGAGACTAACATAAAGCCTGGTAGAGGAATGATAGCAGGAATTTATAGTGATACATTAAAGCATTCGGAGTTAGTTCACATCTAGGATAACAACAGCCACTTTTCAAGTAGGTAAAGCCTAATATTAAGTAGGTAAGACACATGAAGTAGTAAGTTCTTATTTGTAGACTAAAAAGTATACTCAGTATACTAAACAAGATCTCTAATGGAATATTAATGAGTGGGCAACTTTGTTATTATAATCAAACACTGGGAAATCTAGTGGATTCACACGCGATGGAACAGTAAAGAGTAGGTAAATCCTGAAAACTTACAAGAAGTCCTGTTACCAAGTCTTCAGGTTAAGTGGCATGGGAGTGAGAAAATCATGCCTGCATGATTTAATAACATAAGTATACAGATGACAGATTAGGGCTATGTCATTTTAAATCAGAGTAGCTTTAGGGAATTTTGGATTAACCAGAATTTTATCATCAACAGAAGGCAATAAGTATTACCAGATTCAGGACAGTAATGGCTATGAAGCTGAGGACAAGCCTCAGATGACAATCAGCACATACAGAGAGGTGACAATCCACTTCTCAAAGCCCAGTCCTAGAATTCAGAGAAAAATTGTCACTTATCACCTGTGCCTGATGTGGACTAGACAAACACAAAAAGACCATATATAATAGAGCATTATCCAGCTAAAAAATGTCAGGAAGAGAACAGAAGAAATAGAGCTAACAAAGAAATTAGAGCCTGAATCAAAGAATGTCCAAGAAAATTAAGTAGCCTAACAGATTGCAATGAATAATAGTAAAAGACAGATCCTTATTATGCAATATACAAATACTAAAATTAAAATGAAAATACAAATGCACAAAATATTAATAAAGCATTAATTCTAGTGCTTGTAAATCATCAATACTTACACAAGTAACAACAACAAACACAGCCATGAACATATTGCCTTCTGCATAGAGAGAAGAAGAAGACAAAAAAAAAAAAAAAAAATCAGAAAAAAAACCAGAACTAAGTGTTTGGGAGACAAGAGTTTGAAGTCGATGCCAGTCTTCAAAACTAGAATATTAGCTGCTACTGTAGCATCTCTGTAAATCACTCTTAATTAGTACAGTTACTTTAATTTTACAAGTAATCTATATTTGTAAAACTATGTGATCATGTACATGATGATACTTTTCCTTTGATAACTGTAATTTCATCAAAATGTTTGAAAGATACTCTTTTTTTTCATGACAGGAATGAAAATAAACTCAAAACTCAGAATGGAATTGTCCACTGGTTAATGAGAACTTAGTACAGGAAAAAAAGAATACTGTCCAGTTTCATAGCTTGGTGCTTTTCCATTTTCTTTCTTCTTTTTATGAGAAAACTGAGAAAGGGATGATTCAGAGTAAAGAGGAAAAAGGAAAAAAAGCACTAGCTGACACCAGAAAAGGGCTCACTTCCAAAAATTTATTCATATTTAAATTAAAAGGTAAGCAGTGTCAAAATAAAGGTTGCCTAACACGCAACCTTTTCCTTACAGATTCTAATTTACAGGATTTTTTTTCCTCCATTTTGTGTAGAGATCTATGATGCAGCATTTCAACATTATGCTTTTCTAGAGAAAACTAATCAAAATAATTCAGTCATTTCTGAAATAAAGGCTAGGAAATAATACGCTGCTTTGCCTACTACTTTATATCAGCTGACCTTTAATGTTTCCATAGAACATTCCCTCATTTATCTTGGATTATACCACAAAGAGTTTTCCCCTCATTTTCAGTGCTCTCCTTTAGTAAAAGCAATTGCCTTATGTGTGTGAAAATCACAGGAGTTTAAGAAGATAAAATTAAAATGAAAGCAAGTTCATCATATAAGCAACCAGGACCTTGATGAAAGTTTGAAAACACAGCTACTAAAGAAAACTAAAAAGTCTAAAATAAGCAAATGGCCATTTTAAATGGTCCTGAAAGTACCTCTTTTCCAAACTGTTGTTCAGGGTGCCTCTGAGGCTGTCTTGATCTGCAGCAGATAAGCATTGCCGTTTCAACGCTTCACTTAAGGGTTCACCTTCCAGGTCAGGCCACCCGAAGCTTTAGCCTACAAAAGCTGAGAGGTCAGTCCAATATCACCTTGCTTTCTAAGGGCTAGTTTTCAGAGGCTTGCTGCCAAGATAACCGAGGGGGGCAGGAGCTAACACACACCTGGGAAATTTTTGCAGATTTACCTTGGTCTTCTGTCAAGGCTGATCTTGCTCTCCCCCTCCCTTTCAGCATTCATTTGTTTCCCCCCAAAGGGAACGGAGTTATAAGCTTATACCAGACATGATGAAGAAGACACAAAACCTTTTTCCACTCTGTTCATTCTAACTGAGGTCAGAGCTATAAAATATAAATGCAGGAAAGGGGACAGGAACTTGAAAAATTTTGTCCCATTTTTTGGTTTATGGATGTGAAAGTTGTTAGTAGATAGAGTTGGTGCTACTGCTGACACTGAAAATCTGCCAAAATCTGTGTTTGTGGGAAGGCTGAGGTGCCTAGACATAGGGATTCAGTTTTATTTTAGATTCTGTAGTGTTCCTTCAACTCCACATTCTGCTCTTCAGTGGCATGGTTACCCTGTAGGATATCCCTCTGATCTTTGCTGTGCAAGGTACCTAGATATTCCAGAGCGACTACAACATTTAGGCACCTATGTCTCTCCATTGAATTCTTTCTTTAAATATAAATAAATAAATAAATAAATTGATAGTTCACACAGCTACAGAGACAAAAATACCAAAAAAATCCCTTCTACAAGTGGCGAAGAGTCAAATAAGGCTTTTACCTCAAATGAAGCTGCAGGCTTTTACAGAACATGCAGTTTGTAGGCAAAGGCACTGGGAATAAAAGTGAAGAGCTGTTCTCCGAATGCCTGAGAAAGCTGGCTGATTTGAATGCGAAGATAACAAACATTTATCTTGGTAAGTGGCATGGGACAGAATTAAGCTCTGTTGGATAACAACCTTTGAGAATAAAGAGATAGCATGTAGAGATGTTCCTTTATTTTTCTCCTTTTAATTATATGCTGTAGGTCATTAAATCTTCTTATCATACTCCTACACATTCAATTCTTAATGTAACTTGAATGTAATTGCCTGTTTTACCAAACTAGATTCAAAGTTAGCCTTTCTTTAGCAAATTTTTATTGCAGGAGCAGAGGAACAAGACAATATGGTTTGGGGGTGTAATTTGCATGCATTATATGAGAAGCCACATTCAGTTTCCTTGGAAAAAATAGGGAAATTGGACCTAGCTATTGCTGCTGCTCTGTGTCACTCCTGGAAAACAAACTGTCTTATTTCTTCATTGTGTTTTGCCATGAGCGTACATAGGGCAAAAGTCATCATATAGCTTGTAGTTTACACAAACATACAAAGTTGTTCTTGTTAAGCATTTTAACTATTGACATTTTTCTGAAAGCAGCTAGGCAACATCCTAGGTCCAGACTGGAATTCATTTCTTGCATCTGATGAATGTTGACATCATCTTTTGACAAATAAAAAGCTCTGAATTTTCATCTTTGAGAGCAACAGATCATTAACTGATAAGGCATATGTCTTCCTAGAAGGGAAATTCCAGTCCACATTGTTCCAAATTTACTGTGTACAGCTTTTTTCAAGTTATCCTAAAATTCTAAAAAAGGCATTAATTCCAGAATTCACTGTACTGTTTGAAATACCCCTTCCCACTTCCAGTGTACCTACAATGCGTAGTCAGGCTAACAGTGAAGGGAAAAGGGCATCTCATTTACTAGCTCGTTAAAAAAAGATCTGCAACAAAGAGGTTTAAGATAAAAGAGGAATAATAAAAAATAGGTGTACCAGATTGATATATATGACCCGATATATATTCACACAGTGTACAAATTTCATAGTCATTGGTCCAGAGAAGATGACACTTAAGGATGTAGATGGAAATTCTCCTCCAAATGGGAGAGAACCACCTATCTACTACTGTGATCTGACATCTTGGTGTTCTGGTTGCATAGCCCTAACATACACTATATTCTGCTCAGGCTGTGCAAGCTCATTTAGAAATTATATCTTCTAAATAATCTTAGAAGAATTTTTAGAAGAAAATGTAGAATTTTCAAATTTCAACTGATTTTTGGGGAATGAAGGTGAAGGACTATGATGCATGAGCAGTGTTCCTATCAGGCTTACTGCATGAAGGTAAGGATTCAAATGGGGACAAAGACAAGTAACAGCATATCTGTAGATATAGAGAAAAGGATTA
Source organism: Elanoides forficatus (assembly GCA_025311575.1). Taxonomy (NCBI): domain Eukaryota; kingdom Metazoa; phylum Chordata; class Aves; order Accipitriformes; family Accipitridae; genus Elanoides; species Elanoides forficatus. The sequence continues at coordinate 5,906,451 of JAOBAS010000072.1, read as the reverse complement.
CAGTTTTCCTGACTAGGGAATAGTGACTGCTACAGGTGAACCTTCTGGTGAATAAAAAGATGAGCACACTGACTCAGTAATCCAGTCCGAAGAATGGCTCAGGATACATAACCGGGGGGGGGGAGGGGAAGAGAAAAGAAGAAGTAATATTCAGAAGGGTATGCCTGCCCTAAAATCCACAGAGAGCAGAAAAGCAGATCCATTGTGAGTAAAACTGCCAAAAAATCCTTCAAGTAATATTCCATGTAAAGAAAAGTTGCAAGTTTTTATGCCTGGAATACAGTCCTGAAGAGGGATGACACCATTGAAGATAAGCTGTGGAGGAATGGTTATCCGAAAGAGGACATGAATTAGCGTCCCTGAGCAACCCATGCTTTAAGCAGCGCGAGTAGCTGTGTCCTTGAATTCTCCTTGACGGCGAACAAAAGAGGAACCATGCCAGCTGCGTAACACGTATGCGGAACTATGTTTGCGGAGGGATGACCGCAGGGAGGAGCTGAACAATAAAACAACGACCAATAGGATGTATGCAACGAGCGCGTGAACACTTGTTGTAACCCAATCATTATCTGTATAGCTATGTGTGAGCTTCGCGTGATCATATTGTATATTATATAAGCACGGCTGTTATAGTAAAAGGGGGAGAATGATCATATTCACATTGAAAGAGTCATTACTCTGGGACGCGCTTCCCTCTCCTTAGCCGGGGCTGAACGATACCTTCCGATATCGGTATGATACCTTCCGACAATAAGCAATGGTGATAAAGAGATATAAGAAGAAACAACAATAACACATTAATAGCTCCAAAATCTAAAATGGATCTTAAAAAGATGAAGAAAGAAGCCCAAGATTACAGCACAGTCACATTAGATTTAAACAGAGAGACCATGGTGCAGCTGCAGAAGGCATAGAAAAATAAGGAAAAATGGTAGAAAACAACAGAAGCAAGAAAGGTAAAGGAAAACACAGATGCACTGGATGGAGAAAGGAGAAAAAGAAATGAGAACACTGAAAAAAGCTAAGTGTATTCAGGATCTTTTTAGCTGCTGTTACCACAAGTAAAGTTATTGTTAAAATCTTTAATTTTTCTTTTTTTTTAATCAGAATAAGGAAAATATAGATCAAGGGATATGTGGATAGATTAAATTCATTCAGGTCAGAGGATCTGGTTATATTTATTTTGATACAATTTCTGAATTATTGATGATTATACATAAGAAGTAATAGGGATTGAATGAGAACCTAGAGGATTGAAAAAGGGCATAGATACTATTTGTCTTCAAAATGTGGCTAAAAAGAGGACAAGCTGTCATAACTTTAATACCCAGAGAGATATCTGAACAAACTACTAAACAATCAATAGGTAAACAATTTGGGGATTAGAACATGGATTTGTCTATAGTACACAATATCAAACCAATTTAATTTCTCTCTTTGAAAAGGTCATTTAATCTATCATAACAGGAATGCATCAACTGTAATGTAATCTGAATTTTGTTGGATTTTTATGAGATTTAAGAAAAGAGAACATGTAAATAAAACCACTCTGAATGCATAGCTAACGTAGTTGAAAAATCTTATTAAAAAAAATTTTTGTAAATGTTAGCAGTTAAACTTTGGAGAATTCCTCACAATTTAGGCAAATGCAAAATGTTTGTGAGGTCATAAAAAAGAGTCAATATAGTTCTTCTCTTAATATACCTATGAACATATTTTTTTATTATTTAATGTCCTTTTTCCTTAGAATTTATTTTGCATCTTAGCTGGTTTTTCATTTTATCTCTACATACTTATGTAATCCTTTCACAGTTTACCCTAGAAGAAGTGTTACTGTTCTGCATCATCTCTTTCTGGCCTTCACTAAAGTGATCTTGATGCAGCCAAGATGGCTATTCACTATGCATCTTAATTTGCAATTGTACAGGGAAATTTTGCAGTTGTGCATATTCCCTGTAACTTTTATCTCATCCAAAATATAGCATTTTCACTATTTTCTTGTGAGATTTTTCCTTCCAATTCCTTGTATTGAATTCTATTTTTCCAAAAGCTATATTCTGTATTCTACTGTAATCACAAACACCTTTCCTGAGAATAAATGAGTGCTTACATTTCATGATCGCTTTCACACAAATTACCTTCAGTCTTTCACATTCTCAATCAACTGCATTCTGTAATGTATCTGCTCCTTAATTACATTCCCCTACCATATGAAATACAAAGTCATCTCCATCTAGATATATTGCCTAAGATATTTCAGGATTGTTTTGTTTTCCAGTATACAGTTGATAATCTGATAACTTCCAGGACACATCCATTATTACTATCTTGTTCTTGGACATTTCCAGTAGTTGCTGAAGTAGTTTATACATCTCTTTCTTGCTTGGCAGCAATCCTAAGAACAAACCCTTATATCACATTTTCCCTCTTCTTTTCTATCATCTCCTTCACTGAAAGGGTTTCAACAAACTTGTGTCTCATCTCCTTCAGACTAAACACAAATTATGTCTACATTAGCAAGTAATTCAATGCAACAGGAGCAGATCTAAAGAGAAAAACAGCTGCTTTTGGGATTTAGCATTTATACTATACACACTTTGGAAATTCTACTTTGGACTGGCTCTGATCTTATAAACCGAAATCTCATAGGATGCATTAGATGTTGTTGAAGTCTATCTTCTGGACTGATTTCACTTAAATAAATCATTTTCCTTGTGAATATAGCACTCGCCACATGTTAACCATGGATGATCAACAAAACCACTTCATAATTACACTCTTAATCCAAATCAGGTGTTAAAGTAGAACTAACCATACAGACATATTGCTTCATTTTGTCTTCTTCTCTTTTCTCATACTAAACTGTGGTTCAAGGCTTGTGTTTCCACAACACTGATTGTGGCATGGCATTCATTCGCATAAAACTCTTAGTTCTTGTTCTTTATTCTACTATTTCTGACATTTCTATATTAATTAAATTACTTGATGTCTATACATTTCCTCATAAATATGCTTTCTTGTTGATAAGTATATACTTAACTTTGAGGTTAAAAACTGCAGTGTCTAAGGAAAACTTTTTTCTTAAAAAATCCCCAGAAGGACATGCAGCAACGACACCAATATCCTTTCTACTTGGAAAAAGTTTTCTTATATACTGAAATAATACTTTACACCAAATTTCAATTCTTCTTTTCTCTCCTTTTTAGCCTAGCATTGTACTTAGCAGTTAACAGATGAGGATTAAAAACCTGTATCATTTGAACCATCACTAATGCTTGTGTCAGCACGATGATGGACCTCAGATCTAAAGAAGGGTAAACTTATGAACATAAAGTTTGAAGTTTCCATTCTAATATTTACTTTGAATATTAGCATCAGTAGGATCCCAGGGATGTTATGAATAAAGAACTGGTTATGAATAGATATTTTTTTCCCAATTATTTTAGTCTGCTTTAGCAACATCAGTGTGGATTTGAGTAGGAATTTTCATTTACAGGGGCTCAAAACATCCAAAAAGGTTCATGTACTATGGTAAGTCATTTTGCCTCTGACATGTGAACTATTTTCAGCAACAAGAAGTCAGACTTTGTCACATAAATATGTAGTAAAATCAAGGATGGAGTGAAGGTGTTGGCAACAGCAATATTTGATCAGCAGCTGAAGTATCAGATGGAAAATGCATAGTAGACTCTCCTCTTTAAATCCTCTGCTTGTCCTATGACTATGAGCTGATGTTTGAGGCCACGAGCCTCACATTTGCTTTGTATTAGTTTTGCCAAAATTTTTCTTTCAATATAATCTTCCTCCTCCACTCTTAAGCCTTCCCCTCCTTCCACTGAAATTATTCTCTACAAGAAAACTTAGAACCAAACCAGCTATTTCCTCCCACTTACCTATGTCATGCTTTTGGTACAAATTAACAGGCCCAAATTTCTGTATCAACTAATTTAATCAAATTCATATCTTGTATTTATTTGCTTAGCTAGTGGTGGAGTCTTTCCCCAAGATACAGATAAGAGTTGGTTGCACACCCATAATTTTCAGGGACTGAGTAATGAATTACTTTCTTGCCTGACTGAGAGCGTGGATAGCCGTACTATCATTCCTGCTCATGGTGAAAATTATACTAGTCAGTAGTAAAGTGCTGGAATTACAGGATGCATTAAATATGGGAAAAAATGGGTGGCTGAGGAATTTTTTTTTTTTTTTTTTTACTGATTTGAATTGATTTGGAGTACACTCTGATACTGAAGAAGCAAAATAACTCTGATACTGGTTTGTCCTACAAATTCCAGCTATTTATGTAGCAATTTCCATTCACTAGGGAGTAAACCCACTGGTTTTATTTTATGACAATTTTTGAGGTTTTGTTTCCTTTGCTACTAAAAAAGTTTAAAAGGACAATTGAAAAGAAATGCAAGAAGTGCAGAAGGAGCAGATAGCAAATCATTTTGGCTGAAAGACAACCAAATGCCTGTTACTCTGAGACAAGTAATATAGTTTGTTCTTGAAAAGTAAAAACAATTCCACAAATCTGAAGGGAAGGCCTATTTACATCTTAGCAGTCCCAGTTGTTGTCAAAAATATGCTGTTAGCTAAGAACTATCTATAACTGAATTCCTGTAATTTCACTGAATATTGTGTGTACTGATTGCAGAAAATAATTAGAAGACAGGGTAGACTTTCCTCTCTCTCCTTTCTACAGAATTTTCTTTAAGCAGTGGTATTTATTACAGACACTGCAGCAATAAGTTGAATTCTATTTTTAAAACCATAGTCACTTATAGCTACTCTGAACATTCATGGATGCAAAGAAATTATATCACTTTTGAGATCAATGGAGATTTCAACCTAAAAAGAATGATATAGTATAGTGAGATATATGGTTTCTGCACAAAATTTTCATTAAGAAACTATTTATATTCAACAAATATCATGCAGCAAAGAGTTCTAATACCTTTGCTTCCACTGTTCCTATGAGTAAGGACTGGAGATGTCTTAAATAGCAGCAAAAGTTAAAAATTACAGTAAATGAAAACTGAAAACAGCACAGCAGCTGCAGTCAGTCTTGATACGCAGTTGATATACTGATCTAGAATGATAATCGTAATTGCAGGCATTTCTGAGTGCAACTACATTTTAAATAGGTGCAAACAAAACCCATAAAGATATGCCTGCATTTTTCTTTTTACATGAGTCCTGCAATAGCAATAAGTGCTGAAAGGGCCAGCAAGTTAAATACAGATGACCTTTCTCTTCGCTACCATCATCTTATCACAAGCATCCAGCTCACAAACTTTTCCCATCTTTGTTATGTCAGCAGCAATGAATGGTCTACGGACTGCAGGGCACTGTGGGTTATATAACCATATCACCAGAAATATAGCATCTTCCCAAATGCATTTCAGAGGCAGGATAACAATGATTTGAAAGCCTTTTGTACTTATTTCTTGCAAATTTTCCCTAAATAGCACTTGTGCATGGAATCTCTGCAAAACAACAACAAAGCCTGATCTCAGAGGGTTTAATTAATTCTAAAAATAACCATTGCGGAGAATATGAGAAGAAAATATTCATTTAATGCAGGTGCACACAAGCCTACAGTCAAGCTGGAGGTCAGTGGAGAATGATAAAGTATTCTGGAAAACAAACGTTAAGAAATCAAGCATGTGCAAGGAGCTTCTGATTTTGGCTCTGCTCTCTGAAGGAAATACATTGCTTAGCTATGGGAACAGATAACAACAAAACTTCCTTCAGATTTTTTTTCAGGTGATTATGCCACATAATTAAGGCAACCAATTTTCCTGGGTTTGATGACTGATGTAACAACAGTGGACTGTTGTTGCCCACTGGATTAGCAATTTCTTTACATTAATGAAGGGAAAAAATCCAAAAAGGCAGAGTAGTGGAAGAGGAGACAGTTATGATAAAGGAAATAAGTTTCCTTGCCCAGGTTGCATTTAGATACTTTGAGGCATACATGGAAATGAATATTGACATTCAATTTCTCCCTTTTATATTGCCTTTACTTCGGTACTGCCAAGTTTGTAGCATTTCCTTGAAATTCACCTCCTTCATGTCAGGAGGGGCTCTTCATACTGAGGAACATATTCTTCTGGACAATTCATGGCATTAGATTCCCAACCCACAGAAAGAAACTAAAGAAATAACTCAGACTGGGGTACAGAGCAAGGAGATTAAAAGGAAGAAGGGGGCTTTTAGCTGCAGTGCAATGCTGTTTAATTTAGTATGTGGCTTCTCTAACAATAAGGGAGGCTTTTTAGACCAGACCTAGCCCTTTTTACACAAAGACATGGGGAAGGTAAATCTGTTGAGCAGTAAATAGAAGGGACACCCATCTACCAGAAGGGTTGGAAGGAGGATCAGAGGAACTACAGGCCTGGCAGGCTGACCCCGGTACTGGGGAAGATTATGGAGAGGTTCATCTTGAGTGCGCTCACATGGCATGTGCAGGACAACCAGGGGATCAGGCCCAGTCAGTTGGGTTCATGAAAGGCAGGTCCTGCTTGACCAACTTGATCTCCTTCTATGACCAGGTGACTCTCCTAGTGGATGAGGGGAAGGCTGTGGATGTTGTCTACCTGGACTTATGTAAAGCCCTTGACACTGTCTCTCATGGCATACTCCTTGAGAAGCTGGCAGCTCATGGCTTAGGCAAGTGTACTCTTCACTGGGTGAAAAACTGGCTGGATGGACGAGCCAGGAGGGTTGTGGTGAATGGAGTGAAATCCAGCTGGTGGCAGGTCACAACTGGTGTTCCGCAGGACTCGTTATTGGGGCCAGATCTCTTTAATATCTTTATCAATGGTCTGGACAAGGGGATTGAGTGCACCCTCAATAAGTTCACAGATGACACCAAGTTGGGAGGCAGGGTGGATCTGCTCAAGGGTAGGGAGGCTCTACAGAGGGATCTGGACAGGCTGGA
>JAOBAS010000072.1:5871211-5899071 GCA_025311575.1 Elanoides forficatus | reverse complement strand
AGTCTGGAGAAGAGGAGGCTGAGGGGAGACCTCATAACTCTCTACAACTACCTGAAGGGGGGTTGTAGTGAGGTGGGCTCTGGTCTCTTCTGTCGGGTGGCTGGAGATAGGAAGAGAGGAAATGGCCTCAAGTTGAGGCAAGGGAGATTTAGGTTGGATATTAGGAAAAATTTCTTCACCAAAAGGGTTATCAAGCACTGGAGCAGGCTGCCCAGGGCAGTGGTGGAGTCACCATCCCTGGAGGTAGAATCATAGGATCATTTAGATTGGAAAAGACCATTAAGGTCATCAAGTCCAACTATAATCCTAACACTGCCAAATCCACCACTAAACCATGTTGCTAAGTGTCACATCTACAGATTTTTTAAATACCTCCAGAGACAGTGACGCAATGACTTCCCTGGGCAGCCTGTTCCAATGCTCCAATGTGCCACATATACATGTGGCACTTAGGGAAATGGTTTAGTGGGACATGGCAGTGTTAGGTTTTAAAATCAGAAGTCCTAAATTAGACATTAATTTTTTTTTTAAATCTCATTTCCCTGAAATGTTATTCACATTTCACCTGTTCAGTAGGTCTTTCCTTATTTTACATTTAGGTTGGCTAATAATGGTATAAAGATGAAATATTATCTATGTCCAAGCTGAAAACCAGATAAGATTCCTTTGAAGAATCTGATGCAAGGCAAAATCACATAGAAATGGAAATTAACTGTGCTTGAAGCATAAGAGGACTAACCAGGAATGATTTGCAAACTCATATTTGTCTCTCAGGGCATCTGAATTACTTCTTCCAAAAATCAACACATTTTTGATATGAAAAATTATAGGAAGTACAGATCTCTTCCACTTATAAAAGTGAAAAGCTCAGTGGAAACAACCCTGAAGGACTTCACCTAATTAGTCTGAATATCTTCTCTTAAAAAAGAAAAAGTAACTGCTAATAAGAGGTCTGGAATACACTTCAGATAGAAACATAAACAAAGCTTAAGTATTTCAATGCATATTTGCCATGTGAAGCATCAAGAATATACCCAATTTGACAAAGGACCAGGGAGATTCTAGACTGTAATTAAAGGTGACAAACAAGAAGGAAATAATCTAGTATTGCATAAAAGCAGCATAGACAAAGAGATTGCAAGCGTCTTAGGGAGGTTGTATAGACCACCCACTTCACCACAGATAGTATTCATCCTTGACAGAAAGCCTAATGTGTACTTAAAGATCTTTGCAGTTGAAACCTAAAGAACTTTCCTAATCTATCTGCTGCAGTTTTTCACAGATTATCTGAATTAAACTCTCCTTCTCCAATTCAGACTTATTAGTTCTTGTCTTACTCATGAGAGACATGAAACACAACCCATTTCTTTCTCCTCCTTTTGACATATATGAAATTCATTATGTCTCATCTCCAGCTTTCCTTACAAATCATTTTTCAGGAGTCTGATCATTTCCTTTGTTCCCTTCCAGACTTTCAGTAGTTGGTTTCATCTCTTTCCTGAGGGCAGCATGCAAAACTGGAAATACTTTCCAGGTAAGGTCTTCACAGTTATTGGTACAATATACAGATTCATTTGTGTGATCTATACACGAAGTCAGAAAAGTTATGGCTCTTCCTTCAGTACAGCTTTCAAAACATTTCACAGAAACACCACTGATGATCTGTATCAATAAGATATTGATACACTTTTCCAATAGTATATTGGGTTTACAATGCTTCTTGGATTTTATAGTCCCCTGTCCTACAACTAACTGCACAAGCAACTTTCTTGTCTTTCACTTCCAGCAAGAAGTATCCATACAGAGTCAGTAGTGACCAAGTGTTCTCATTGTTCTCAGTTTTTCTTCATGTTTTATTTATTTTAAATTTTTAATTAGAAATTGAGCTTTCTGATTATATCCCACAAATGTCTGTCCTTCAGGTTTTTGTGTGTGCGAAGAACATTACAAAGATTTAAGATTGTACTTGTACTTTGTACAAAGTACATTGTACTTTCACAGCATATGTATTTTCAGCCACTTGAAATGAAGTTTCATTTACTTAAAAGAAAATTAAAAGAATGCATTTCTAAAATAAAAGAGTTTGGGATTGTGATATTTGTATTTCTAATAAGAAGGGAGATCTGTGGTTACTTATCTGAATTGTGGGTGTATAGCTGTAGCTGTTCAGCTTGCAGCTACATTTGAGGTATGTAAGTAAATATGCATACTTTCTATGTACTCAAGAATACAGATAAGGTAACTGTGAAAATGCCACAGTGATTTTTTTTTTTTTTTTCTAAAGATCAGACCCTAAACTTAGTAGATCCCACTCAGACTTTACCTGTTTATAGGAAATTCAGAACACTGATTTCTTCAAAACATCATTCATAAGGTCATTACCTCATAAATTCTAGGAATCACCCAATATATTTGGTATTTTTGCATTTATTGTTTGTTGACTAAAGTATATCAATATTCACTGACTGTGTGTCTAGTTTATGTCTGAGTCAAAGAGAGGGCCAGAATGGAGGAAAGATCTGCTGTATTCCAGCAATTTATTCCTTGAAAACAAAAAGCTGGTATTTAATAGTAAAGCTGTTTTATTAAAAGCCACCTTCATATTTGCTCTGAAAGAACCAAACAATTTGAAGGCTCTGAAGAAGCTGCAACTCAAAGTTGTATAACTTCTTTTCCTTGTTCAGGTTCAAGCCATAGAGCGAGCACTTCCCAGGTCTATAAAATAAAAAGATCTAATCACTCTGAACCAAGTTATATATGCTGCAGATTCAGTGTTTTTATTTTACTAAATTATGCACATTTCCAAAACAAAATAAAAATCATATGGAATCTATGCAAGCATAGGGATTTGTTCATCTTACTCTTTAATTTAATTCAAGTGAGAAAATGCATATTCTTGTGCCAGGTACTTAACTGGTCACTTTTTCTTCATTTTTTCCCCCATACATTGTCTAAAATAACACCATATCAGAAAATATTTCCTGCTTCATGATTTCATCCTCCAAGATACCAACTCTCTTTGCAAGCTTCTCAATGCACACAAATCTCTGTACTACATCTTAGATTAGAGATTTGTATTCATCAGTCTTTCTCCTTGACCAGTCCATGAAGGATGACCTTACTGATAATTTTGCACCTCAGCTGAGAGTGCTTCTGGCCCTCAATGCATTCGTTACTGGGCTGTGACCAACCACAAGGTGTGAAGACAAAGCCTCCTTTTGGTAAAATTGATCAGAATACTTCTGTCTACAGGAGAAATGGGAGGTAAGAGGACACCATTAAATTGATATATTTAACCAACCATTTTTATAACAAGTTTTCTTCCAAGTGAAATTTTAATGAATATCTATATTTCTTGAGTACCCTGGCATACAAAACATATTTTTGTAGTAAAGAGGCCTTTCTCATACAATAACAGACATTTTTCTATTTTTTACTTAGTTGTCTTTATTAAGGCAGGACAATACCTTTTACTTACATAGCAGACTCTTCCTCCATAGCCAAAACCTTTGTTAATCAGAGTCCTACCCACCCGCTCATGCCACCTGCCATGTCCATCCCAATGCTTTCTGACTTGTAGTGCCATTCTTCTCTTCTTGTTACATTTACCCCTTCAAAATTTATTCCACCTCTGCTACATTTTCATATTAATTTCCTCTTTATAAACTTTCCAACTTTCCCAATAAATAAATTTTTAAAAACAGTTTTTCTTCCTCATCTCCTTCTATCCTTGCTTCTCTTCTACAGTGTTTTGAACTGCACAGGTGTCACATCTGGCTGCAGATGTGCAGCCACAGGTCTCTGGAGACTGCAAGAGCTCACTGAGGAATAATCACAATATGTTTGGCTTATTTTTATGATCTTCCTTAACCATGTCCTATTGGCTCCTGTTAGGAACAAAATGGGTTAGATAGCACTTTGAGTGCACAGGAACAGTCAAATAATATGCAACTTCCTCAGTAGCACTCAAAGTTTTGTAGATAATGACATATCCCACTGCATTTGTTTCTTTTTCAGATTGGAGAGTCCTAGGCTACTCAGCCATTGCATGAAAAGGAACATTTAGTCATTCTTGTTGCCATTTTTTAAAGCTTTCCAGGTTCTTCTATATCCTTTTTGAGACAGCAGACTAAAAGTTAGTGTGTGTTCAAGTTGTAGGCCTATACAGATTTCTATAATGTGAAGTGATACTTGTTTGTTCTCTCTTCCTCTCCTAATAATTTCTAGCACTAGGTTTGTTTTTTTCTTCATGTTATTCACTATTGCTGCAGTTTTCATGGAACTATCTATCATAATCCCAAAATATTGGTACTGAATGATAACAACTACCTTATTATTTGTGAAATTCTGTGTCTTTTTCACCATTCTTATTGCTTTATATTTATCTACATTGAATTACCAGACACTTTACAACCAGTTACACTGTTTCATAAGGTCTTCCTATAATGTTTCATACTCTGCCCTTGGTTTTACTGTTCCAACTAACTTAGTACCATCACAAAACTTTGTTTCCTCACTGCTCATCTCCTTTTGCAGGTAATTTAAGAAAAGATTAAAAATCTTCCAGTGCAGAGCTCTGCAGAACTCAGCTGGCCTCTCTCCCCTGAAAGAACTGGCTGTTTCCTCCTACACTTTGTTTCTTACCTTTTTAACATTTCTCCATCTATTCAGGGACCTTCTTTCTTATGCTGAGGCTGCTTAGTTTCCCTAAAGTCTTTGATCAGGGACTTTGTGTAAAGTCTTTTGGAAATCCAAATAGACTGTATCAACCAGATAATTCCTGTGTCATTTCAATTACCAACTCATTTGCTTTTGCTTTTAAGTTGATTGAATATTCTCTATTGCTGCTTGGAATTTCAGTTTTATTTTTCATTTGCTACCTGTGAAACCACTACCTATGTCTAAACTAATATCTTTTTACCTGCTCTTGTATTCAAGGCTCTTTACTGCTTATTTTCTCCTGAGGTATTGATTATTGGCTACAATCTACTATTGATAACAGATTTCAATGTCTAAGTAAGATTATTTGTTTTAAAATCTCTTCTTCACTTTCTTCCTTAATGTTTCTCCTACGTGCTGCAGATAACATCAAGCTCCTTTAAATTAAACCTCTCCATTTCTGTGTGTTAAAACACTGAGAGTGGTGAGGCTGTTGCTAAGACCATCACCTCTAATTCTCACAAATACTGTCTCATTGACTTTTTGTGGTTCTCCACTTGTCTGTTTATAGCTATTTGCCAGCTCTTGCCCTAGAATGGGATTAAAATTTGTTGAGACAGAGGTTCTCTTCAGTACTTCTGAGTATCATGTCTTTACAGACCCCTAGCATACTGTGAACTTTCAATCCACGACCAGGTCCACAAAAAAAAGCAAATAGTATTAATACTTATTAATACCAACAGCTCTCTCAAACCTGGGAATTGAGGCTCAGGTAGGACTCCTGCATGCAATACTCAGATGGCTACTTTTTCTGCCTCTTGACATACCCTGGCCAGCATGAGTTACTCCGTTTGGCTCCTGCAGGAGCAAAGTAAATGTGTATTCCATACAGACTGAGGTGAATCTGGAGCCACTGCAGCTGCCTTTGGTGTGGCTCCTGAGCTCATGAAATCTGCCAGCGTATACTCAAGCACTCCTGCATCCGTGTTACACCCAACCCACGCATCAGACAATCTGCTTATAGGTAACTGAGGCTTAACTGTAACAATAGCATATTTTTTATATATTTATCATTGGTCCTGTCACTTCAGAACTACAGCTGACCAACAGGAAAGATAACTTACTGCTAGAAAAGCAAACTCCTGATTACCTCCAAACTACACCTCAGCAAATGAACCACTAGTGGAGAAAAATAGCTCCTTCCTACACTAAGCGGTTGAATAAGCTCTTCCAAAAGTGTTGGGTAAACAGAGAAGTGCAATATTCAAGGATCTTATAGTCAATAAGGTAATAGCTATGTATCATTGCTAACACTTCACAGCAGAGCTTCTCAGGACTTAAGGAAAGGATGAAACAAGGAAACTATTAGGAACACAAGAGTAGTAACAAGATTTTTTTTCTGCTTTTCCATATTGATTCTTAGCCAAAATTCTCCTTTCTCTCCTCTTCCCTTTTTATCTATCTGACTGCAGCTGCTGGGTTTTCAATACAAACATACATCATGACCTATCAGACAACACTACCTTCTCCTGCTAAGCAACTGCTGATGATGCGGGGTAGAGCCAGGCAGACATCAAAGCCCCTTATAAATCTTCATGTGTGAGAGCAAAGAGAATACAACATGAGGAAGAATGCAAGAAAGGATAAAAATAAACTTTGCCACAAGTTAACCATTCTCAATTAACACTAGATTATTGCTAGAATTACAGTACTTTTCTTGCTCAATTCAGCAAGAGAAAGGAGTTGAATAGATGTGCTGTTCTGTCTGTGGCTAATCAACGTACCCGACTGTGCAGCCCTGCCTAACAGCTGCACTGGCACAGGTAAAACTGCTAATTTGGAAAAAAAAAAAAAAAAAGGGGGGGGGGAACAAACACACCTTATAATAAATACAGTCTATCAAATGCACGTTCTCCTATCAGATTCTACTACATGGAATGAATTTTGAACACAAATTGCTTTCAAGAAAACAGTTTTTGGTATTCACACACATTGTCATCTACTGGAGCCTGGGCGTGTGGAAGGGAGATAGAAAAGGTATATAATTCATTCTTTAGCTTATTGAGGAAAGTTACTGTGCTCACATGCTAGTAAGTAATACCGTTATTACTGCTGCAATTTCATATTCTGACTAACACTATACACAGCCTGACTGCCATTAGCCTGTCTTTGAAGCATTTCCTTCCCTCATAAATGGCTAAAGGGTTGTTCTTGATAATATACATTTGACAGCATAACACTAGGCATGTAAGATATTGCACCTCTGTGCCTCCTACTCATGTATTTTTTTCAGTCTTAGCTATCATAAGGCAATTTTTAAGATTCAGAGAGCTTTCTTCAAATATAAATAATCAAAGGGAGATTTTTCTGACTGAAAGCTTAAGGCTTTTTTTTTTTTTAAAGGTTATTGAATTGTCAAAGAAAGTTACAAAATATTTGCAACAGAGAAGACCTAGGCTTAGGAGTTATGAAATTCTACTCAAATTTAACTCCAACCTTTGTTGCATCAGTGTTTCTGTTCTTGTTCTTGACTTACTCTGATGAATCTTCAAGTAAGTCACCCATTAAGCCACCCAGTTTTGAACGTTTTCCTCTTGCACACTCTATTCTCTGAAATAGCCATGGCTCTGGCTGCACAGCACGTGCTGAACATCAATGTTTACCAGGACTCTTCCCTGGGGAGGAATGAATTCATCAAATATATTTAGTCAAAGATACCACCCAACAAAACCAGTCTCCTGTATAAATTATAAAGCAGAATTTTTATGGAATGGTGTAATTTTACTGAATAAAAAGCAAACTGGTACATTTACTCCAGTGAACAGAAACAAAACTAGGCCAGGACTATTCACATAAAAAGACCAAAGAGCTGAGAACAGAGTGAAATTAATTCAGGGTCCAATTGATAGGCATTGACAGTTTCATACCAAAATCTTTAAAAGTCAGATTTACTTTGCAATAATCAGAAGAAAACATTCTTAGATTTTTTTTTTTATATTTGCTTTTTCTTATTAATTTGATAATGTTGTTTTCCTAAGCAAGCTAGCAGAAGTGTGAGGGCTAATGTTCAGAAACATCACACCTAGGAGATTCTCCACAACATAAGAACTTTACATCTTAATTTATCTACTTTGCTTATTTACTTGCTAAGCTGTTCTTTGCCACATTAATTAGTGCATTAAAATTTAATTCTTATTAGCTACAGAAATCGGTTGTTGAAACCTATCTTAGCAAGTATTATCCCATTACCGTGTCTATATTATTGAAATTTAACATTAAGTGGTATTGTTAACCAAGAATGATACAATGTAACAAAATATTGTGTATTTATTTTTTCTCCAAACCAACAAACAAGGTCACTGAAACCTTTTTGGGTAATAACATAGCTATCAATGTATCTACAATGAAGTTCACTTCTGACAAGAAGTATTTTAAACCTAGATTTGCCATGCCTGTATTTCTGCCAGCTAAAACACTTCAGTAGGGCCTGTCATGTTCTAGGTAACCCTTTCATGTAATTCCTTGTTTCCTTTTTCCCTAATTTCTCATTACCAGACATATCAAATTTGCTAAATGACTTCACCAGGTTCAAGAAACAGCACTGTTGCAATGGAGTAAGTGTCTTATCACAACATGTATTTAAATCAGCCAAATCAGACTTATATAGACTAAATCAGCTCTCAGCAATACAATAAGAATAGGTATATGACAACAATGTCATCTTTTTTATTTCTCTAAACTTAATGCAGATTAGCAAATAACTGCAATACTAATTTTCTCTGCTGACTTCGAATTATGGACTACCACATATGTTTCAGTCAGGATGTCCAGCCACCATTTGAGCGAAAGGTTGTTTTCTCCATTAGCTCTCAAGTGCTTTGTCCTTGTGTTCAACAAGTGAAGAACCTGCCATATTACAACAATCCAAAAACTTGCTTCTGAAGACTGAGACCTCAATAAAAAGAAAAGTAGAAAGAGAGATAAGGAACACTTTGGAACAAAAGAAATATGAAAAGAAGACAAATTCTACCCCTTTCAAAGCTGAATTATTATAAACATTTAAGTATCACAAAATTTTCCCTTATACCTGCAGTATAAGGTTTCAAGTACTACTCCAAAGGATGCGAATGTTTAAGAAAATCACTATGGGAGGAAAACAAGAAGTTTTCTTGACTTCCAAGGACTTCTGAAATAGACCAGCTTTAAAGAAAATTGACATAGGTAGGAAACTTCTATAGAGAAGCTGGATAAAGAGAAACTTCTAATCAAAATTATTTGTGCGGGGGGGGGTGTGTCTTTTTAATCCCTCTTTGTTTCTTTTTTCAGTTTTGGAACCATCATACAAAGAAAGGAACAAAAAACAGAAATTATCTAAGGGTTACTATTGCTCAGTGCAGAAATCACTCTTCAGCTAATTAAACCCAATAATTGTTGTGAGCTGTGTCTTGTCTTGATAAGAATTTGGAAAATGAAATATTTGTTTAATTAGAACTATGTGCATTTCTTGAAAAATCAGTGGAGGTTAATAACTTTTCTGTGGTTATTAAAACCATAGAGGAATAATTGGGGAAACAATTTAATGACTGATATGATCACTATATTAGATATCTAGTGTGTTGGGGTTTTTTTGCAGGGGGGTGGAAGGGTTTGCATTATTGCTTCCTGCAGTAGCCCATTTTTCTTTTCTTACAATTTAACAAGGTTTCAGTTAAAGTTATAAATTTAGTCTTAACTAGAAGCTAATGGCATTATTCAGTAAGGGATGTACTGTGATATTATCATGTAAGGATATTTTGAGTATTAAAGATGCACAAAAAGAGTAGACTGGAGTGTGCCACATGAGAAAAGTAATTTGATATAATTATCATCTGATAACCAAACTCGATATGTAATATGGCAATTATTAAATTGTGGTCTCAGATACTACTAATTCTCTGTAATTTGACTGCATTATTTTGATGAAGAGCTAACATAAAATTTAAGAAGAAAAGTGCATCAATCTGAATGTAGTGATTTTCTGAGCAAACGGCAAGATTAAGAATGTATAAAGAGCATTTATAGGGTTTATCCTTAATCAACTGTATAGAATTATGATTGCCATTGTGGGTAGTCACTCCTTCAAGCTCATTTCCAATTGTTTCATGTATAATTTAGTTTCTATATATTCACCAGCATATTTTAAAAAGTCTAGAGTGATACCTGCTAAAAGAGATATGCTTTACTGCAGGCTTTCATTCCTAGGTAGAATTTGGTTCCTTCTTTTTCCCAGTAAGGTTGTATGTTGTTTTCATATAGGAAGATACTTTTTTCTTATTTGACACTAAAAATTCTGAAGCTCAGCACTCAGAGGCTACATCGCTACAGTACTACTAATAGTAATGGGCACGCTGTGGCATTCAGCCAGAGAGAGAACTCACATCTTGAGCAGCATGAATCTGGTAAAGTAAATACAGTGTTAAACAACCACCAGTGTGTATTGTCTGTGGTGAACACAAATGCATTCAGTCTCAAGAACTCACAGAAGAAACCCACAATAAGTGAAAAGTGTCCTAGGGCCCTGTAAGTTGACGTAGTACAACAGAATTAGCTGAATTACATGGAAATGTTTATTTTTTAGTAATATTGACCATTTACTTAGTGTCCAGTGACATGAGCTCTGCAGCCAAAGAGCACGCAGAAGAATGTAGGCAGGCAGAGAGAATATCAAAATGAAAACTCCAGAGGACAAAGACTACTTTTGTTATTTTATATCTTGCTTGCCTGTAGTTGAACTTAGAATTTTTAAAAGTACACTAAAATGTGCATATGCACTTCTTTGCTTTGCAGGGAAAGGAACAGATATTCTCTAACTTAAAATCTCTAAGGGAGAGGATTGCTTTTGACTCTGTAGCTACCTGATATGATGGAAAAAGAGAGGAAGGTGAAGCATTTTTCTGACAAATGTACCAGAATTTGGACGTTGCTTTAAATCATACAGGAGGCATATATTCCTAAAAGAAGATGAGCTTCACGTCGAGATAAATTAAGAATATCTTCAGGCTGTAAAGAACATCTTGGTAAACCCATTGAAGTATTTGAATAGCCACATCCAGGTAAGCATATCTCATTTTCTAGTACAGGAAATTATAACTTTGATAGCTTTCAAGCCATGTCTCAGATGCCACACTGATAGTTTAAGTTCCTGAGTCAGACATCAAGTACAAGTATGCTGATGCTCTGTATGACCATATTCCTTTATATTTCACTGCTCACAAAGAGATAATACTACCATACATAGGAAATAAGGTTTTTTGAGGGTTTATTTGGGAGGGTGGGGGGAAGATGCAGGGGGTGTACAGCATAAGCATTTCAAACAGATTTAGGAAAAAAAACCTTCCATTTAAAAAATCTTCATGAGTACAAGGACCAGAAGATCATGCCACACACTGAAGCAGCAACAGATCATGCCACATACCACCTCTTTATCAGAATGGCTGATACGTTATTGAATACCTCAGAATCAGTAGTTATTGATGAGCTCTCCATAGATATTATTCAGTAGACTAGGCACATTTAGTGAGACAAGCTCTGTCAGTTGACTTGCTTCTTAAATCTTGGATTCCTGGGGAAATTCTGGAATGCTACATTTTGTGTCAGCTTTTCAAAACAGGAATTAGATGAGCAGAATAGCAGTCGGATGCTTAATTGGATAGCAGCCCCTATAAACATGGCAGAAAAGGCTGCAAGAGCCTTAACAGATGTGTGGATTGTCCAGCTCATAGTTCACAAATGAGTTTCACCATGTCTAGTGCACACAGGCAACTCATGGGGAGTTACAAAAGCCACCCAGCCTTGGATTGCCTTGAGGCCCTGTCTCTCTGCAGAGACGACTCACGGGGAGCTGTGTAGACAGCTTAGCCCTGAGTTGTCTGATAAACCCTAAACTAAACAGCGTGGTGGCTGTGCCAAAGAACCAAAACTTGAACTGAGCCTTGAAATCCCATAACAAATAGTATGCCCTGAGTCTCAGTTCAAACACTATTCAGTTGCCTGAGGAAGCAAGGTAAAAAAGAACCCAAAACCTGGAGGGTTTCAGCTTCAGTTTCAAATTACAACCTTGTGTATTCAAACAATCACAGACCAACAAAGGAAAGATAAGGGGAAACTCTACTCAGATATACATAATCCATTTAGGCATATATCATAATCCACTCACAGTCATACACACCATTCCACAAGTCAGGGGATAAAAACTCTAAGATTCAGGTTGGAAATGGGGGAGTCACTTCTCCCAATATGCAGTTGGCTTGTGAAGGAAACCCTTCCCCACCTTGATCGGGACACTGGTTGAGGTAACTTCCCCGGGATTGAAAGCCCTTACGTGGAGGGGTAAGTGAATATTGGTTTTGCTTTAAGTTTGTAAATGCGTGTATGCTTGTGGTTGTCTGTGAATCACTTGTGGTTGTAATAATGTACTACTCTTGCTTTAAAAAATTGCAATAGTGCATTCCTTCATTGTATCTGTAAAACCTGCAATAGTGGTGTGTTAAGTCTGTAAGTGAAGTTCAAACAAATCATTTGCTTGAACCTTGCAGTGAAGTCTGCGAGCGAAGTTCAAGTCGTTTGCTTGAACCTTGCAGTTAAGTCCTTTTCCGTCACAACAGGGTAACAATTGAAAAAGCAATTAAAAAAAGGGACACAATTTTACAATGTATGTGTTTCTAGAAAGATTTTTCAGGAATGGGTGTTCAGTTCAGTGCTGGACACTGCCTACTGTCAGCAGGTCTCTTCTTGCAGATGCCCTCATTTCAAAACTTAATGCCTCCTGAGAGGCTCACTTTACCCAAATGTGCAATTTCTTGAGTTCAACATAGAGAAGAATGAGTGAGGTGCAATGGTCTGTGCTAAACATAAAAGCTGAGAATACCTGAGTTAATGATCTCTTCTGGCCCCAGACTTTGTGAATTCATTGTATTTTAAGATGCATTACCTGAAGCAGACAGGAAGTTTAACTTAAAAAAGAGTAAGTAAGCATAATTAATATACAGTACAGAGGAAAAGTTAGGCAAATATCTTACAAGTTCTGCAACCTTTAAAGAAATTAACATATTAATTCATGTCAGTTGTTTTCTTACACGTTTGTTCATTTTGTATAAACATTCTAACAAATGCATTTCCTACTCTACCTCATAGAAACAAAAATGGCAAATAGTTAATTCTAAACAGATGATATTCATGGGAATGTATTCCAAATTCTGTAAAGATCACTGTCTCAATAGAAATTTGATTCTAACAGTTTTATCTGTCTAGTGGGTTAATGAAAGTAAATGATTTCTGCTGTGAGAGGGATTCTAAGAGGGCTGAGTGTTGATCTAACTTTGAAATTACATACTGAAATTAACTTCAACAGCATGCATATTCTCATTGAATCTAATCAAAAACTGCTAACATAAATTCAGATTTTATGAACAAGTGCTGATAACTACTTACAGATATTCAACAGACCAGTGATAGTTTGTAAACTATTCTACAGTATATAATTTAAAATAACTAAATGTGAGAAACCATAACTGCTTATAAATAACTAGGGAACAGAAAAATCTTAGTTTAATCTTTTAAAAATCATCTCCTTAATTTAGAAGCAAGTAAGCAAATAAAGCAAGGCTACTCCAAGTAGCCTACTCCAACTTTCAAGTTGTTTAACATTCAGAACCAAGAAATACCAAAAAAATGCATTCACCCTATATACTTTCATCTCCAACTTGCCAAAACAAGCACAAGAAAAGACATCCTAGTCTCCCTGAATTAAGTTTAGTTTACTCATATTTCAACCTTTTAGGGATAAGCCACATGTGCTTTTTCTGAGGAAACTACCTTACTTTTATGTATATATATATATATATATTTTAGATATATGTATATAAAAATATATATTAAAAAATCTTCAGCTAAAGTTCATCAATGAAATAAGAAATATTTCTGTTGTTTTCAGTGGACCAGGAGCTGGAAGAACTGCCTTCTATGCAGTGTATAAAATGGAATTGGGAGTGGGGTAGTGTATTTTATTAATAAAAAGCTATCATAATGTGAATTCTTTGCCTTTTTCATCTTCTTTACAGTTTAGGAGTGGTAAATCATTGAAAGCACTTCATTCAGTGAATTCAAAGCTTTAAGAATTGTGTGGTAAATATCAGCCTGAGACTCAGAGGACATCAGATAATTAAGAAATAAATTTGATGATTTTTTTTTCAGTCATTAATTTAAACAGACAGTCATTTAATTATACTATCAGAAAGGTGTGAAAATTAACTTCAAAGGAAAGAAGAAACTATAATGTGTTTTCCCCTCTGCTTTAATTAAAAATAGCAAGGAAACTATGTTTCTTTTGTTTAAGAAAGAAAGGAATTTGGTCTATACCTGATGCTGTTTCTACACTTGTATGAAACGTAACATTAGAATAACAGATCTGAGTTGAAGCGTACTTTTCCAGAAATAAGTCTTTCAAACTGTCAAGTCCCCTCTAAAAGTCAGGATAAAGCTATAAAAGGAGAAATTGATTCCCTCCTACATTTGAGAATCTCTGAGCCTGTAAACATGCAAGATAGAGAGCTAACTGAGTGAGATGATTAATTAGCAATTTCCAAACAGCTACTCAGAGCAATGTTCCATGATTTGTAACCCATAATTACTGCAGCACTTCTTTTAGGGTTATTACATTACTGAAATAGATCATTCAGATTTGACAGTCCAAATCAGTGCATTGAGGTCCATAAGATAATGATAACATAATATGCTCTACTCTATGACATCACCTAAATCCATGACATTCAAAAAAATATATAAAATGTCCATCTTCAGCAAAGTCCATTGGTATCTATAATTAAAATGTCATGTACACCATGATTGTACACATTCATTTTCCCTCTCTCCCCCTCTACACCTACAGGAAAATCAAAACTCAACTAAATATTACAATAGGATCTGGTTAGGGCTGAAAACTATGGAAAGACACAAAGAAAATAGTGCACTGTTGAGTTAAGATGGAAACGTATACTGAGGGTCTCCTAGATTTACAGACTACCTACCTGTGCTTCTTTTCCTCTAGTTTTGATACATCTGTATTAGGAAGTGAAACAATGCATGGAATTATTTATAATGAGTGCTGCAGCACAGCTGATGACACGAGGTACCTTCCCAAAAAACTCTCAAGAATGTTCCACAGACAAAGGTCAGTCTCCCTGGCAGACAGTTTATATGAGGCCATCGTGTTTTAGAGAATAAAACAATATGCTAGGAACAAGGTGAGCCCTTCCAGGACTTTTGCCCTCAGAACCAGGATATTTTCCAGGGTACATTTAATTTACTTGCACAGACACAGCATTCTTCATGCTTTGACTCAGGTTCCTGTTGAAATCTGCATCACCATCTGTCCTTTCACTAAGCAGCTCTTCCATAGTTGCCTCTTGCATAGGCACACATTCACATACAAGGTATTTACCAGCTTCTTCTGACTTTCTTCTTAAGGAAACTGTTTTTTCTCCACCCTGCCATTCCACTGATAGAGGCAGGAAACTGCTGGTAAGATGCTTCCTATTCCAGATGGATGCTGGTGAGGCAGGTAATCCCTGGATAGTGAAGAAGTTTATTTAGGGGCTTCCAGGATTCCAGTCTTCTTAAATCTCACAGAATTACAGGTTTGTCTCTTTGCTCTGAATGTAGACAATCCAGATGTGTTGACTATGGTTACGTGTTAGAGGGAAATAGTAACAATCAGACCATAAAACAGAACAGCACTGAAAAGTCAGCTGCTCTGGAAGGGTTAGAGAAAGAGCAAGTGATGGTGTGCCCACATCAGCATTTTATTTCAGAAAGACCAGCAGTGCAATTTTGAAGCCAATCTCCCATTTAGCCCCACTGCCCATGCTTCAGTTTTCATGGTGCGTTAGTGTCACTTTAAAGCTGTCTTCCTTTCAGATTAAAGGAAACCAAATTAAGATGTTCAGGAATGTACTAAAGTTGCTTCAACTGCTAATGGATATCCAGTCCAAGAGGTAAGTTTGTCTGAAGAAAGGCTCAATGTGGACACAGTGTGGATGCCTCAGCACCATCTAAATCTTCTCTACAGACGTACTCATATTGTGCTGTGCTATATGGCAATGTATACATAGCCTGTATAATAAATTACTTCAAATCTCTCTTAAAAAAAAAAAAAAAAAAAAAAGACAGGGAGAACCAGGCAACTAGAACTTTTTCTAGCAAACTTCTTAGGACTGAAATTGCTTTCTTTGCCTTCAGCATCCATAAACCAATGAAGTAATGATAAAATAACAACAAATATCCCTTTGGATTAAGGGCAAATTCACATACAGTGTTTGAAAGATAACTTTTCACAGAAACACCGAATTGCTGAGGTTGAAGGGGACTCTGGAGATTGTCTTCTGCAAGTTTCCTCCTCACAGCAGTCTGAACTAGAACAGCTTTGCCAGGACCTTTTCCACATGGATTCTAAATATCTCCAAGGACTGGGACCTTACAAACTCTCTGGGCAACCTGTGGCAGTGTTCAATCATACTCAAAATAACAATGTTTTCTTATGCTTATGTGGAATACCCTATATTACAATTTGTGTCCATTGCTTCTTATCCTGTTACTGGAACCATGGGAAACAGTCTTGCTCCACTTTCCTAACACCACCTATCAGGTATTTATATACATGACTAAGATCCCCATGAGCCTTCCCTTCTCCAGGCTGAGCAGTCCCAGCTTTCTCAGCCTTTCCTCATACGAGAAATGCTCCAGTTCCTTCATCATCTCAGTGTCCCTCAGCTGGAATAACTCCGGTAGCTCCATGCCTCTCTTGCACTGGGGAGCCTAGACCTGGACACAGCACTCCAGATGCTCCAGTACTGGCCCTCACTCTTCTAGTGATTGGCCTCCAGCTGACGTTTGTGCTGCTGATCACAACTCTTTAAGTCCAGCAGTTCAGCCAGTTTTCAATCCACCTGACTGTCCATTTACATAGCCTGCCTTTCATCAGTGTGTCTATGAGAATGCTATAGGAGACAGTATCAGAGACTTTCTAAAATTGAGGTAAGCAACACTCACCACTCTCCTCTCATCCACTAAGCCAGCCATCTCATTGTAGAGGGCTACAAGGTCTTCTTATGCTTTGTGCTACTGAGCTTGAATTGCAAAACTGGGAGCTCACCTAAGCCTATGGTTTTATTTTTAATAGGTTGTGGTGGGTTGACCTTGGCCAGATGTTGGGTGCGCACCAAAGCTACTTTATCACTCCCCCTCCTCAGCTGGACAGGGGAGAGAAAATATGATGAAGGGCTGGTGGGCTGAAATAAGGGCAGGGAGAGATCACTCACCAATTACCCTCATGGCCAAAACAGACTCAACTTGGGGATATGACTTTAATTTGTTACCAATCCAATCAGAATACAGTAATGAGAAATAAAACCAAACCTTAAAACACCTTCTGCCACCTCTCCCTCCTTCCTGGGCTCAACTCCACTCACCATTTTCTCCACCTCCTCCCCCCCAGCAGCGCAGGGGGACAGGGAATTGGGGTTTATGGTCAGTTCTTCACATCTTGTCTCTGCTGCTCCTTCCTCCTCAGGGGGAGGACTCCTCACTCTTCCTCTGCTCCAGGGTGGGTCCCTTCCCCGGGCTGCAGTCCTTCAGGCACAGACTGCTCCAGTGTGGGTGCCCCGTGGCATCACAAGTCCTGCCAGAAAACCTGCTCCAGCGTGGGCTCCTCTCTCCACAGGGCCACAGCTCCTGCCAGGAGCCTGCTCCAGCGCGGCATTCCCATGGGGTCACAACATCCACCTTGCTTGTCCTTTGGGCATCCCCCTGCTCTGGCGTGAGGTCCTGCTCAGGCTGCAGGTGGAGATCTGCTCCCCCATGGACCTCCCTGGGCTGCAGGGGCACAGCCTGCCTCACCATGGTCTTCTCCACGGGCTGCAGGGGAATCTCTGCTCCAGTGCCTGGAGCATCTCCTCCCCCTCCTTCTGCACTGACCTGGGGGTCTGCAGGGCTCTTGCTCTCACATGTTCTCACCCCTTTTTACAGCTCCAGTTTTCTGTTGCGCAGCAACTTTTTTTCCCCCTTCTTAAATCTGTTCTCCCAGAGGCGCTACCACCATCACTGATGGGCTCGGCCTTGGCCAGCAGCAGGTCCACCTTGGAGCCAGCTGGCATTGGCTCTGTCAGACATGGGGGAAGCTTCCAGCAGCTTCTCACAGAAGCCACCTCTGTAGCCCCTCTGTTACTGAAACCTTCCCACGCAAACCCAATACATTGGTCTTCAACATCATTTTCCTGAAAATCAGTCTTGAAATGATACTCCCTATTTTTCTTAAAACTGCAGTAGATCTAGACAACCAAATACCTTCACATTACTTTAAAACTCATTATGTTTTTAAATGAAATTTTAAAAAATTACTAAATGTCGAACAATTTTATGCTAAGATATTCATATATTTTTATTATCTCTAAACATGATCATGATGAACTGATAGAAATAATGTATATAACATTACAACTATTTTATGAATATATGTATATATGAAACACTGAGAAGTGTTCTGTTTCAGAAGTTAATTTTGTTTCCAAGTTCATGATTGTGGAAGGAAGAAATGAGTGATAAATACTACATTTAATTAGTTTGGCACTAGTGTGTTTCATAGTTAAGTAAAAGATGTTAGCACCGTTTTTTCTCAGGATAAAAAAAATCAGGAAAGTGGAATTTTTATGTTGATTCTTTAAAACTGTATTTTTCTGTATTTGCTTTCAGAAACTTGCACAATATTATGTACCAGAAGAAAATGTGATGTGTAAAGGGGAAAAACAAAGTCTTACTCCTCTGTAGCATTTGAAAATACAAACCAAATACAACTTTTAAATCTATCCCAGACACAATGTATTATTCTCCTTTCTTTCAGAGGAGAACCCAACAACCAGCAGTGCATGATCTGAAAACAATAAAAGGTTTGCAGGATATATAGCAGTACAGTTGTACCAATACTTCAGGAAATGTTTCCCCTCCCCCTCTGAATAGTTGAAAGAAGGAATATCAATACCACTCTTACATATCAGTAGTGCAAAATATAAGAGAGAATAACCTGGTTTAGTCTGCTTCTTACCATTTTATTAAAGATCAAATCAAACTTGTCTATTCTCAGTACATCCACTTTATCCCAATACAAGAAACACAAAATCATATTTTAAAGCATGGAAGAGTACCCATCTGTTGCATGATGATTGACAGAAATCCCATTTCTGAAAGCTGAAATGGCAGATGGCCTTTCTTGATCTTCATCAAGCGGATTTGTCATAATATGAAATGTGTCCTTTCATTTGACATGCTCTTTCTCATTGATTTCCAGATGACAAATAACTAAGAAATGCACTGAGAAATAAACAAACAATGGCCTTGGACCTTGATTCATAAGGACTGGAGATTTTCTGGAATTTTAATTTAATTTTCAATTAAATGAAGATATACTGTAAGAAAATCAACTTCATAGGAGTTTTGAAATGGTTCCTTTAATTGCCTGATATAAGAAATGCTTCTAAAAGCTAAACTTTTGCCGAATGCCAATGCAGTTATTGCTGTAGAGTTCAGGTTGCAGGCAACTTTCCTAGAAGATGTGGACATATACTACAGTAAACATATTTACCTTATTTCAATGAAATTATTCAGAATGTGGCTTTAGTATCTTTTTCTTTCTGTGTACTTCTATCTCTGAATACAATTATCTGTTTACAATAGTCAGATTTTAGGTTTTACTTATATTCTAAAGCACATGAAAAAATCTTGTGAAACACAAGGATACTGAAATTTCTTAAAGAAAAAAAAAAAACAAACCATAGTCCATGACCATGGTTAATCTGACACTATAAAAGAAAAGTTACTACCCAATCCTGCTAGGTAGGAAAAACAGTTTCCTTTACACCCAGTAGTGGCACTGGAGTTTACTTTTCAGAGCTTTAGAATACTAAGTAAAATGGGAAAAAATACCTCTCCTTTTTTTCCACAATCATTGCATCATCTCAATATGGACCAAAAGGGGTGTGATTTTAATTCATAACAGCAAGTCTCCCTGAAAGACTGCTAAAAGGATATATGCTCACCTTACTTTGTCATGTACTTACAGTCAACATGATGGAAATGACTCAGAACAATGTCTTTATACACCAAGATGGCATACAGTTACCTTAAGTAGGCCTTCTGCAAAGGACCATGTTTCTACAAGAACTGTTAAAACATTGGTAATACTTTCAAAAGTGATAATGTAGGAATGATGTCAAGTCTTCCTTGCTAATTGCTTTTGTTATTAACAACGCATATCTAAAAAGAGACTATCTTCTCTTGAGGTTCCCTTTCTACCTTCTCCCCCACGGTAACTGATGGATAAAAACATGAGCAACATATGTAGAAAAGCCCTTATAGCCAAGGATGCAGCATAAAAAGGCAGTCTTTCTTTCTGTAGCGCTGTTAAGAAGTGAGCAGAGAATCGGTGCAGAAGCACTGAAAGGCTGTACCAGTGGAGGTGATGAGAAGGTGAGGAAAAAGATTAAGCAAGGAAAAAGACAGATTTTCCGTACGCTGGAGTAATGAGAGGTTGGAATTAAACTGCGATGCCCTAGGAGTTCAGGCATACACCAACAGGAGCCAGAGTTCTACAACATTTACAGTGGACCTGAGACTGTGGCTGGGAATGCAGTACTGCCCACTTGGCAGATCCTCCTGATAAACACTGGAGAGAGACAAGGGGAAAAAAAAAAAAAAAAACTAACAATCAGAGCAGAAGTCTTTCCACAGTGAATCTCTGTACTGTATGTGATCTAGGATCAATTTCAGTCACAACAGCTAGGAAAGGAGTATGACTTCTTTTTAAAGGAATGTAATAATTTTACGAGTCTTAGTCTTTTCAGTATTACAGCACTGCAGAACTTGAAAGACTGCATTAAACAACATGCATCAATGCAAAAATGTGTGCAGACATTTCTCTTTTCATTAATCTCTTGTACTGTACTTACTATATCATTTAATCTTATGACAACTTCTACTCCTAGGCTTAGAGGCATCCCCCTCAACATTCCCCTTCTTCCAGACACACAACCTCCTGAAAACACACAGTAAGAAAATCTCCAAGCTAGAAGACCAAGCTTTCATTGCACATACTCGCTGAACTGTATTCACCTGCTGCTAAATTCAGCTGGTAAATTGGAAAATGCCAGCACTGCAAGAATTAGCTCCTCGTCTATGCAAAATACCATGCTCCACAGTAGTATGTGCCTTTGTCTGGATTCTTTGTATTTGCAAAATCATTGTACCTGTTCTTTTGACCATTCAGTGGAACAGATATTCCATTTCACCTCCTGAGGACTC
Organism: Elanoides forficatus; assembly: GCA_025311575.1. Classification (NCBI taxonomy): domain Eukaryota; kingdom Metazoa; phylum Chordata; class Aves; order Accipitriformes; family Accipitridae; genus Elanoides; species Elanoides forficatus. The sequence goes on along the minus strand of JAOBAS010000072.1, from coordinate 5,878,029 downwards.
AATAAGGTCACTGTATTAAGCATCCTGGTTTGTTCAGCTTTTTGCCACTCCATGGTACACTGAAGTTACAGTCAGATTGTTTCTAAAGGAGACTGTAGCCTTAATGAAATGAACAGCAAATCTTCATTCTGGAGTCAAGCTCAAGATCCATCACAGACTCTGTTAACACCCACACAAGATGCTTGCCCTAATGAGCAATCACAGATGTGAAGGCCTAGAAGAAGACCTGAAAATGTCAGATTAAGACATTCTGTTGAACTTCTGCTACATTTCTGGTGAGCATTTTTTTTTTGAGCACAGTATGCTGAAGAATCCAATAAAATAGAACACAAAAAGTAAATTTGAATTTTGAGATCATTTGAGTCCAAGAACTTCTATTTATTAGTTAATACTTTATATTTCTTGGAAACACTTTATAGCACAAGTACTTAATGCCCATTAGAATAAACTATTAGAACCAGTTTTAGACTAATATTAAGGTTCCATCTTGAATTTGTCCGATCTTTAAACCCACTTTATTCCTCATGTCTTCTGAACATGGGTCCTACAGACCCACTAGATCTGTGTCATTATCAAAATATAATTTCTCTGAGGACCACAAAACAATGTTGATCTGTGAGTTCATTTTTTAAAAAGTTTTTGAAGTGAATACAAGGAACATCAAAGGTATTAGGCTGAAAGCCATTGATAACAAAATTCATTATTTAATTGAGAACAACATACTTCCTGGAAAGTAACAGTGAATGATTTGCATATTAATCCCATCTGTTTCAACTAAGCAAATGAGACCACCAGAACTTCACTAATGGAAAGGATACAGAATCTAAGCTGTAATTATGATTTGTTTATATCCAAACTAGTTTAAACTCTCTAAATTGAATCCAACATTGTAGTTGCAGAAGTACAGAATTCCTAAAACCTGCAAAGGACCTTGGATAAATGCAACTGAGCTGTGTTAAACATCATGCTACCACAGAAACTGTTATCAGTAGCCATGGCAGGTCAGGGAGCTTTAACTCCAGTTCTGGGCAAAACCAACATAATTCTTCTGCATGGAGCACTTACAGAAAATATAATTTTCTGGAAAAGGCTGCCAAGAAGCACTTCAAACAGCAAAAATATCCAAGACTGAAAGGGGTGTAAAAATATGATAAAAATCTTCAAGTATTTAAGATGCTGAATAAAAAAAAAGAAAGCAGTGCTTCTTCCATGTCTGCAGCAAATGGGATGAAAAGTATTGGCTGTAGCACAGAAGTTTCTGAATTATTTCACAAAGAAAAGCACTGGAATAAATGGGAATAAACTGCTCCATCACTGTAGGCCTCTAAAATTAGGCCAAAAACCCATCACTGAAGACTGATCAACTTCAGAGCAGAGGGCTGGAAGATATCTCCTCAAAGACACTCCCAGCCCCATGATTTACTTCTAGACAAAATATCACCAAAAAAAAAAAAAAAAAAAAAAAGTATGTAAACATGCTGGTTTGTTTAAATCCACACACCTTCACTACTAGGTACCTCTTCTCTCATGCTAGAATCTATGACAGGCAAACTACTGAGTTATTGATGGGAAAATCTGGTTCTGGCTACTATCTGCAAGATTTTGAATGACATAGAATGTAAAAAAAAGTGGATTTGAGCCAGGAATAGAAAGGCCTTAATTCTGGCATAACCTAACCAGAGAGATACACAACCTTCCTGTGGCAGAAAGTTCATATTTTGCTCCCCAAACGGAAAGAGTTTAACACAATTCCATTTTAGTGACAGCCAGGGAACATTTTCTTTGGCAGGAGTGGGAGAGCTCACCACATTTCGTATGCTGGAAGGACAGTTGTATGGAAAATCTGCTCTCTTCAGGGTCCTTGAAAAAAAATTAAGACTGATTCGTTGCAGGGAGCAGTGGTAATATCTCAGTAAAAACTTACAGAAACACCCTATAGTCCTTTGAAAGAGGACTGTGCTCTGGCCAGTCTTCTTCCTAAAAGCCACCTGATATGCTCCCTAGCATGATGAATTTAGGTTTATGCTAATGTGTCTAAGTGCCTTTGGAAAGCACTGACTTGCAACATGCCAGCTTATAGCATGGGTACATCTAGCACGCAGCTGTCTGCATCTGATCCAGCAGACACGTATTGCATTACTGCAGAATACTGCTGGGCAGAGTTATGTCTGGAACATGCTATCTTGCTATTGTAGTAGTATCAAGATATATAAAGCTTAACTGCATCAATTTCAGCTTTCCATTTTATAACACTTTTTAAACCAGTTTCAAAAAAGGCACAAAGCGAAACTTAATTTTCACATCACTGAATGAGAAGAAAGCCATAATGAGCCTTAGTGCAAGAAAATGTGATCAAAACTGCTTAAAAGATCAGTCCTGTTGAAAACAAGTTTCACTTCTCATGTGCGTTTAACATGGGTAGAAGAGGTAACACAGCTTCTTACAGGAAACCTCAAAAGCAACACTACAGGCTCATCCCACCCAGGGGAAAATGACTGAAAGGCAGCAGCACCCCTACTGACATGGTGGAAACACCTATGGTTTAAGTGAATGTGTGTACCACAAGGTGGTATGATCAGAGACAGTTTGTTCATACATCCTATCACACAATGATATATACAGCTCATATGAGGAAAAGTCTGCATTTTGTAAATATGGCCAGAGAAAAGGAGTTGTTACACTCATAGTCTTGTTTGTGGATAGGCATCTATACATATTACATATATTTGTGTGTATATGCATATACATATACCATACATAAGCATAAAGCCAAGAGAGTATTGTAAGAGTAATTGAAATCTTAGGAGCCTGCTAATTATTAGTCCAGATCTAACTGTTACAGAGAAATAAATAATAATGTAGATTAAATTGTTACACTCCTTGATTTCTCCCCTTTTCCTGGTGTTATTCTCATGGTTCCACTGCTCCTCTGGGTCCTAAGGATGGCAGTTTCATTTTGGTAGGGGACATCAGAGCAAGCTGTCAGCTTCTGAAGTCCTTTGCCGAAAGAAATATATTTGTGTTGGTGGTTTCTTCTTCACTCTAGGATCCTTTTGAAGTCTTTCATACAATTTCCACAATGCTTATACAACTTTTGCTTTACTCATTGGTCTGCAACTTCATGCTACATCCCAACTTATTACAAATAGTGACTTTTAGGTATGTTGGTTACTACTCTTTTGTTTGCTTTATTCCCCCTAAAACCAGTTTTGTCAAGCTCCAGTTCTGCATTTCATTAACCATAGGTGAGTTTCTCATAGCTGTGGTGTCTCCAGTGCCAAGCATATGCCCCATCCTTTACATACCCATCCCTGTACTCCTCTACATCCTGTAGAGGATGTCCTCCATCTTCTCCATCTGCTCTCAAACTAGGCCTGTATTTTTCAGTGCTACATCATTGTCTTAGAATTGTAAATACCTCACGCTACACAGAAAACCTACTTGCTGCTCTTATCTACGTAAAGCTACAGTTGTACCACAAAAAACACCATCCAACCAACCAACCAACAAAAAAAGAAAAAAAACCCCACAAAATAAAAAAGCAAACAAGCAAGCAAAAAAAAATCCCCAAATAAATTAGCCACAGGTACCCAGTTAATTAGAGAAATTGATGTCACAGTTAAGCCAAGTAAAACAAAGGCGCAGACAAAGCCCAGACAAACTTAAGTACTGAGACCTTGCTAATGCAACAGAAAGCTTACAGTCTGCTACCAGAAATGGCAATACTGCCTTTTAGGCCTATACAGTTGGAGAGCTGAGAGCTATGATGTTCGGCTCTTTGGTGCTTCTTAGTGGTATGGGGCTCAGCCTGACCAAAAGACAAGGCACCATTTCCTTATATCATTTGTTTCTTACGTTTCACTTCTTTCACCCAAGCATAAATATTTTGTCACAAGTTATCTGAAAATTTTTGCAAAATTTTCAAGATCAAAACATTTTTAATAGTTGAAGTCAAATTTGGAAACACTCCTACCAGAAAATAGAATGCATTATTTTGAAAAGCTAGAGTTCATAATTTTTTTTTAATTTATACTTTTTTACTTTTTCTTTCTTTCTTTTTTTTTCTATTTTTTGTTTGTTTGTTTGTTTGTTTGTTTTAACCTTTCTAGTAAAATCATTGGCAGTTTCTTTTATTTATTCTTAGGCTTAAACAGACATCAGAAAATGCCCTCTAGTAACAGCTTACTGACTAACACTGTACCCCTATGTCAGCTTCTGACATACTCATCCCTTGCACCACATTGCTGTGAAAGCCTCATGGTCCCTTTCCTACCAACCTCTTTGTACTCCCTTCCACACATCTTCCCCCTCTCCTTCCCCATCAGTAATCAATGAAAGCAAAGTGATATAGCCCAGCTGAATACTGCCTACTTTTCTTTGTACATTGCCCCCTTCTTCAGGTTCTGGCTATCAAATCCATTACTAACACTCTTCTCTGCCTTGGGATCTCTCACTCATTCTCATGAACTATTGTTAATGCATGGGTTAATGTGTTTCTGTTCATGATTTTCTGGACAAATAGGTATGAACATGTGCAGTAGAGTAATTCCTTTGAGAATGCACCAGGTTTATTACTCATGCGTAAGCTGTCTGCACAGTATGCCTAATGCAAGGCTCATGCAATGAACTGCAGAGCTGATCTGCAAAATATCAGTGCTCAGGAATTCAGGATGTGGGTGGTGCCGAGCAGGTTGCTGGATTCCTGAAAATCCTAGATTTTGTCAAATAAATCCAGATTTGAGACAAATGCTCATATGTCCCTGGGTAAGGCAAGGAAAAGGACATACCCATGGACACTAGGGTATATGTTCACCTTCTGAGTTACAACTATCTCTTTTCACTCTCCAAATCCCCCACACATTTTGCCAGCTGTTCTTCTGCCACAACGTGGCTCCTCTGGATCTGCAGCTGGGTGTCCTTGTCCAAAACACACAGTGATGCATCTCAGATCTCTCTCATTCCCTAAAACCTCCTCCATACTGGTCCTTATTTTCGGCTTTACACAAAACTTCCTCTCTGCTTTCTCCATTTAATAGTCTTTCTACAAGACCTCCCTGTAAAGATTTCTTCATTCTATTGGGGTTCAAGCTACAGTAAAGCTGCTGTCTCTGATGTGTAAGCAGCAGAAGACAGCAGAGATTCTCAGCCCTAAACTCCGGGATGTTTACCATCTCCCTGCTGACTTTCCTCCTAAACACGTTCTTCTAATATTCTGTTTGCAATAGGGGAAAAAAAAAAAAAAATCAATTAGGTCATGTTATCCAGCTCCTTGAACTTTCACTGAAGTTACAAAATTGATCAGTTTTAAAGGCATTACATTACAAACAAAAAGAAATGTCATCGAGACAAGGTAGACTCCTACACCTTTGCTTTTAACTCAGCCAATTCTTTGCTTCATTTACTGAATGATTATTACACGAGACAGTTATAGCTAAGCAGCCAAGATGGTGTGAGAGTCCTTTTTAATAATGCACTTACAAACAATAGTCTCTCCCTTTGGGAACTCAAAAATCTATGTTTCAAATGAAGCAAAGTAAGTGACTAAAGAGACCAAAGAGAAAACAGAGAGCAAACATATGAGAAGCTACTAGGTTTGAATTAACAGTTAACATTGCTTACTTACATACCTAACTAACCAATGTGAACATTCAAATAAAGTTTTAAGTTTTACACAGTCATCAGCTTCTACCTCATGGGCACAGATAGTAATTCATGTCTCAAAAGCAACATAACTGTATTTATACATGGTTGTGATATAACAAATAAGCCATACCTTCTAATTTTTTCTTAGTCAAAGCAACCGGGCTTTCTTCTTTCTAGTGCATGAAGGTGGATCAAATAGTGGATCAAAACCACCCTTCATTAAGTAGTTGTATTGGCTTTGTGTGGCAAGGTTTTGGTAGCGGGGGGTGGTGGGAGTGGTGGGTTGCAGGGGTGGGTTCTGTGAGAAGCTGCTGGAAGCTTCCCCTGTGTTAGACAGAGCCAATACCAGCTGGGTCTAAGTTGGACCCACCACTGGCCAAGGCCGAGCCAATCGGCGATAGTGGTAACGCCTCTGGGATAACATTTTTAAGAAAGAAAAAAAAAGTTGTTGGGACAGACAGAAACGGCAGCTGGAGAGAGAGTGAGAACATGTAAGAGAAACAACCCTGCAGACCCCCAGGTCAGTGCAGAAGGAGGGGAGGAGATGCTCCAGGTGCTGGAGCAGAGATTCCCCTGCAGCCCCTGGTGATTAAGACCACGGTGAGGCAGGCTGTCCCCCTGCAGCCCAGGGAGGTCCATGGGGGAGCAGATCTCCACCTGCAGCACAGGGAGGACCCCACGCTGGAGCAGGGGGGTGCCTGAAGGAGGCTGTGACCCCGTGGGAAGCCCGCGCTGGAGCAGGCTCCTGGCAGGAGCTGCGGATCTGTGGAGAGAGGAGCCCATGCTGGAGCAGGTTTTCTGGCAGGACTTGTGATGCCACAGGGCACCCACGCTGGAGCAGTCTGTGCCTGAAGGACTGCAGCCCGGGGAAGGGACCCACGCTGGAGCAGTTAGTAAGAAGTGCAGCCCGTGGGAAGGACCCACGTTGGAGAGGTTCACAGAGGACTGTCTCCCATGGGAGGGACCCCACGCTGGAGCAGGGGAAGAGTGTGACGAGTCCTGCCCCTGAGGAGGATGAAGTGGCAGAAACAACGTGTGGTGAACTGACCGTAAACCCCATTCCCCGTCCCCCTGTGCCACTGGGGGGGAGGTAGAGAGTCCAGGAGTGAAGTTGAAGTTGTGCCCGGGAAGAAGGGAGGGGTGGAGGGAAGGTGTTCTGAGATTTGCTTTTAATT
>JAOBAS010000072.1:5858773-5871111 GCA_025311575.1 Elanoides forficatus | reverse complement strand
CTTTTAATTCTCATTACCCTACTCTGGTTGATTTGTAATAAATCAAGTTAATTTTCCCCAAGTTGAGTCTGTTTTGCTCATGACAGTAACTCGTGAGTGATCTCTCCTGTCCTTATCTCAACCCACAAGCCCTTTGTTATATTTTCTCTCCCTTGTCCAGCTGAGGAGGGGAGTGATAGAACGGCTTTGGTGGGCACCTGGTGTCCAGCCAGGGTCAACCTGCCACAGTAGTATAGAGATGACTTACTTTCCAGGCATCACTGGGACACTGTGGAGGGTAGAGCACATATTTAGGACTCATTATCATATTGTATTTAAACTAGAGGCAAAATAAACAGAGCTGGACCAAACATTCTGCTTATAATCATTTCTTTGGAAAATATCCTTTTCATGTATAACCTATGACAATTGTGGAGTGCAACATTGTGATTTGTTTAGACGCAACTTAGTTCATTATATGAACTAATAATGAAGCATGATTAACTCCTTACTATTATGAACTATTTACAAGCCATGCACCACGTAGTTTTGAATATATAGCTGTTTGGGAATTCTTTGTAAACTCAGGTATTGTCTTTTGTTCTGCATATTATGTACAATTTACAAGACATGCATTACAATTTGTCAAGGTAATAATTCAAAATGTTTTCTTAATTAATATTGTGCAAAATACAGAAGTAGTGGAGAATAATTATCATTCTCAGTAGATTTTCTCCCCACCCCCAATGACACAATGAAGTACCCTAAACCCAAAATGTGTATTAGGAAGATTCATTGGAAGAAAGGCTAGAAAATGCATGGCCCAAAAATATATGTTTTTAATAAGAAAATCTCTTTCTGTCTGTGTATACTAGAAAACAATTCTGGAAGATTTCACATCTGCAAAGTTAAAGTTCTTCAAGCTTTATAACACTGTAAATGTTACCAGCTCCATGAAATGTCATGGGAATGTAATTTTAGATGGATTTGAAAGATGCAGTGGCATTTCCGAAAGCACCTAACTGACTCAACAATAAATCCATAAATGGATTTCAAAGTTAGTTATTGCCATGTCTAAATGGTCTGACACTGTCTTGAATTTGAGCTATGCATCCTGATCTCAACAAAGCACAGACAAAAAGTTAAGGGCTCCATCTAAACTGCAGATTCTCTTGGTCAGTGAGGTCGACAACCTTGGTCCCCAAATCATTGATGTTGAACAGTTTGAGCGCATCATGGCTTCTGTGCATTCTGTCTATCTCTAGACAGGTATCTAGACTTCCTTACATTAAAAGAGTGGAAGAAGATCAATGGCAAGCGCCAAATGTTCAAGAAGTTTGTATTCAGGACATGGAGAGTTTGTACAGCTAGACCTAGGAGACAAGAAACGCTCCCACATCTGACTACTTAAAATGCCAGCCATGCAGAAGCCTAACTGAACTGTCAAATTAGAAAAGCAAAGGAGAATTCTACCACCACCTCCTGCCCCACCAATATTTTAGTTCCTATCTCTTCCTGTTTATGAATTTTCTTCTGTATATAAATCCCACAAGAAAACGAGCAGTCTCCAATCAACACAAAGCAGACTACACTGTGGCAGGAATCAGCAAGGTAGAACACCACTTTCGCTGAATTAGAAAAAGAGATTGCCTGCCCTTAAACCTGGAGAGTCTCCTATGAGCTGTGCTGGGAGCAGCTCTTCAGTCTGCTCTGCTGAAGTGGTTCTGCTTTCATAATGGGTTAGTCTTCAGTGTGAGCTGGACCTTGGCTTTCACAGAACATGGTAAGTGTCCTCAGCAGTAGAAAACTGACACTACAGAGCAGCAGGTGGTGTTCAGGGCTAAATTCACATTAAATCTGGCTCAGAATTATTAAAGTTAGTATTAGCATCAGGACACTAAAAATCACTATTTTAGAGTTAATGACCGTTTAGAAGCTTTCGTGGTCGAAGAGCTCCATCAGGAGACAAAGTCTGAGTCTTCAGCTCAGTAATAAGGCAACTAAGTTTCAGGAAGCTGTTAGTCAGCTCTTGCTGAGCATCAGAGCACTACAATGAACGCAAGTTTCCTACATCTCAGCAGACAGCCTTAATCACTAGGCTATGAGAAGCACAAATTTCTGAAATGAACCCTTCCATTTTCTGTCTTTCCAGTCCTGAAAGACCTTCCCAGCAAGCTTCATCAAAGGCATTTGCATTTTCAGGAAATGTTTGGCTTCACAACTTACCGTTTCTTGCCAGTAGCACATACCTAAAAACTTACTGACTGGGTCTAAACTTTCTGTGTAAGCAACACATATTAAAAATATGTTTTTCTAACATGTGTAGATGCATTCAGGACACTAAGTACACATTCACAGGGACATGACTGCATACCATACAAGCATATGCAGAGAAAGTTGGTTTAGAGCTGCTTAAAACCACAGACCCAGCTCTGACGGTTATTCCAGGTGAAACCAAGTATCAAGAGATGTCGGAAAATGTTCAAATTTCTGTTAGCAAGTCACTGTCTTCTTTAAACGTACTGCTTCAAATAATGAAAGAAATATTCAATAATATTTATAAAGGCTAGATTTTCAGAGAAATCTGAGGGAGGTTTCTCCCTAAGCAAATCCCAGCCAAAAATACTAACATTTAACTGCAGTTGAATGGCAAATATTATGCACTGGAGTTTTGCCATTTACCTCAGAGGGTTCAGCAGTATGTCCAAAATCCACAGAAAACTACTAGCTCCTGCCAATCACTGCATTAATAATGTACATATTCAGTATGAAGAGCAAGATACATAACCCTAGATATTCTAATATCTCCATTTTGAATATTAAGACAAACAAGACTTTTTAAGAAGAGGGGCAAAGAGGAAAAGAAATCTCACCCAAACAGCCTACTAAGAAAGATATGAGCTGATCTGAAAAGAGTAAACACATCATGAGAAGGAAATCAGTTTGAGCACTGCAATGACAGAGTCCTCATTCTGCAGTTCTTCAGTGATGGTGGCCTTCTTGGCTGACACAAGATACTGAGTCACAGACATCCAGCCATCGATAATTCCATCATAAACTTTTACTTTTGGTAGTCTGAGCCCCAAAAAAGCTTCTGAGTGTACCTTAAATTGGTGGGCACATGTTTTACTTTAAGTTGCTGAATAGTTCCATTGCATTCAGAGAGAGCTTGCATACATGCATATGTACATTAAATATAGAGGGGATCATACTTAACACTCAACTTTTATGTGACATTAGTGTCCACAGTGATCACTCATCAAATAAGTTGCAAGTAATTTGTCTTTTAATATGATGCAATATATTGTAGAAGATGGGTTAAACAAAGGTCAAATAAATAGTCTGGCAACTGTTGACAGGTCCTGCTGAAGCAGCAGCAAAGATCCTCTACACTGAGATCACATCCTAGTCAAAAATCATGCATGTCTAAGAAAACGAAGTAAATTTTGCTGTATGTTTTCTTTCCTATCTTCTTTTTTTTTTTTTTTTCAAAGAAAGCAAACAAGGGTTACACAGAGGGAGATAAGCTGAAAATGATGGTGTGTCTGCCATCAAATATCTAGGTGCCAGTCTAGCTAGAAACGGCACTTTGAACATACAGAAAAGGAATAGTTTCCTTAGCAACAAGGGCGAAAGCTCTAAGAACATCTCTTCTGCTCTGTGCTGCTTTGCCCTTCCCCATCTCAGTCTGCCACCTGTCACTCACAGATTTAATTTAGTTTAACATTTTATAAGGTTCAGATGGGAGAATTCCTGCTATTGGAAGAACCACTAATGCTAAAGAAATTCAGGGGTGGGGGGAGGGAGGAAATTGCATCCTTAAAATAAGGGGTGTTAGAGGTTTGCACACCAAATGGGGTGTAGATGAGGCACCACACATTGAACAGTTTTCTGGTTTATCAGACTGATACTGGCCTTTTAAAATACCAGATCACCTCTCCACAGACCCGCCACTCTGCCCCAGATTTTGAACCTCTTCTACTCACCTGTCTTTGCACAAGCCTTTGCAAAGCAGCTTTAGGGGCTCAGCTGCTGTTTCTTCCCTTTTTAGACAACTGTTACCAGAAGGTATAGGAGATAATGTCTACATCTCTTTATATTTTCAAAGGTATGGCCAAATGTTAATCCATGCATGTTACTTTTAGATACTAATATATTCTAAACTATCCTAGAAAATTAACCATCTTGTTTTGTGTTGCAAGGAGAGGTGAAGGTATGGAGAGGAGACAATAGATCAATTTTATCAACTCCTTCCTATCTTCTTGAATAAAAAGAATATGATTTTTATACTATAGGTCCCATTTTTTTGCTATATCCAGATTTCTTAACTGTTTTTACACTTTCTCTGTGTCAACCTGAATGCATGAATTCTCATTGCTTCATACATTTATAAAACCTTCAGTTAATATATGCAAAGACTCCATTTTCTCCTCGAACAACGTAGTGAAAAGCCTCTATAGTATGAGCTATTTCACTTAGATACACAAGAAGTTTTGATTTGGGACTGTAACGTCAGGTAGCACATAGACTAGTAGTAGTGCTAATACATGCTAAGGCTGGATTTCTATGGCAGTTTGATTCCTTTTATCAAGGAACACAAAGAAACTGAAATTGCCTACACACAATCAGCAAGGAATTCCTCTTCTCTTCCTCCAAGCTACTGGGTATCTGGGTATGCAAAATTTGCTGCATCCTTCCTAAGACATATTACAAGGGAGAGTACTTCCTTCCCTGTGTAAGGAAGCTATCATTTTAGAGATACAAGGACTTACGATACAGGAAACTACATCTGCTTTCCAGGCCTCTAGGAATTATCAGCTTCTGCAAGTACTGCCAGGAATAACCTATGAAAAGGAGATGGGACTGACCTTGTTTACTCTGCTTTCACACCTGACGTGAAAATCTTACACAGAGAAGAAATCTCCATTTCATAACCTAAACTCAGCCTCCCTTTTAAACAGATTAGGAGTCTTGAAAGTGAAGCAGCATCTCTCATTATGTGCTAACATGTTGCAAGCCTATTGAACACTTCATTGAATTTTGTATTTGGAAAAAAAACAAACAAACAAACAAAAAAAAACCAAACACTGAAACTTATTTTTTTAATCACATGACCGTTTTTGCTATAATATCCTAATACTTCTGAGAGATACCTGAATGAGACATGCATAGAAAGAGACAAGACAGGAATCTCTCTTGACTTTAAACCATCTGTGATAAATTTGTGAAAGTTGGTTAGGTGATGATATCCCTGGATGCTTTAATCACAGTGGTATTCTATCACACACATTTTTGATACATCCATTTAGAAAGACTGATCTCATCTGCTCCTAATTGATCAATCTATGTAGCCCCTTAGAAATACATATAATGTGTCAGTTTGGTTTTCAGAACCTAAATGATTGGAGTGTTTCCAAATACATGTTCTAAATTGAATTTCCCCATTTGCTGAAGCATTCTGCAGGGTCATGGCTCTCAGTCTGAGAATCTACCCCTCCACTGTTGTAAACTAATCAAATACAACACCAGGCAAGAATTATTTATAATAGTTTATTACTTATAGAAATTTATCTCTTGCTGGCTTTGATTGATAGTATTGAAATTACTATTTGCTTCAGAAGGTTCTTCTTTCCATGTGTGCTTGCAATGCTATATATGTTGTTTTTCTGAAAAAAATGTTTTGTCCTGGGTGAGGAAACTCCTTTGATTTTCCAAGCCAACCACAGCCTTACAGCTGACAGAATGGTTTGAATGGCAGGGAAAGGAAAACATCCTTTACCGTGTCCTTTCCTCTTCCTTTCTACAGCCTTTCTTTTACTCCACCTTCCTCTTTCTCATACACAGAACAGTGATAATACTGAGAAAGTGAAAAGCATATATAAGGACCAAAGCTGAGTTTGTGAACCAAGTAAAATTCACGTTCATTGAAGTAAATCAATCAATCAAAGGGAGAAAGGAGATGAACTGTCTGAAAGGAAGTGAAAACAGAATGAAGAATGTGTTAGAATAGGAAAGAGAGTGCACAGGAAAAGAAAATATGTGCTTACAGAGCAACAGCTTTTCTGGTCCTATGGTAGTTAATGGGAATTTTGATTTCAAGAGTCAGGACATTACCCATGTCATTTAAATAGCCGTTGGCAGACATTTAATCTGCAGATGGAAAGAAAATTAGAAGAAAGATGGGAAAATAATGTCCCTATAGCTGTTTAACAATGAAAAGCTGTTGCTCATTCATAGGCTTTCAGAAGCTATCGCTGCTATTTTCAGTTTATTGTTTAGATTGCATTTAGTCTGTTCCAAAGACAGTGACCTGACTATTAACAACAGATTTGAACAGGGAAAGAGCGGATTCACCTGAGGTAGACAACTAGCCCTATCATTCTCACAGCCATATCTTCCCTCTCAGTCCCAATCACACCTGGACCTCAGAGCACTGGCAGCATAAATATGGCAAAATAGTCTAAGTAAATGAATGACACTTTTCAATGTGGTAGACACAGGCTTTGTTACTCCCCATGTGTTGCTGAAATGTGAGAGCAGGAAGCTGTTTTGGGGTTGTGTGCTGGGGTTTTGGTAGCAGAGGAGGGGCTGCAGTGCTGGCTCCTGTGAGAAGCTGCTCAAAGCTTCCCCGGCTCCAAGTCAGACCCACCGCTGGCCAAGACTGACCCTGTCAGCGATGCTGGTAGCCCTCTGGGAGAACAGGTTTAAGAAGGGGAACTTGCAGCAGGGGAGGAGAGTGGGATGTGAGAGAAACCCCTGTGCAGACAGCAAGTCCATGGACGTCAACGGTGGAGTAGATGCCCACCTGTGCCCAATGGGAAGGCCCCACGCTGGAGCAGCGTGTGGAGGGCTGTCTCCCATGGGAGGGACCCCACGCTGGAGCAGGGGAGGAGTGCGGAGTCCTCCCCCTGAGGAGGAAGGAGCGGCAGAGACAAGGTGTGAGGAGCCGACCCCAGGCCCCATCCCCTGTTCCCCTGTGCTGCTGGGGGGAGGAGGGGGAGAGAACCAGGACTGGGGTTGAGGTGGGGGAAAGGTGTTCTCAGGTTTGTTTTTACTTTCTAATATCCTTGTTTTGATTTGATTGGTAGTAAATTAATTCATTGTGTTTCTTCCCCAAGTTGAGCCTGTCTTTTGCCCGTGACCATAATTGGTGAGTGATCCCTCCCTGTCCTTGTCTCAACCCACGAGCTTTTCTTTATATTTTCTCCTCATCTCGTTGGGGCTGAGGGTTGGGGAGAACTGAGCGAATGGCTGTGTGGTGCTTTGTTACTGGCTGGGCTTAAACCATGACAGAAGCCAAGAGCAGATATGTCAGTTCGTAAGTTCAGTCAGGAGCTGCAGGGGAAAGTGTTTGGAAAATGAAGGAAAGTGACATAGGGTGAAAGGAGGAGGAAACAGCTTAGCTGAGAGGAGTCATTCAGATTGTAGAAGAGAAACAGCCAAAGAAGAAACTGGTATTCCATTAATAATATGGTTATGTTCTTCAGGGTAGGAAGCAGAGGTTTCCCTCTAGTTCCACTGCCTTTTAGTCCTGAGCAGCTGTTAATGTCAGTATCACGTATGATATTACTGGATACCTGACAGCTCTACTTAGAGAAGAAAGCTAGGCACCCAGGAAACTCTTCAGTTTAGTCTGGATTTATATCCAAAGAGAAAGAGAGAAACAAGTGATCATATTTGTGCAGTTCTCCATGTAAGTTCTGCCCCTCACTGTACAAAACAATATTCCAAGACTGTGAAAATTATGTTAACCCTTTTATCCAAAATGAAAGTGAATTGGACACACTTTCAGGAACATAGGTACTGCCACAGGTACCAGAAAACTTAATAAAACATAAATACATACATTAAACTGAATGACACTGAATGAAGCTGAAAAAACCAGCAGCACAGTGGTAGGTTCAGAGGAAATATTTTCATGTCCTTATTCACAGCCTTCTGAAAATCTATGAATTACTTTCCACTAAAGTTTTACTAGTATTGCAATATTTATACCATTTCCTTGAACAGTGTACCACAAATACTGTGAAAAATATGCTATTGCCCATCACTAATTCATTTCCCATTTCTTGTCTTTCCCATTTTGGATGAATTGTTAAGGCTTTCCTTTAGAAAAAAATAGTTAAAAGACAACAGAAACTATAAATCTCAGATTGACGAGCGCCTCATCACAAGATACATTTCTGTCCTCCAGTTATAAACTTGTAATCACTTTATTTCCCCAAATACTTCAAGATTCCTGTTCTTCCACAAACAAAGATTACTAATTGTGAGGCAAGGGTGACATGTCAGTAACTCAGTAATTGTCTCACACACCCATGACTGACTTGATCTAATATCTTCTTATTTTGGTGCTTTACTGAATTAACAGGTAATCTCCCTAGGCAACCAAAGGTGACACAAATCTGTGTGGAACACCCTTATAAAACGTCAGCAACATTCACTGTGTTGCCAAATGCATCCCAGAAGCAAGAAGGACCCTGAAAGAGTCATAACGAGGTAAACAAGTTATTCTGAGTAATGGAAATCCTGAACAAAAACAGAATTCAGGCAATTAGAATCTAGATGCAGCACAGGGGGAAAAAAAGCAAACACCATAGTCCAAACTTACTTCAGCACTTCTCAGCAAAGTGTAATTGCTCCTCTATGTAAAAGCAAAGACTCTGAGCAAGGAAAAAACCCTAACATTCAGTAACAACATTAGCTGAAATCATTAGCTGAACCCAAGTGTCTAGAATAGCACTACTTCAGAGTTAAGGTTTTCCAGGCATAAGGAACAGTCCTAAAGAAATACCATAAAGTCAATGGCAAGAGCTTTCCTTAGTACTTCGCTTAACAAGAGCATTCTTTGGATTAAGCTTTAATAAGTCCTCTAAAAGACTTGCACTATTCTTCTCTGCAGGTACAACCAAATGTCAAAAGGAATTGGAGAAAGAACAAATCTCAAAAGTTACAGAATCTAAGCTCAGCTGAGATAAGCAATAACAAAATCTTTTTTTTTTTTTTTCCACAGCACTTAAATCTCTACAGTCATGCTTGACACTTCCTCAAGAGGTTTGCAGACCTTCCTGCTCTAAGACAGAACGGAATACTACTAAAATGGCCTCCTTTGTAGTTAATCAATATCAGTGCTTTGAGTCTTTGCAAGAACACTACACTCCAGGTTAAACAAATATTAAAAAAATGGAGCAAAAATACAGTGAACTTACAAAGCTCGAAGAATAAAAAGTTTCCCACTTTTAGGTGACAGCTTTCCTATGTTCTGAAATAAAGAGAACATTTGTAGATGCCTGTAAAGCTAAGCAGCAAAATATACAAGAATAGCAGTGATTAAAGACATGAAGAAATTAAAAAATAAAACTACCTGGGAAAATTGTCCTTTCCCCTAAATCTAACAAGTACAGATCAAAAAGGGTATACTAAATTCCATCCCCATCTCTCTTTATAGTATGCAGAGTTTTGCTGCACCCATTATTTCAGTCAGTTGCATTGTTAACTGGCATTCTCAAGCCTCATTAATAATGTACATACACCATACTTAAGTCTTTTAATTAGACTTGTAACTATAATAGCGAGTAAAGCATCATTACAAATTATCCCCCTAATCCGAGTTCTCCAATCAATTTTATCTCCTTTTATAATAACCTAGGCTTTTAAGACATTAAGGGGGGGGGGCCACATAGCTTATTTTTTCCATCACATCAGACATGATTTGAAAACGTAAAGCCTCATGTTCTCCATGCTGGTACCACCAACATTCTGCAGTCACCCAAATTCTCCCAGCTTCCTCCAGAGCACTTCTTAATGATCTGTCAAAATCCCAACTGCTTTGACTGGATTCTTCTCCCACTTATAAAATACCAAGTCTAGATTACATGTCTATATCCAAGCCAATAAGAAATATATGCATAAATACATCATTATTTATCTTCAGGCTGCTCCTACTCCCTTCAGTATTTGGGATGTAGTCAACTATCTAAAACCAATCACACTCACAGTCTCCCTTTGAATGAACCTCATTCTGACAGTATTACACTTACTCCAGCATACATTTGGATTTGAACTGTGGTCTTGAAGTTTTCCTTCTTTACATTTTGTCATGCACTGAGGTAGAATAGTGGCAAGTGATCAGTTTATTACAAAAGCAAAACAAGAACAATCTTATTCTCTTAGCTGTCGGGGGACGATGACGACACCATCACTTATTATTTTATCATTCTCTTTGCAAGTTGGCATAAGCAATAGTTAGCAAACAGATTGTACTTAGAAATCTTATTAAGATTACTCAAATTGTGTGAATGGTCACATTTACTGGTTTTGCCACCTTGCTGGAGGACCTGAATTTTTTTAACAGGGACAGCCTTTTTGGTGTTAAAGACTTGTCCATTATATTCAGAATTTAAGTTTTTTGTGGATAATTTTAAAATGGTTAATGTCACTCAAATCTGTATTTACAGTGGTACTCACTGTTCTTTTATTTCTAAATAAACTTTCAAAATAAATATTTAAATATTCATAAAAATGAAAATAAAATATTTGAATGTTTAAGAAGTAATAGTTTGTAATTAATTTATCTAGTATTTTTGAATAATTTTTTATGCTGATACCTTTCAACTTCATTCTGAATTGACATTTTTACTTAAAACCACAGATTCTTATATCAGTAATTTGATATACACAACCAGTAACACAGGAACTCCATAGCCCATATAAACTTGTTTAGGGAAAGTACCAATAAAAGTTCTTTAGGGAATAAGAAAACCTTGAAGTTTGAGATTACTGAGTCTGAGATTACTTGAGAGACAAACTGTTAAAGCAAGACCCAATGGGCATTTTACTTTTATCAGGTGTAATAGGTAGTGAAGAGGACCTTGGAAAACAATTCAGCTTCCTTTTCAGTGTAGCATGAGGTACTGATAATTGCTGACATCAAACAGGTTAGCTAATTCAGAGTGGTACTGTACACAGAAAGAAATACAATACTCTTCTTGAGAGTTAGAAGTAGTATAAAGTACATGAAAGATTATAAGTATGTGTATATTTAGGGTGAGGATCACCCTTTGAGAAAAGCAAGAAAGAACTGGATTCCTTGGTGAGCCTGCAAGCCCCTTCTTTAATTGCTTATGGCTTTGGGATGGTTTTTTTTTGTCTTTTGTCTTTCAACCCAAGCTGATTAAATGGAAAGTTAAGTATGACCCACCATGGGCTGCCTCTAAATCTCTGTTCAGCTCCTGTCAAATGGCAAGGTATGCTTTGCCTTCTTGAAGATTTTTTCACTGAGCTTTGGGTATTCCAGCAGTGTTTTCTTGAAAAATTATTCTGGCTACCTATAATAAATACGTTAACTGAGAACTCATTTATGGAGGCCGTAAATATGTGTTATACAAAAAACATGCATTTAATGGAGAAGTCTTTGTGGAGTCTTCTTATTTTGTTCACTATCAGAAAAAAATAGTAAACAACTCTGAGTTCCAAATAACCAAAGATGTCTCTGATGATAAGGGTATCATAGAGATATCAATAATATGTGCTATAAATTCATTATTATTTTTAAGGGATACCCATATAGGTTATTTGACAGCAGAAGCTTGGTCTAACCTGTTTGGTCAGTTTAATAGGAAACAAGTGGTATCACCATTTAGAGTTCTGCCACTTGTTTCACACATAGAAATTTATTTACTTTTTCCCCTGAAGCAGACATTTTCCTGATTTGGTACAGATAAAATCTTCATGTATCAGTCTGGGTTTCTTCTCATCTTACATTTTATTTTTCTGCAACTTACAGCACCAGGAGATGTCAATTGATTTTTCCATTCAGCAGTTCCAAAGCACTAAATCTAACATATTGGAAACAAAATAAAAGGCAAGTGGCACTATTACCATAAATAACTGAAGTAAATATTAAGGTACAAATGGCCTTTGGGGGAATTCTGAGTTAGTTCTGTATTCCTCATAAGAATTTTAGCTATTACAAAGCCAAAACATGAGGAAAAATTGAAGCTACAGCAATGTGTTTTATCTCAGGTATCCTGCTAATTACAATATTTTAAGTCAATGTGAGGGATGTAGTCAACCCCCCTTAATCAAACCAGCAGCAGTTTGGTACAGGCTCCAAAGGAGGTAAAGGCCCTAGCTGTAGCCAGGCCAAGAACTCCTCTAGCAGACCCACAAAGGAGCAAAGCAACAGAGAACAAAGAAAGTTGTGGGTACAAGGAGTCTTGTGCATACCTAGAACCATAGAATCATAGAATCATAGAATCCTTTAGGCTGGAAAAGACCTTCAGATCATCGAGTCCAACCATCATCCGTGCCCACTAAACCATGTTATGGAGTACCCCGTCTATGCGCTTTTTGAATAC
>JAOBAS010000072.1:5844310-5858673 GCA_025311575.1 Elanoides forficatus | reverse complement strand
TCCCCCCAGTTTATATACTAGATGTGACGTCCCATGGTACAGAATACTCCGTTGGCCACTTTGGGTCAGCTGTCCTGGCTGTGTCCTGTGCCAACTTCTTATGTCCCTCCAGCTTTCTCGCTGGCTGGGTGTGAGAAGCTGAAAAATCCTTGACTTTAGACTAAACACTACTTAGCAACAACTGAAGACATCAGTGTTATCAAGATTCTTCTCATACCTAGCTCAAACACATAGCACTGTACCAGCTACTAGGAAGACAGTTAACTCTATCCCAGCTGAAACCAGGACAGAAGTTCACCTTGCTGTTGTGGAACAGAGAAGTGGCAGTGAATGGCACACACACCACAGTGGCAGAAGACCTGGGAGAACAGATGCAAAAGCCTTTGGAGTAGGTCACAATCAAGGGATTGCTCATTGGCATGGTCAGCTTGGTCTAAAGGGGCCTAGCCTTGAACGTACCAGCATCTGACACCGTGATATGTTTAGCAAAATGGCCACAGATCATTCCCTAGAGTAAATTAATTTAGTGGTGCAGACATTGACAAAGGCAGCAAAGATGGAGCCACTGACTCCTGAAATACAAAAAAATCCCAAACCACTGTATGTTCATTCATATTCAAACTAATACACAGTGACTTCAGTAGAATTTATAAGAACAGAAATTAATGAAAATGTCCTACAAAATGAAAAAAAAAGTTATTTACAGTGATCAGGATTTAGTGTCTTTGATTTATTTGTTTATTGCAACCTTCCTTAAGAAGTTGGGTTTCTACCATTCCACTGTGAACACTATCTTTCCTTCTGCTGTTACTCTCTTCCGGGAGGATTGATTCAGGTTCCTCAGTATGGGCTTCTTGTACAATATGAAATAGTGTGGAGCACCTGAGATGTCCTTTTTTGGATAGGCAGATATCATACAGGAACTGCAGAAGAGACTCTTCCTTTTAGCATCACATTTATAGATCGAGAAGAATACCCAAGGACTTTCAAACATTAGGTGTGTGCCTATAGCTAGGCACATGCATCTCACCTTAGCTGTCAGATATTGCCTGGAATTGGATCACATGCTATTAACAGAATATTTCAATTGTGTTCTCAAACCCATTGAGGTATGATATCCTAGACATGACTTTTCATTCCCTGAAGTGCCTGTGAGTCAAATCAATGACTTCATTGTGCATAAACCTTCATCAGAGAAGAAAGATCGTTTGAAGGTAATAGGTAGAAAGTGATTTCATCTTGAGGATAAGTGGTCATACGTACGCCTCAGTTTCTTGAGTTACCGGCATTATGATGATTGCAATTCTGACTAAGTGCAATGTAAATCTTAAAACCCTTCCTTCTAACTCTCATACTTATACCCTGTCTGTAAGGAACCATCTTAAAGGTTGACAGCAATGGATTGAGAGACCTTTGGGGCAGTCTGTCTAACACTGAAGATTTTTTTCAAAGCCCCTTTAACCTCCTGGTTCCTCAGACAGTAAATGAAGGGATTGAGCATGGGAGTTACAATAGTGTACACAATTGCTACCAGCTTGTTTAAGTCAAAAGGGTGGATTCTCTTGGGCCGGGCATACATGAACAGAGTGGCTGAAAAGAAGATAATGACTACAGTAAGGTGAGAAACACAGGTGGAGAAGGTTTTCTTCCTGCCCTGGGCTGTGGGGATATGCAGGATGGTGCTGATGATGCATATATAGGACATAATCGTGACAGAGAGGGGAACCAGCAAGATAAGCAAGGCCAGGATGAAATCCACAATTTCAGCCATTGTCATGTCAGCACATGATATGTTCAGCAAGGGGCTGATGCCACAGAAGAAGTGGTTGATGACATTGGAGCCACAAAAAGACAGCTGTGAGATGAAAAGTACTTTCAGCATGGAGGCTAAGAAGCCAATGAGCCAGGAGCATGTGGCTAGTTGCACGCAGAGCTGGTGGTTCATGACAACTGGATAGCGCAGGGGATTGCAGATGGCCACATAACGATCATAAGCCATGACTGCAAGGAGGACACACTCAGTACAAATAAGGGAACTGAAGAAGTAAAGCTGGGTCATACAGCCTCCGAAAGATATATTCTTGCTTTCAACAAGAAAATTCACTAGCAGTTTGGGGACAGTGACTGAGATGTACCAAGCCTCCAGGAAGGAGAGGTTGCTGAGAAAGAAATACATGGGCTTGTGAAGCTGATGGTTCATCTTTATCAAGGTAATTATGAGTATATTTTCCAAGATAGTCAGCATGTAGGCCACCAGGAATATCGCAAAGAGCAATATCTGAAGTTCCATGATAGTTGGAAATCCCAAGAGGATAAATTCCTGGAATTGTGTGCTGTTTTTCTGCTTCATGGCAAAGGGCATAGCATCAAGCTTCAGAGAAAATGTAAAGACAATAAAAGAGAAAAAAATATATGGAATATTTTTAAAATCAAAGAAACAGTGAGAACTGCAGTGGAAGAAAAGATGGCAAGTTGAAAAGAAGAAAGGAAGAATGATAACAATAAAAAAGGAAAAATATGAGGAGAGGGAGAAAAGGAAGAACATTATTACATTCAGATCATATATCATTTTGAAGATATAAGAACAAATTCAGTATGATATTTTGATATCTGGTTCATAATTAGTGGTCTAGATTATTACTGAAATCCATAGGTGTTGAATGCCCATATAAAAGCTGGATGCCCAGTTCTCTTTAACTTGCAGGAGTTACTGGATATCCAGGATGCATCTGCATGACTTAGGCAATTGGACTTAGTTCTGTAAATCCAAGCCATTCCTGCGCTGCCTGTGGAGTAGAGCCTGGTCCCTGCTGCATTTTCCCACCATAGGAAGCCTCAAGATATTCACTAAATGAAATAGGTATTTCCAGAGAGCAATATGTGTTATTCTAAATATCACAGAGAAGATGAATTATATTTTAGAGAAATGTATTTCTCTGTCTGTGTCTCTTCCACTCCCATCTGGTTTTTCCATTTCTCTCTCTATCCACCTTTTTAAAAAATTTGACAAGGTAATTTTCATATATAATTCTCAATTTCTGCAGGTCAAAATTGAAAAGAAAAAAACCCCTTCTCAAACTGGAAAATGCACATTTCTCTCCTTTAACTTTACCATCCTCTAATCTAAGAAAAGAAATGCTTTTTCTTCTTGTTTACAAGTCCTACTATTGTCATATTTTATTTCATGTTAAAAGCAAAGAAACAAACCACCTCTTCCCCCCTACCCAGAATTATTAGAGAAAAGCATATAATCAGCTAGGTTTTCAGTGATGGAAGAAGATCCATCTTCATAAAACAATTCATTGACACTGAAACACCAGTCCAGATATTGTTCATTTAAAACCTCTTATAGCTTCAGAAGCAGTAATACAAACTGTGACTGAAGACTTGTAATGTGCAAACTCGTATAACTTTGTAACCATATTACCATTAGCTTTTACTACCATGAGAAATTTCACAGGTCTAAGGAGGAGCTGCAAAATGTTGTCTTTTTTTCTTAGCGCAAAACACATTATTAACCAATTTGTCTCCATAGCACATGTATTCAGTACTTCCTGACCTGGCCAGTATTAGCTCTACCTATAAAACAGGGGATATCTGACTGTTTCAAATGTCAAATTGTTCATGTTACACATCAGTTGAATCTCTAAATAAGCAACTACAAGAGAGTGATAGTAATTCTCTTAAGTCAAATACAATGGTTACATTACTCTGTCACTTGAACTGGGGTAAATACCTGAGCTATCTTAACATCAGAAGACTATACTGAGAAGCTGGAATTCATCTGCTGAAATTTAGATAGATATCAGTTTATTTATCTAATATACAATATACTCAGCTTGTCTTCTTTCTAGGAAATATAGATATATAGGCATTTCCAGGTAATGCTGTTCTCACTGAGAGGAACAGGTCTGAAATAGTTCAGATGGATCATTCAATAGCCATGTCTATTTCTGCCTCCTTGACTCTATAAGTGCATGTCAACAAGCAGCTCAGAAGCCTAGATGAGTTGCTCAGTGTACTTAACACATGTGCTGTAGCATTGAAATGCCAGTGGATTAATTCCTCCTTGGAAGGAGGTGATTACCCTACAAAAATTCCTGAAGAAGAATAATAACAGTGAAAAACTTTCTTCTCTTACCTTCACACCACTTCAGCAGTGCTTGTGGTCCCATTCACGGACCGGTCAGGGAAGACAACCCTTCTCCATGATTTAACTGAAAAACATAACCCAAGTGGTGGGAGTTCTGCAAAACAAACTGACCTGATTGCTTCTTACCTGTTCATAAAAAAGCAGTTCGGTGTAAGATTGCATAAGTAATTACTCATGGGATTGCAGTGTTTACTTTGCCTTTGTATAACAGAGGTACCTGAGAAGGAAACTCATGAAGATTAATTCTAGCTTTCTGAGGCTCTCTCTGCAGCACTGTGACAGATGCACTTGACCTCCCTTAACCAAACCAGCAGCAGTTTGGTACAAGTCCAAAGACCTGAGCTGTAGCCAGGCCAAGAACCCCTCTAGGAAGCCCTCAAAGGAGCAGAGTAACACGGTGAAAGCTGTGGGTACAAGGAGTCACATGCATACCTCTCCCGTTGTATGCAATGTGACTATGAGCCAACCATTTTATCCTATAAATATGACAGCTTAAGTGAGCCTTCTTTGAGCTCTCCGTGCTGTGCAGTGTGGCTGCATGGCAGTGATCTCCAGGAACGAGATCTTTTGCCAATGACAGATTGTTGGATGAGCCCAATTTGAATCCTCCCTGGATGGCAACTGGACTGCACACCAGGCAACTCTCCCCTTGGCAGGGATGCCTCTCAATGTTAAGAGATACTAGCCATTTAGCTTAAATAAGTAAGTTTTAAATAGAATGAATCATTTAGAGTTATAATGTTGTGCCATTTAGCATGCTGCTTGCTTAGCTTTATTTACTTAGCATGAGTAGCTAGATTTGCTGAAGCATTAGGCCACAAGCTGTAAACTTTCACCGAGATTTACTGAACGTGTAGCTACTTAGTCAAAACAGGGGCCTCCAGAGCCAGTGTGAATCAGGAGATAAGAAGCCTTCAAGGCTACGACCATCAACAGCACCTGCAACTTGACATGATAACAAATGGCCTGTCTGGAGACAGTGAAGAAATCCAATAAGGAGTCAGAACATGTCAAGCCAGAATCACTACTGGACCAAAGGGTGTGTGGAAGACTCATGAAGAGAGTGTGAAGAATGCATGAGAGATGGGTGAATAATTTGTGAGGGTATAATTGCCCAGGGATTTCTTTGTTCGGTCCTTCCTTCTGACCTTCCTCTCATTCTCTTCGTCCTTCTCCTTGCCCCCTTCCTTCTGTTGGTCCCTCCCGGGAAGCAGTCTGCTGGAGTTGACCCTGCTGCTGTATCACTCTATTAAATTATTTATTTTTATAAGACTCAGTGCCTGAGAGTCTGTTTTGGGAAACCAAGGGCTTGAACTTTGGAGTGAACTAACACCAGACTCCTGGACGGATCGGTAAGTGATTAATAGCATGCTAAACTTTGAAATCCTAACTAAGTGATACAAAGGATTGACTGTGTACATGTAATTCCCTTAGCCATAAACTGTTGACCAAGTCTGGGACTAAGATCGGATCAGCCGCATGTAGTCTCCTCTCTGAGAAGGAGTTTAGAAAGCAAGGGGGTCCATTCTGAACCTCATGACTCAATGGGAGGGTCTCCCTTACTGTTTTGCATCTTTGATCTCTGTACAAATAATTCTAAATAGATTCTAACTCCATTTTCCTTTGTATGTTTCTCCCATGTAGTAAGTAATAGAGTGAACTTTGCCATTGAACTGTGTTAAGTTGCACTTTTACAGATTCTTTAAAGATCCTAAATCACTCAACTGCAACAAGCACTTGCAGTTCATGAAACAAAACAATAACCTAATTTAGCTGCTCTTTAACATCTGGAGGTGACTATTCATTCCTCAGTTACCTACTAGTGATTCTTCCTATGAACAAGCTTCTGAGAAAGGTTCCTCAGGAAGCTACCCAAAACTATATAATATGAATCCATACTTGAGTAATTATCTGTTACTGTGCCTACATGATCAACTAACTGTGTTTGCAGCATATCACCCTGCAAATGGAACTAATTCCTCTACACATTCACATTTTGTGGCCATTTCAGAAACATGTATGAGTCTGGCAGGTCTCACTCAAGACCATTGGCAAGTGTTGCAAAATGGAGTGGTTTAGACCACTTGAAGAATCACCTTCAAGGGTATTAGCAAAAATTATTTAATAGGAATTTATATAAAAGCATGACTTCACAGCATCTGATGGCAAAGTTCACTCTATTACTTAATACATGGATGAAATATACAAAGAAATATCAAGTTAGAATCAAACTGGAATGATTTATAGAGACCAAAAGCATAAAAGAGTAAGGGAGAAACATAAAAAAGAAAATTGAGTTAAAATTGATTTTTCATGATTTGTACAAAGATTGGGGGTACAGAAAGGTAGGGGAGACCCTCCTCTTGAGTCATGAGATTCAGAGAAGACTCCCTCGCTTTCTAAATTCTTATCGGAGCCTAGGTGTGGCTGGATCAACTCCTAGTCCCAGACTTGGTCAACAGTTTATATCTAAAGGGCTTATAAGTATAATAGCAGCCTGAGATTCATTCATAGTTGAATAAAGTTCACAACAGTAACTTATGTATAGATTTGAAAAGCAATATTTGTAATATACTTGCTAAAGAATATTCGGTTAGTTCACACACACATGCACAAAGACGCTATGAGATACACATAAGCAAGTTAAAGAGCTATACCTGTTAAAAATTCCCCTCAAGTTCAGTGAAAATGTTGTCAAATGCTTCAGCATCTTTCTCAACGGGCAAAGGGTTGAGCCTCAAGGAGTGGAGAGTATCAGCCCAAGTCTTGTAAGCTTTTGGTGACAGACCTGCGATCTTCTCAAACTGAAGAGTTTGAGAGCTCTGAGAGGTATCCCACTCAGAGGGAGATGCTGGTCGCAGCCCACTGTGGTCCAGGAGAGCTCAAAGGGTCTCACTTAGTACCGCTGCTTATAGGTTCAAGAGATGGTTGGTTTTAGTCATCAGCAAATTACTGGGATTCCAGTAGCACTGGTACCATTTCAGATAAGGAAGGCTCCAAGGCTGTCAGAGAATGGCTTAAGATTCAGATACAGGATGCTCCAAGGCTGTCGGGAGAGGACTGAGATATGTCCCAAGGTTGTCAGGAAATTACTATCCCTACTCCCATCCCCAGCCTCTGCCAGGCAACAGGAGTCCTTGGTATGGTCAGTGCAGCTCCCTATCTCAGCCATACAGGAGTTCCTAGTATGGTCAAGGGACACTTAATCGCCCAACTCGTTACACTTATGCTAAGGCCTAGCAAGAATTCCTGAGTTCATAGATCAGCCCAGAAAGGGGGAAGAAATGCACCACCACAGCAAGACTTCACCTTTATGGAGAGAAGGAAGGCTAAACCAGATCAAAGTGTAACTCCATGGCTAGTTTCCTCTAATTACTGTTTGCTATAGGTAATATGGGCAAGGTTTCTCTGGCCTGCAAAGTCCTCAAGCATTGTATCATCAGTCTTTATTCCTTCGTACCACTTCACAGGATATACAACACCTAACATCATGCTGAAAAACATAACTAAGAAATGTTCATTACAAGTCTGTCATTATTTGCGTTTTTCAAATTGAACACCAAGAAAAATAAATTCCTCAGAATCACAAGGAGTCTATGTAGCCTGGGGTGCCATGCAATGTGAATGTAACCTGTCATCAGACTAAAGCCATGCAGGATCGATGTCAAAGATGGATCCCAGGAGACAACAGACTTAGAGCAATCTGCATAAAAAATAATAATCAATGGAGAGAGCTGGAGGCATCCAGTAGTTAATACTGTACCTATACTAGAGTTAGTAGACATCTCAGAACTCTTTCTCAAAACTAAAATCTAAATTCCTGAGATTCACTTAAAATTCCACAGGCATTTATCAGATATATTCTTCAGATCTGAGATGAAGATCTATTTTGCTTACTGATAGAATGAGTTTCATACTGTTTACAGAAAATATGGGATTTGGTGGGTTTTGTGTGTGTGTATGACTGCAGATATCACCAGAATTAATCTAGACCATTGCCTTATATTAGTTACTCAGTTTTATGATGCCATGATGCCGATGTTAGGTGTTATGACTCTTATCCTTAGCAGAATTTTATGATATAACTCTTATCCTTAGCAGAAGTTTAATAACTTTTAGGTTGTTGCTGCTCCACCTCTGTTGATCGCAAGGAAATTTAAGTCTTATCAAAGACCAGATTTAACAATTAAAATATGCAGCTGAGGTAGGTCAAAGTCACCTGAGAGCTGAATTCACTCTTGTCTCTAAGCCCTGTTGTTCACCCTGTCATAATGGAAAATAACACCAAATTTAACTTTTGTGGGTAGGCACTATCTCACCTGCAAACATACACATCTGAGGTAGTCAGCAAGACTTTTTCATAAAGCGTCTTTTGCCTCCTCGTTCCTCATGGTTAATGAATGGATTTAGCATTGGAGTGACTATAGTATAAACTATGGAAACCTGCTTGTTGAGATCCAAGGGGTGTATATTCCTGAGTCAGGATACATGAAAAGGGTTGTTATGAAGATGATGCCCACAGTCAGGTGAGAAACACAGGTGGAGAAGGTTTTTTGTCTATACTTAGGAGTTTAGACAGCTACACAGATCACCCTACTGTGTATACCCGCATTTACTCAGCTGAATAAATCTCTAAAGTCTACTGACTGCACTAACTAGTTTCTCATTTCAACTGTGTACTGTTGAGCTTCCAATGCCGTATAATGGTCTCAGATACATGAAACATTGAAATAAAGCTAACAGATATGACACAAGAGTTACAGCAGAACTGTTCCCATCTGGAGTAACAGCTGAAACTCATGACAAAGACCATTGAACAGTTTGAATGACACTCTGGATCCAGCTTTTTCACCTGAATCAAAAACTAGAGCTAAGTGTTATGACCCTAATGGAAATGTAGGTACTTAGGAGGGGATTCAGTTATCTAAACAGAGGTGTTCAATTTCAGATTTTGTGGTATTTTATGTACTCTTCAGTAGGGTTTCCAGAAGTTATTTATTTCCTGTAAGTTCTGTGTCAAATCTGTTAACCCATGAAGGTATGTTTATTACTTCAGTGACCTCAGATTATATTAACTGCCAATGCTGAGGTAGTTGAATTCTTAAGTAGATATTTAGAGATTAGGTGTAATAGCTAAACCCACCCCTAGAGCTAAATTAAATTATTCCATTTCATTACAGAGATTCTAAAATAAATTCTTTTATTTATCTTCCTCATGTAAATGTCTGCTAAAATAAATATGGTTGTCAGGCAATTTTTCAATTCCATATAACCCCCCAAAATATGGGGACTGTACTGCAGGACACATCAGTGTCTTTTTACCAAATAGCAAGAAGGTTAAATGTTATAGATGTCCTGGGGCATGACAGAATGGAATTTGGGGATCAAAGACCTGCTGAGGTGCCGTTACAAGATTTTGTAGCACAGAGTACAAAACCTGATCTGGTCTCCTCCATACTGCCAAGTGGAAGGAATCCCTGGAGTGAGCTATTTGTAAAACCACTTTGGAGCTGGTCTTTTATGAGTCATGTCTGTCTTAAACCAAAAGCATAAGATTTAAAATTATATTCATACATTGACATTAAGTGGAAGATTAGCACCTAGGAGAGTTGGAATTATAGAAGCTATTTGGCTGTTAGGACATACAGTTTGATTTAATTTGCTAATATATTAGAATCTAGTGACATCTGACGTGCATTAAGGTTTGTTGGTTGACCTCTAAATCCTGGCCAAAGCCTTATGTGCATGCTTAGACATTTAAGGGCATCTCATAAAGAAGGCATCTTTAGAATAATGTAAGTGCATGGAGAATGAAAGTAGTGTTGCCAGGAAGAAAAGGGTTAGTTTTTATGTCCTTTCTGCTGGGCTAGTGAGGCTCTGGTACTGCGTGGGGGACTCCTCAACCCTATTTTAACAACTTAGTGTAGGCACCTTCCATGAGATTTGTGGCATTTAATTTAAGCTGTGGTAAATACTGAGAGGTAAGGTAGGTAACTTGGTTTCCAGTATAGCCAATGGAGATCTAAGCAGTACAAGAAAAAAGCCTAGCCTGTGTAGTCTTAGGATGCTATAGAATACAAACCATAATTGAAATGTACATCAATGAAAAGGATGTCAAAACCAGAAAATAAAAATAAAGTTTACACACTCTAATAGGCTTTAAAAATTCCAAAACTACCTTATAGTACCCTAGAATATCGACTGAAAATAATTTAATAAAAAAGGATGATTAATTAGAGTATTTCAGGTACCTACCTTCAAATAATGGATCACTCTCAGGTCACATATAAAGATAACATCCATGTTTAGTTTTGAGAATTGTTAACATCACATAAAGTTTCTCAGAGTAAAAATTATGCTGAATGTTTTTTATATTCTAGTACACTGAAAATGGAATACAAGTGACAATTTTTACCACATAACTATCTTCACTATCTTCAGAAGAACTGCTATTGCATATAATGCAGAGAGGGGGGCAAGGGGAAGGTTATATGTAACTCATGCTAGAATACTGCTTAAATTTAAGGGGAAAAACAATGGGAAAATGTAATATGAATGTCAAAATACATTCAGTTATATTATTGCTGCTGCTGTTGTCACCCTCATCTCTCAACGGAGGTCATAGGAATTTTAAAAGCACATAAAGTACAATAAGAAAGTTCCATCTTTCTAATCTTTCAATCTATTATATCCACCTCTGTTTTCCTTCCCAAACAACCCTTCTTTCTTCTCTCTCACACTTTGTTTCTCTTGGGAACTACTAATTTCCATGACTCTCCCAACTTATGTTGGTATTCTCAGAGTGTAGGTGAGATGAGACAACAAGAAAGACCTGTAACAAAGCCAGAGAAAAAGAAATTAAATGCTCTTTGTCTGAACAAGAGACCAGAACCTATACTTCTGTCTTTTGTTTAGCTAGAACTTTACCCCTTTGTTTTTCTCTGAATGGTTGAAAGCAGGCTGGATTGTAAAATGCTGTGAGCACATACAGTTCCTGCAGACTTTCTGCAGCTTCTCTTGAGTGAAAGATTTCCCAGGATGGAAAATATCACCCAGCATATTATCCTCCAAAGCCCAAGAGAACTAAGAACAAAATTAGAGGGAATAAATTCCCCTCCTTTTTCTAAACCTCAGGGAAGAGGTTGATCATCTGGGGTTTTTTTGTTTGCTTTCTATTTCTGTGCTAACCAACTATTATAGAACTATTGATACCTGTTTTTCTTTCTCCAAAGTCAGTACTGTCTATGTGATGAGACATTGGACTGGAACTTAGGGCATTTCTACTCTGCTTTTGGCTCATAATCATGATGGGTAGCTTTGACCAATAAATCTCTTCACTTATCAGTGCCTTAGTTTCTTCATATATAAAACAGTGACTGTACTGGCCTTAAAAATGACTTGAGATTCCACAGAGAAAGTAGTGCCCAAGCATTAAGTTAATAATAATATAATAAGCATGGGAAAATAAGGGGGTAAGGATATGTAAGGGGGCAGTTGCATGTAATGGCATGCTGGTCAGTATGCTTGTGTGACAATGCCCTGTACCTGGTCAGCACAGTCTTCTCTGTCTTCTCACTAAGCTCTATTTCTACCTGTCTTCTTGGGTAAGAGATTATTCTGTGCTCATGTATTTGTACGGAGGCCTAAACACCAGCAACTGTAGTCAGACCATGGGTTGGGGACCTGTGTGTCTGTGGTACCTGCAGTTGGAGAGATCAGAGCAAGTGAAAATTTAAGTGCTAGTGACTCTAGCTGGATGACAGATCATAAGCGTCTATGCATCTGTGGTCCCAACAACTGGCGTGAGTGAGGATGTAAGTGCTAGCAATAGGATGGGAGATCACAAGTCATGGAGGCCCGCATACCTTGGATGCCAGCAACTGGAGAGTCTGGAGTGCCTACGTATTGCATGGGTACATATGTCAGGGGTAATAGCTAGCAAATGCCAAGCTGTACTTGCTGGCAAGTAGAGTAAGTAAATTGGGAGGTAGGTATCAAAGTGGCCATAAGCCTGCTTCAGATACTGGAGACACCAGACGGTCTGAGATTTGGCTATTGGAGGGACTAAGATGTCCAAGCTAACTACTGGAGAAACTGTAAGGTCTGGGGCTTGCCTAAGAGATCCATTTGCATGGGTGTGTATATGAGCCAACTGGAGATGAGACAATCCACAGGCCACCTACTGAGTAGACTGAGTGTCCAAGGCCAGTTAATAGAGGTATCCACCGTGAACGTGTTTGTGCATGTGTGAGTGTGGGGGATCAATACTGTATATGTGTCAGTGCCAGTGAGCACGTGGGCTTGCAAGGTAACTCTCTCTGCCTTGAGGAGCAAGCTTGAGAGGTGTCCCATCTCAAGGGGAAATTACTGCCATGCAGCCAACTGCTTATCAGGGAGAAGGCTCATTTAGGGTCTCATATTTACGGAATAATGTGGGTAGCTTGTAGTCAAATTACATGCAATGGAAAACATATGTATGAGACTCCTTGTACCCACAAATTTCTTTGTTCCTTGATAAATGAGTTTTGGAAAAGCCATCCACAATTCCTGCGTTAATCGCACTATCCAAGCTCATACACATCATGCTCACTGTGTCACTGTTCCTTTGTGGGTTTTCAGAGAAGAGACTGGAAGTAAAGGAGTTCTTGACCTGATTACAGCTTAGGCCTTTATCTCCATTGGAGCCTTTACCAAACTACTGCTAGTTTGGTTAAGAAGTGGAGTGCATCTATCACCACTTCCAAAGACATTTTTCTTGCAATTTGCAGAGAGCTGTAAATCACTCCAGCCAGGTTCACTGCAGAGTATTTCTTGCCTCTTGGGTAGCTGTAGTACAATTAGTGTTAAATGATCAAGTGAGCTATTTTCTGAAACTGGGGTGGGAAATAATTTTTTTTAAGCAACAGGAGAGTCTCCCTATCTCTCATTTACTATCTTCTCAGAAATATCTCCCAGGGAGAAATCCCTGTGCACACCATAGAAGCTTGAGCAACTCCCTCTCCTCAGCAGTTTTATGGGGTTAGGAGTTGTCTCACTTTCTGTTGATGGACCCCACCTTCTTCATCCTTAGATGCTTAGTCTCAATCAATGATGGTTGAGTATTTAATTTAGAGAACATTCAGTATGAACTGAAATACTTAAAATAAAGTTCCTGCTGCTTTGGTGAACAAGCCTGGTATCTCTGGCTCTCTGGCAGGGGGGAGAGTCTGAATGTGATCTCAGCCCTGTCCTCTGCACTGACTCCCCTTCACCGCTGAGTACAAGAGTGCAAGTCTCTCTTGTACTGGGGAACCCAGAACTGGACACAGTACTGCAGGCGTGGCCTCACCAGTGCTGAGTAGAGGGGAAGGATCACCACCCTTGACTGCTGGCAATACCTTGCCTAATGCAGCCCAGGATACCGTTACCCTTCTGTGTGGCAATGATACATTGCTGGCTCTTGAATCAAATAACAGTTAACACAAGGAATATTGAATTATTCCATCTGTTATTCCATCCCCAAGAAGGATCATGGTGTCACCAGTGGGAGGGTTTCTTCCTCCTTTTTTGTGTACACTCAGGGTTATTTTATCTTTCAAACGGCCTTTTTTCTAGCACTTATTTCTGTTTGGCTCATAAACTTAGATATGTGATTGCTTCAGTCTGATAGTCCTTCTCCAGTCATGGTTTTATTTCTTTTGGACATGCAAATGCAGAAAGCTAAGCAAAATGTAAATAAATAAAACTATACTAAAAAATATGTTCATTAGTACTCAGACAATTTACTCTGAAAAACCACACAAAACTTCTGGCTAATCATAAATACAAGATCATCAAGTATTTCTGCTGTTACAGCTGATCCAAAGCAAGTTGCAGGCACAGCCAGTTTCTTAAATAACTTCATATATAAAACTAAAAGTAAATAAAAATAAGTTTAGATCCAGACAGCACCTGACAAATTCAGAGGCACGATACATATTATTCTTACATGCCTGGGGCCTATTACTGTCACTGGCAGCTCCAAATTGGCTGGGCTGCAATAGCAGGGGTAGTCATTTTGTCTCAATGTCTCTACCCAAGGCAATCTGTAAAGTATTCTGTGGGGGCTGAGTGAAATTAATGTGTGAGTATAACTGAAGCACTGTGTGTATCTAAGTTAAGATGGGTGGATGTCATGGTTTAACCCCAGCCGGCAACTAAGCGCCACACAACTGCTTGCTCCCCACAGTGG
>JAOBAS010000072.1:5832827-5844210 GCA_025311575.1 Elanoides forficatus | reverse complement strand
ATACTGAACTCAAAACATAGCACCGTACCAGCTACTAGGAAGACAATTAATTCTATCCCAGCTGAAACCAGGACACCTAGTGAAGAGTACACTTGTCTAAGCCATGAGCGACCAGCTTCTCAAGGAGTATGCCATGAGAGACAATGTCTCTCTCTCTCGAGTCGCCGGCTCTGGATGGGTCCCTTCACTCTTCCCCAGGGCTCCTTGACCTCGGGAACTCCCCAGTCTGCCTCAATCTAGCGCTTAGCTGCTGACTTACCGTCACCTCTGCTGGCCTCATCGCTGACTGATGACCTATCACATCTTATGCAATTTGACTACAAGCCAATCACTTTGTCCCATAAATATGGCAGCCTAAGTGAGCTTTCTTTGAGCTCTCCCTGCTAGGCAGCCTGGCTGCACAGCGGTGATGTCCTCTTGAGCTGGAACATCTCTCAAGGTTGCTCCTCGAAGCAATGAGATCTTTTACCAACAACAGATTGCTGGATGAGCCCAATTTGAGTTCTCCCTTGACAGCAACTGGACTGCATGCCAGGCAAGTCCTCCCCTTGAGCATGGATGCCTCTCAGAGTTAAGAAATATTAGTCATTTAGCTTAAATAAGTAAGTTTTAAACAGTGTGAATCACTTAAAGTTATAATGTGTGATTTAGTATGCTGTTTGCTTAGCTTTACTTACTTAGAATGAGTGGCTAGATTTGCTGAAGCCTTAGGCTGCAAGCTGTAAACTTTCACTTAGATTTACTGAATGGGTACCTACTTAGTCAAAGCAGGGGCCTGGAGACCCAGAGTAAATCAGAAGATAAGGAGGCTTCAAGGTTACTACCATCAACAGCACCTGTAACTCGACAAGATAAGAAACAGCCTGTCTGGGGATAGTGAAGGAATCCAGCTAGGAGGCAGAAGGTGTTAGACCAGAATCACTATTGGACCAAAGGGCTTGTGGAAGATGCACAAAGAGTGTGTGAGGAGGCGAATGAATACTCTGTAAGGGTATAATTGCCCAGTGATTTCTTTGTTCAGGTCCTTCCTCTCCTTCTCCACTCCTCGCCCTGCCCCGGGGCACCCAGCTTAAGCTGACGCTGCTGCTGTACCACTCTACTAATTTATTTATTTATTTTTATAAGACTCGAGGCCTGAGAGTCTGTTTCAGGAAAACGAGAAGGGATCGAACTTTGGAGTGAAGTAACACCACATGCCTGGGCAGATCGGCAAGTGATTAATAGCATGCTAAACTTTGAAATCCTAACTAAGAGATATAAAGGATTGATTGTGCACATACAATCTTTTAGACGTAAACCATTGACCAAGCCTGAGACTAAGTCTGGATCCAGCCACACTTAGACTCCTCTCTGAGAAGCTTAGAAAGGAAGTGGGTCCATTCTGAACCTCCTGACTCAATGGGAGGTTTTCCTTACCATTTGAATCTCCTAGATATAAACTGCTGACCAGGTCTGAGACTAAGATTGGATCTAGCTGCCCCTAAGCTCATCAGGAGCTTAGAAAGCAAGAGTTCATTCTGAACCTCGTGACTTAATGGGAGGGTCTGCCTTACCTTTTTGCATCTCTGATCTCTGTACAAATCATGGAAAACTGATTCTAACTCAGTTTTCCTTTGTTTGTTTCTCCCCAAGTGACCCTTGCCATTAAACTTTGTTAATTTGAACTTTTGCAAATTATTTAAGTGATCTAAAACACTCATCTATAACAGTCAAGAATAAACTGGAAATAAGGTAGTTAAAATCTTAGTATCGTAGGCAAAGCCACTGGTCCAGCAAAGGAAGCAGTGCAGAAAGCATGATCTAATTTAAGAAACTAAAAATGTATTCTCCATTCAAATTGTAACCCCAGCCAGAAATTCACTTAATGAACTGTATCAAGAGACTGTATTTAATAGACAGGGGCATAGGGTCAGACTAAGTCAACTCCTCAGTCTTACACATGAAGATTAGCAACTATCCAACTCTGGGCCCTTTCACTTTTTTAACCTTATGCAGCATATTTAACTTATCTGTATGCTGTGCAAGCTTCATCTGAAATCATTCACTCTCTGAGCGGGGTCAGTAAGCAGAAGGAAAAAAACTCCTCCTTTGCTGACTGGAAAGCATAGAAACCAGTGATCAGGCAGGCACACGAGCGCATCTGTGATTCTTGCCAAATTATTACACAGACAGGGATGGGCTTCCAAATAAAGTTTACAGAGCCATACTGTAATTTTTATATAAGCTCCTTTCAGAGGTATATGCCATAGGGCAACTCACTGTAGTTCTCAAATCAGTAGCAGCCTGATGGATGTCCTTGATGTCCATACATGCTGCTCTTGCCCCTGAATGTATCACCCTATAAAAGCTAAGTCTCCTCTGATTTTTTTTTTTAAACATTTCTCACCTTGTGTAAAAAAAAAAGTAAATCTAGAAGACCCTCAGACTGTCATTTCTCAATTCTTGTAACTTCTTACTCATGGGTTTATTGTCAGGAGGCAGATGAGCAACTACCTTACTCTGGAAGAGGATTAGCAGAGTATTTAGGACCGTATGCTATTCAGAAACTATGCTAATAAGGGGATAAGTGAATTAGA
Source organism: Elanoides forficatus (assembly GCA_025311575.1). NCBI lineage: Eukaryota > Metazoa > Chordata > Aves > Accipitriformes > Accipitridae > Elanoides > Elanoides forficatus. Next base: position 5,841,634 of record JAOBAS010000072.1, on the reverse strand, counting down.
TGTTGACAGAAAGGAAATATAATGGCCTACAAGGTCACTCTGTCACTATTCCTGTGAACATCTTTGAAATTATTTCTTCACATTAAAAAAAAAATTTAAAAAAGTTTGATATTTTGGCACAATGTTGTGTTATTTTGATTATGAGTGAAATGACAATCTTTTCATTTCCATACTAAGCTTTCAGCAGGTAATAACCATTTTAGTAAAGTGAATATGTTAATATGAAAAATACCTCTCTTTCTTATGTATCCCATCTATGAAAATATCATTTTTGGCAAATGTTAAAAGAAAATTGTTTGTCAAAATGCATTATATAAGTAATTTGTTACCAAGATAACATGAACTTGTATTCTTGATAGTGTAAATGCTTGCTCCTGAAACAATGAAATAGGGTATTTAATCCAATGTATTGGATCCAGAAAAAGATGATAAACGGTGTATTGCTCATGTTACTTATTTTTGTCAACCTTACACTGTAATTCTCAAATAAAACTATTTTATTTTCATGCACTGTTGAGATATTAATATGAATCATAAGCAAAATATTGTTTTTTCAGGTTCAGTTTTTCATTGAAGGAAAATAAACATGAAAAGTTTGGTTGTAAATATTGTATTAGAAAAATAAATACAGTGTGGAGACTGTGTCATTATTTCCTTACCACTGTGTTCTGTTGTAGTTTATGCTTTATGCCTGATCCAAAATCTAATGAAGTAATAGTATTATTTTAATAAGTTTCAGATTTGTTCTAGAATGTCTTATTTATAATGTAAATGAAGACACGAACAGTTATGAACACAGAGCTGGAAAGCCAAAGAGCAAACAGTCACAGAAGCAGGAATAGCACACAGAAATAGCAACATAGTTTCCAATGTTCACCTACTGATAGATGCTACAATGCACAGACTTTGTTCTTCACAGTTTTGTGCTACTTTCCCCACTTTTTCGTATATTATGATCCTAATTCACACAAGTAATCCCACTGGAGTTAAACTGGGCAACTTTCTGAGAAATTAGTGGTATATTTCTTAAACATGAATGTTCTGCCATTAGATTTTACAGAAAAGTCAGTGTCAACAAAAGAATATTTTAAAAACACGTCAAATTTATACTAAGCGAATTTGGTTGAATAACTGGATTGCAGTGGGAAATACTGAAGACAAAGGAAAAAAATCATTATAGTCCTATAACTGAATTTAAAATGTATAGAAAGGAGGGAAAATACAGCTAACGACATTTTCACATTAAAATTAATATGAAGAAGTGTCATATGCAAAATTCATGCAGAGAAAAATAAATTTTTTTCCTTTGTTAATTGTCTATTTGTAGTTTCAAAATACAGTCATTGACAGCACCTAGTGTAATTATAATTAGCTAATCTGGGAAACTCTTGAGGGTCAAGAGTTCACAAAGCCTCCATACTCTTCAGAAATTTCTCAGAATTGGGCAACATTACACCTGGTTAACTTACTTTTTTCTGCAGCCACTTTTCTTATTGTATTAACTTTCTCACTGTGCCAAGAGAAATCAGCAGTACCATTGATTCTGCTCCTTCTTGTTACTTAGTTTTTATGCTCCAGTTTGTTGGTGATTTTTTGAAAAATGAAGTAAACTGTATGTTACCAAAAAAAGCATACAGGTGCATGAAAAAAAAATTCAGTGTCAGGTTAAAAAAAAAAATCTAACCAATCAAAAAACGTAAAGGTCATTTGATCCTAACAGATCTAACCTTCTGCATATCACCTTAGCGTGACACTGCTCCCATTGCCTGTCAAAGCAGAGTAGTGCTCTTAGATTATGCAGTTAATGCAATTTGTGGTGGTGAAAGAAAAAGCTTGCTGTATAGTTGCTCTTGTTAACATTTATCTCATCAACAGGAAATGCCTTATCCATTAAATACCTCTTTAGCTCTCTTTTGTCCAAGACAAGGAACAAGACTATCTCTGACAGGAGGGTAATTCAGCCTTAAACAAGTGACATCTGCCTGAACTTAAGCAGCCTGACCCTGCAAAATCTGGTGAAGGCAATGAGGTTGGGGGTGGAGGTTGGGTGGGTAGAGAGACAATGAAAAGGAAGGATAGCTTCAGAGTCGTCACGATAATCCCTAAGAATGTTAGCCATCACTTTTGAATACAGACACCTGCAATTAAGCATCTAGATAAAAATGTGATTGTGTGAATTAGGAAACTCATAAAATGGCTTGGATGTATCTCTGTGGGTTAGACAAGATAAAAGAGGGATCCACATAATCCACAAGACTGGAGGAAGTTGGAGGCATGAAGAAAAGAAAAATAAGGACAATAGAGGGGACTTGCACTTCAAGAGTGCTATTTTTCTCCACTAAAGAAATTCTGGACAACTAGCTCAGATGCAGATATGCAGATAGTAAACATACGGAGAAGCATGACAGATTATTTATCTATGCAGATACTTTTGCTCTGTATAGCAAATGTGCTCATGGCACTGTAATTGGATCCACTGAAAAAGATCAGATCTGGAGACTTTGCTTACCCACTAAGGCATAAATGATAGGATTTACTCCTGTGATTAGTAACAGCACCAAGTGTATTTAGCTCTTAAGTCACACTCACAATTAGGCTCGAGCAGCAAGCAAGCATTCTACTAATAGTTTAAAAGTCTTTGTAGTGTCTTGTGTCTCTATGATTTGTGCTGAAGAAGATGAAGAGTCTTGCAGATCCTTCCTATATGCTATGTATTGTTCACATTGTGATATTGAAAGATAAAGATATTAATATCACAATGTAATATTGATGAGATAAAGAAAGCTAAAACTTCTGAAGACAAAAGGCTATAATTTTAGATCTTACTAGCAAGAAAGACCAAGAAAAGCAAGAGTCATCTACCACACCCAGGTCAGTCACACTGTTTCCAGAAGATCTTCAGTTTGGTCAGTTGCAAAAAACAGGAGAATAGGAACAAAGATAGTAAAAAAAAATACGCATTTATTTTACAAGATATCTTCGGCTCCTTTGGCTACAGTGGTCTAAGCAAAGGTATTTTGCTCGAGCTACATTTTCCAAAGGTATTTTGTTCCTGCAAGCAGGAATCATGAAAGCATTTTTCTCTACTGACTGGAAAAAGGGGAATCCTCTCACACCCTGAAGAGTGTCTCCACAGCCATGCATTTCTGCAGCTAATCTTGCTTCTCCTCGATGACCTGTGTAAGCATGATCTTCCATAGACAGCCTTCCAAACTGATCCTTGTCATTGCATCTGTTGCTTCTCCTTCATCTTCCCATTCAGAGCTTTAGCCACCTTCAGGAGAGTCTCAGAATCAATTCTGAAATTCTTTGTGCCATGCTTCAAACTACTCGATCATTTATCAGTCACATGGCTAATCCCTGTAAATTGTCTCTGTTAATGCATTATATATTGAAAACAACATGTTGGGTTTTTTCAGCTGAATTCAATGCACACATGGAGATTAATTTCAAGCTTTACTGGGAGGCTTAAAGACTGTACACTGAAAATTATTTTTTCTTTTTTTGGAAAAATTTCTTAAATATTTCTTTAAGGAAGGATAATGAGAAATGTCCTTCTGCAAACAAAAGTAGTTTGCTTATTAACCAGTAAAATGTATAGTTTAAATTACCTAGCAATTTGCTTGTTGGAAGCTGATGTGCAACTTGTCACAATTTTTAAATGATCTGGTAAAAATATCATTCCCATAGAAATGCTGTAGGGAAAACTTTTTCTATATCACTGGCACTATTGATCTCAATGGAATAAAAAACCTGGGAAAAATATCAAAAGACAACAAAGTTTTAACATATTTTTCAAAACTGATCTTTGTTTTTATAAGGTGGGTGAGCCTTAGAAGAGAAATTTCACTTCAGGAAAATACATCTCTGTGGTGGATTGACATCAGCCAACAACCAAGCACCCACACAGCTGCTCACTCACTGACCTCTCCTGCAGGACAGACAGAAAATAGAAGATGAGAAAAATTGTGGGTTGAGAAAAGGACAGTTTAACAGGCAAAGCAAAAGCCACGCATGGAAGGAAAGCAAAGAAGGAATTTATGCACAGTATCCCATCAGCAGGCAGATGTCCTGTCACTTTCTGGGAAGCAGGACATCAGTACACGTAGTGGTTGTTTCAGAATAGAAATGCCATAATCACAAATGCATCGTGTGTCCCCGCCCTTCCCCATAGCTTTTATTGCTGATCATGACATTACGTGGTATGGGATAACCCGTTGGTTAGTTGGGGTCAGCTGTCTCAGCTGTTTCTCCTTCCAGCCTCTTGTCCACCCCAGTCACTTTGCTGGCAGGGGTAGAGTGGGAAATGGAGAAGTCCTTGGCGCTGTACAAACACTGATCAGCAACAGCTAAAACACTGGTGTGTTATCAACACTGCTTTAATCACCAATCCAAAATCATGGCACCATAGGGGCCACTGTGGGAAACGTTACCTCCAGCTCAGCCAGACCCAGTCCAGCCTGAAAAGAAACACGTATCCATGTACCATGACAGCAAGAGCAGTCCATACCTCTCAAAGTTTCCATGTAGGCAGAAGGTCACAGATTGATTTCCCATGTGGCCTTGTTTTGCAGTGAATTTATTTGTTATTATACAATTTATATGATGGACAGAATTTTGTACCTCCACTTAGGGAATTCTGTACCGAAAGACCTTTTATTATATTGGAGTGATTATAGCATTTTGATAAAATGTGCTCCTGATATAATAAAAATGTTATTACATATCACAGATGATGCAATAAATACTATCAAAAAATTCAAGTGTAATCACAATAACCATCATCCTCACAGATCACAGCATAATAGTTGTCCTACCAAATAACTGGGAAGTACACCATGGGAGATATAGACTTTGTGCAATAACATAGAATGGTTGACATTTGCAAAACAAATAAGCCTTTTAAATATAAATGATGCCTCTTGACTTTTCTCAAACATACTAGCTCTAAGGCTGTCCAAAACCAACATGTGATTAATTCAGTCACAAGGAATCTAATTTGAGCTAGTCAAACAGTGAAAAAGATTACTTGAAAACAATTTTAGGTATGATAAAAAAAACCAAATCTCTATTTATATTAGGTATTTACTATGCATTTTGGAATTTTTCCAAAGCTAGTTAAATACCATGATTATTCACCCATTATTTGTAAGAAGAAAAGTAAAATGTGTGAGAGAAATTATTTATAATAAATAATTCAGTCAACTCTAAAGACGACTCAGAGAAGGTTTTAAAGTGCTGCGGTGCAAGTTCCTTGTATAACACCTGAAGTGTCATATGAACAACAAATGTCTGTTTGGTACTTACATCTAAGCTAATCACCCTGATTTCCTATATTCAAAAGGAAATTTTTTTCTAGCATGCAGTATATTTAATTTTAAGCAGACTATTTGGAAAGAGGTCAGGTGCCTGTTCTCTCCTGTGACTACACAGACAACCTCAGGTAGCTAAACTGACATAGACATCCACCCTGCAAACTTCTAATGCCAAAGGAGATGAACACCCTGTGAAGTGCTTAGATTTTTTTTCCTTTTCCTGGGCATTCTGTACTAGTCCAACAGAACAATCCTACCTTCAAGCCAACTATATATTTATATCAGCCATGGCCAAATATGACCCACCAAAACTATTTTCATGGAAAAATCCTCTAGTGAGAAACCGAGTGTTGTGTGTCCTTCTTTCAACTTTCTAGAAAGACCATCTTGTTGGAGTATTTCTCTTAGTTAAAACTGAAAGTTCTAGTGATCTGTCTCTCCAGCATCTTCCCATAGGCCAGAAGAGAAGGTAATATAACAGGTGAACAGAAAAAAAGCAAAGAATGAATTTGGAACAGTCCCACTAAAAGAAAAAAAGTTATATACGTAACTAAAGCTTACCCCACATAAATCATATAATTCTCTTAATGCTGTGCTTTTACAACTCATATCTCCAAAGCTTTGCAAAACACTTCTCCTTTCAAGGGGAAAGGAAACGCAACAGGTACATTTTTGCATTTATTCTGTGTAAGAAAAGAAAGCAACTTTTTACTCCCTTTGCCTTCTTTTCCTCTGCTTAAATTCACTTTCAGTATGATAAAATTCCATTGTAAACTGGAACATTATATAGCCAAAAAGTAAGCATATGGTATAAATCACTTAACACAGATCATTTACCTGATGCAGATTTACTATGCTAATATACCTTTATGTATATAAAGAGGACAAGATGTATTTAAACAATTCACTTTTGTTAAATATATTTATTTTGTTTTCATCTAAAATGTTTCAAGACTTCTCAGTTTTATCGAGATTGGTATGTACTATATATTTTCCATAATGTTTCGTACTTTCCTTCTTCCCTGAAACTTTAAATCTTCTAGCACACAAGGGAATCTGTAAAAATAAGCAGGTCAAGTTGACTCTTTCCATCCTGAATTACCCATTTCTGCCTCCTCCAGATTTCAATTTACATTTCAAGAGTCTTGGTGGCCGGTATGGGATTAACTACTTTTTTTAATTTAAATGTTGTGTATTCTGTTCCAAACACTATGATTTCTAGGACAGATTCATGCATCAAAAATTCACAACAACAAGAATATAAAATTGCCTTGGGATGACTATTTCTAGGGCACATTCAAGCGTTAAATTTGTTCATTACAATAAGAAAATGAAATTGCCTCGGAACCTAGCATTTAACTATTTTTAAAACTGTCCTGTTGAGGTGATGTGCAGTAATCCCCTTTTGTCTATTATAAAGTGAACTGAATTAATTAAATAATTTTCAGTTCCTTAATTAGCTATATTTCACTCTTGGCAACATCAAAACACTGTTGTTTTTTTTCTTAAAGGAATACTTTAAAAGTATAAATCTACATATCTGTGGTTTCCCAGACTTCTCTAAGTCAAAAGCATTTCTTGCATATCTGCTGAAAAAATATCCAAATATCTATGATCCAAAGCCCTTTAAAGTGAACAGAATTCTTTCCACTGGCTTTAGAGAGTTTCACGTCAGCTCAAACTTACTAAGTTTGCCTTGGAAGATTCCTGTGAATTCTAGGAAAAAGCACAGCAAAATGATCAGAGAGTTCCTGGACGTATTTTTTTTTTAACTTACAAGTAATAGAAGCCTCTCTTCACAATCTGCAAATTACAATATTCACAAAGCAATTTCAATACAGAAAAGTTTTAGAACTAGAGCAAACGTAAGCAAGAACACCCATGAAACAGCACACTATCAAAAGGGTTAGAAAACTAAAAGCTACATGCAGACTGCCTGTTGCAGATTAAAGGCAGTCTGAGAAACTACAAAAAAACAGAGTCCAAAGAAGGAAGAAAGCAATGCAGTGTAATAAGCTCTTACTGCTTATAGTAGTTTAGGAAAATACTGACCAGAAGAGGTCAAAATACTGAAATTGCTTCGAAAATGTTATTACATTAGTACAAGGGAAACAGATTCCATTAGATCTTACTGTTACAACTAGAACTGAGAATAAAATAATGAAAATTATGCATGAGACCACTAAAGCTAGAGATTCAAATCAGTATTTCCCCTCGCTTGGTGATGAACACTCATTTCCTGTGATCTATATGATTGTCAATCATGCGTAGCTTAAAAAACTTTAATGGTAACCATAGCACAAGATCGAGAGCCATATATTGTAATGTAAATACAAATCTGAAAATAATAAATGGAACAAAAACTTGTAATTTCCCTGGTAATAAAAGAAGTGTCTTGGTTTCAATATCCTTCCTCTCCTGAACCAGATTTGCTAAGAGATGTTAACAGTACCTCACCTGCAATTTTGGGGGGGGGTTGGTTTATTGTTTTGGTTTCTTTGTTATCATTTGCAAAATTAGAGACATTTTAGGAAATAAAATAAAGGAATCTTTAGGTTAGTTAGATAAGACTACAGCATTAGATCACCTATTCAGAATGTATTCAACTTACCTGATATGGGAACTATGAACAGCGAAACTCCAGCTCCACACACATCAGCACAAGACAAACAAGGGTACCCAGAGCCATGAGAGCTTACTCAGATTAGCCTCCCACTAATCCACATTTCTGTGGTCTTGCTGCTACATAGCTAGTTTCAATCTAGCATGTCTATACTATGTAACTGAACTTACAAATACGAATGCAAATATTTAAAAGCTATTCTTGTTGTGGAAGAAGAAAAGCAACCAGGCAATGGCAACATTTTAGCCAACTGTGCTATTACTGGACCAAATATATGTATATATTCTATTAAAAATTAGATAATTTATAAACTGTTCTATTTTAAAAATTAGATCATTTTAAAATCATGACAGTTGAAAAAAATGTTTTTCTAAAAGGTGTAGGAGGCATAAGTTAAAGTTTGAAGAATAATTCAGGAATCCTTACTCTAAATGTCTGCAGCAGTAAGTTTGTATAGTGACGCAAGATCTGGAAACTCAGAATCTTCAAAAGATGAAGTCTCTTTGGGTGCACAGCTCACATCAGCCTCTCTCCAGTTACCTTGTCCAGAAATGGACATGTACTGTGACCATCAGCTAGACAGATGCTATTCGGCAGCCCACAGTCTCAGATGTGTGGTGGATGCCAGGTGACCCTCCGCTTGCAGTAAACACAAAGGGAAGACCTCTTCCTTGTCAGAAGGAATCACCTCAAGCTTTTCAGCCATTCCTGTTGACTTCTCAGCTCTTCTTACTTTCCTCATATAGTGAGACGCCAGGTGCGCACCAAAGCCATTCTATCACTCCCCCCCAGCCTCAGCTGGACAGGGGAGAGAAAATATAACAAAGGGCTTGTGGGTCGAGATAAGGACAGGAGAGATCACTCACCAA
>JAOBAS010000072.1:5821205-5832705 GCA_025311575.1 Elanoides forficatus | reverse complement strand
TCCCTTCTTCCTGGGCACAACTTCACTCCTGGATTCTCTACCTACCCCCCCGAGCAGTGCAGGGGATGGGGACTGGGGGTTGGGGTCAGCTTGCCACACGTTGTCTCTGCTGCTCCTTTCTCCTCAGGGGGAGGACTCATCACTCCTCCCCTACTCTACCATGGGGTCTCTCCCACAGGAGACAGTCCTCCATGAACTTCTCCAATGTGGGTCCTTCCCACAGGCTGCAGTTCTTACTAACTGCTCCAGCATGGGTGCCTCCCACGGGCTGCAGACCTTCAGGCACATTCTGCTCCAGCGTGGGTCCCCCATGGCATCACAAGTCCTGCCAGAAAACCTGCTCCAGCCTGGGCTCCTCTCTCCACAGGGCCACAGCTCCTGCCAGGAGCCTGCTCCAGCGTGGGCTTCCCACGGGGTCCCAGCCTCCTTCGGGCATCCCCCTGCTCCACCGTGGGGTCCTCCCGGGGCTGCAGGTGGAGATCTGCTCCCCCATGGACCTCCCTGGGCTGCAGGGGCACAGCCTGCCTCACCATGGTCTTTCCCGATGGGCTGCAGGGGAATCTCTGCTCCGGCGCCTGGAGCATCTCCTCCCCTCCTTCTGCACTGACCTGGGGGTCTGCAGGGCTGTTGCTTTCACATGTTCTCACTCTCTCTCCGGCTGCCATTTCTGTGTGTCCTGCAACTTTTTTTTCCTTCTTAAATCTGTTCTCCCAGAGGTGCTACCACTGTCACTGATGGGCTTGGCTTTGGCCAGTGGCAGGTCCAACTTAGAGCCGGCTGGTTTTGGCTCTGTTGGACATAGGGGAAGCTTCCAGCAACTTCTTACAGAAGCCACCCCTGTAGCCCCCCCGCTACAAAAACCTTGCCACACAAACCCAGTACAAGTTAAGACACATCTACATGCTCTTGTACCTTAATCTTTCAGCTTCAGTTACTGGAATGATCTGGAATACCCAGTATGAAACAAAACAGCCCTGGGGGGCTGTAATTTGCCTCTTCGACTGCCCAAATGTCTTGTAATTCCCTAGGTCCATAGAAGCATTGCACCAAATGTAAGCCATTGACCACTTAGGAGAACTTAAGATGGCCAAGGTATGGTTGTTGAACTTGTTCCCAATTACAGTATTTTCATCTTCTTGAAATATAAACAATTTTATACAGCAGTATAGCACAGAATCTGCTCTGATCCTCAGGTGAAAACTGATATCCAGCCCAGCAACAGTTCCCAGTAGCCTGCCAGTAGCTGGCAAGAAAACCCCAAAATCTTGTAATGAGATAATAAATGGCATAGTGTTACTGGTTTCTAAAAGGCAACTCAGTGCAAGACTTGTAATAGCTAGCACAAGCTTCTTATCTCAGTTTTTCAACACATTATAAAAAAATAGAAACATCAATGGTAACTCCCTCTCCCCCCTCCCTCCTCAAATGCTTAACATTGTGGTAAATGTTAAGTTATCCCCTTTATACAAAAACTGAGTCAGAAAACCAATGACATCAACATGGCACCACAGTTAGAAACACAACCCTGCCTCTGGCAGGAAATAACATTTCTGCAGGTATTTCTTAATTCTCCTGGTACACAGACACAGACAAAGGGAATGGCTTTGCTGCTAGTCACCTCTCACTTGCACTACCAGAAATATTGCCCTAGAGTTAGGATGAGCTTTGGAAGCAGATTAGTAGCTCAGCTCCAATTATCCCTAAACAACACACAAACTGAAGAATCAGACTTGCTGTGACCCACTGCGTGCTCTCTTTGAAGGGTGAAACAGGATTCTTGGTGAAAGTAAGAGGGAATAATTTTTTTTTTTATCCATCAGCAAGTCTCTGTTCCTTCCTGCCAGGAATACTGCTAAAACTGAAATGATAATGTAAATATAAACCCTGTTATAAAGAATTTATAACACCTGAGGCACCTGAGCAGAATAAATTACTGTCAAAAATATCAGAATTGCTGTCTCCACCTGTGTGTGGGTGCAAAAGTAGAAAAAGAAACTGAAGTTTGATTAGAAAAGCTTACCAGGTACCCACTGGATATGGTCCCAAAGCCTACTGTGAAAGCAGTATTGGCCCTGAGAGAAGTCTACAAGGAAGCAAACAGCATTGCTGGGCTGTCCACTCAGAGTTGTGGAAAAGATGCAAAGGGCAGAGGTAAAAAAGGGACTCCAGGTGTCACCCAGGACTGAGATACTTGACTCACGTAAACTAGAACCTTGAAAATCCCTGCTTAACCACTGGTTGATACTGGAAAAGCATTAAAGTCAACTTTTGACCTGAACATTCCCAGCAGTTGCGTTTCTGCTAATTCCCAGTGCTTCTTTCTTGATAGTGCTGAGCTTTGCTTGTATCTGATTCTTACCGGGATTCAGAAACAACATTGTCTCCTGCATAAAACTCCCAAGGAGTTCAATCCAGTAAGTGTTCTGAGACTAAATTTAACACTTGCACCAAACCTGGAGAATTCATAAAACAGTACCAGCCACCTCCTTCCTTTTGAGTACAGCCAGAGGACAGGCAATCCTGTTGCTTGTTCAGAAACCCAGCTGTTAGAATACTTGCCCAGTGGCAATCACACAATGAAAAGTAATCCCTGAGACACAGTTATCATTCACAAACTTTCTGGCTTATGTATGCTTTATCTTCCTAGCCCAATGAATGTTTCCTAGAACCCAGCACAACACAGACTACAGAAGAGACTCAGAATTAGTAAGTCTCTCCTTTCCCTCCCTTGCCATTAGCTATGGAGCTGTATCCCAGCTGGCAAGAAATGGAGGGGTGCTTTTGTCAGAAGGAAACATATAAAAAACAGGTAGCACTCTTCTGTTAGATTTAAGACATGCTTTGGTTGCTTTCAAACTGAGGATGCTCTCTGCAGGAGAGCAGTCATGACTCTAAGCTGGATGAAGGCATCCTGCTAAAGCCATGCGCAATAAAGAAGATACTTCTAACAGGCATGGGAGAACTCAGCCCTGCCGATGAGCCAGCTGTTACAGTCTTAACTGTGTGCTCATGAAGCACATCAGTTGGGTTTGTCCCATTTTAAGATATGCAAGAAATGTTATAAAAAGCCCTGGCAGCCTTGGTATTTAACACAGGTTTTCTATTTTATATACAAAACACTAGTTTTATATATTGCAGGGTGGGGTTTTTTGAGCAACCTGATCTAGTGAAAGATGCCCCTGCCCAGAGCAGGGGGGTTGGACTAGATGATCTTTAAAGGTCCCTTCCAACCCAAGCTGTTCTACGGCTCTATGCTACTTTTTGGTCAAGAGGCCTTAAAAACAGCCACTGCAGTTGCATGCTGTTGTGTTTGACCTGGTTCTTTTCCCTGTCATAAAAGATAAACTGCACTAATCAGAAATTGGAGGTTTCTTATAGAATGAAGTTTTCATCAACAAAAAGAGGACAATAAAAGTTCATATTATCAATTATATGTATTCCTGGTGATTAGCTGTCTGATATAAAGTAAAAGCCTATAGATCCATGCCTATGGATTTTCTTAATTCACATCAACAGCAGTGGCTTTGAAGTGTGAGCAAGCAATGTTATGGAAGTACAGGAGCATCTGGGAGCTTTGCAGCTTTGTATCCACTCCCAGCCTAGTCCTTTTAGAAGCAGCACTAGAATGTTGCTTTCAAAGATATTCAGGATAAAAAAGCCTAATGAAAACTTAAATTAACTGAATATGCATACTTGTCAGATCATTACAGACTTTCAGATCTGTTACTGAATGCACTGAGAAATACCCATTACAAATTACTATGGTTTTGTTCATAGTGTTTTTATGTTGGGAAAAAAATTAATTTTATATGCACTACATCAAAATTGTATATCTAAATTCAGGAACTAGCTATACTAGAGTATCAAGATTAAATTCATTTCAATAAAAGAAATAAAACCGATGTTGTTGAGTATTTTTCATTTCAACTGTGATTGTCAGCAATGTAAGAACTTGCATAGATTTCCTGATTTGCTCTTTATTAAAGCACAATTGATACTAATTTGATTAATGCAGAAACACTGACTACAGCTTTCACTGAACTAACCTTATTTAGGAACAGAGAAATATAAAAAGCATGCTACCACTGCATGACAGCCTTTGTGTACAGCTTTCTTGCTTTATTACCTCAGAATGAGACAAACATGAATGCAAGTGTTAACAAAGTAGAATCTGGGAAGTAAGAAGTCCTGACCTGACAAATAAATTTGTTATTTCATTCACTGGCATTTTCTTTTCTTTTCATTTGCCACATTCTTCTATGCAGGTACACAAATAATTCTGGAAAATATGCATTTTTGTTTTCCCTGTAGCCACTGGTATGGATTTTTTTTAAAATAGGACCAATTACATGAAAAGATCACAGAACTGGAGGAGGTTATCTCAAAAGAAAATTGACTCAGGGGAGAGAAGATTTGGCCTTCCTAGGGTACACCTTGAATAACACTCATAAACAGATTAGTCATGATCTGCATTACTCAGAGATATACACCCAGATGTTCCTTTCTGTTCATGATTGTGGATGTTCATGGCTCAGCTGCCAAAAAAATGAGACTTTTCAAAGCAATGAAGCATCAGATTTTTTTTTTTATTATTATTATTTTTATTTTATTTTGCTGTCTGGTTTCAGTGTTCCTAGAAGGAAAGGCTATACCACTAAGGATATAGGAGACTCAAGACCAATTTCCTCATATAATGCACAACATTCAGTGAGAGGTCATGTAGCTACTCCATGCCTTATGCCCCAGGTACAGAAGTACTGCATGTTCTTATAGAAGTGTTATTAAAACTAAAACAATAAAACTTTTCATGTTCTTCCATAATTGGTAGCAATGGCTACGTCAGCACCATAGATGAAGTAACCTCAGATCACACTTAGGTTCCTTTCTACGGTGATTTGGCTTGGAAACTTTTTACACAAAAGCCGGCAGATACTGTTCTCACCCTTACCTCTGCTATGTAAGGCTCGTCACGCAGTCATGACATGAGGTGACAAGGTGCTCAGTGCATTCATAGAAAGAATGATGATGGCTTTGTCTTCTTCTGAACCTTGTCCCAGCTGTTAAAGAAGGGATGTATAGAGCTCATGCTTCTAAGAGATTACTTAGCAATACAACCAATTTCCAAATTTTTTGATTCATCTATATTTATTCCTGAAATAACAAATTATACATAAGATATCTGTGTTCTGTAGAGTCTACTTAGAAACACAGAGTGGAAAAACAGACATGAGAAAAAATGCTTAATTATTTAACAGCATTTAAATAACTAAGTTACTCGGGCTCATTAGAAGTCAGTCTGTGGCATAGCTGATGCTTTGAGAGGTTTTAGTTTTCTTTGATTTTTTATTCCATATAAATTGAAAGACATGATAGGCATATTTTAGCTCATACTTTCAATTGCTTTGCAGCAGATAATATGGCTAAAGCACAGCAGCCAGCTTAGGAGAAAAAGAAATAGTGTCTCTGTTAAGTTAATTTGTTAGAAAGCAAAGGGCACAGTACTGTAGTTGCTCATTACCCTTAGTTGTCACTGCCTTCCCAGGAAGTTTGAAAAGCTCAATATGGAGGATGGCTACCACTTTGCACTACTGGGCCCATGACGTGCACATCTGCTTAATTTTCAGTGAAATTATGGGCTAAATTTTTATTTGACTGAAAGTGTCATCCACACAGACATACAGGAACCAACCATTTCCAGGGATCAAACCCAGCAATGTCAGGACTAAAAGATCAGACTTCTATCATATCAACTGAAAGATCAATCTTCAAGATGGAATAATTAGACTGTTCAGTTGCTGCAGACAGGTGCTGCAGGTGCTAGCTGAGACAATAATTTCTGGTTTGTTTTTTGATGAACATATGTCTAAAGAAAATTAGACATTGACCACAGAAGTGGTTTTACACAGGCTACAAAACAGCCACCTGAAAGAAACTTTTAAGTTCTTACAACCTGAACCAGAAACAAACTCAAAATCAAAAAAGGAAAGGTCCTTCACTTGGCGATAATACCAACATTTACACACTTCATTTTTAGCAAAGGTAGAATGAATGCTGGTGAATGCAAAAGTAGCAGCTAACACACTACAACTACCCTGCTCTTTCTTCTGCTCTATTTACATGCTGTGTAATTATTTAGTTGTATTTCTTAGCCATTGACAAATGTGCAACCATTAAACTAATTACACATTCTTCTCAAAATGAAAGTTATAATTATGTATTTCGTGCACTTTTTTTTCACTTATTCTATCTTATTACCCATTTTTCCACAAGCATTATTCTGCTCTAATCTGTATAAACAATATGGTATACAGATAGAAATCATACCTATCTTAATGGTAACTATTTTATTGACATAGACAAATGCAAGCATGATTGCTGTCCATATGGATTTGCATAAACCTAATATAAATAGACAATACACTAAGATTTTGAAAATATAGATTGTTTAAAAATTGATAAGTTTTGTGATCATAAGTCACTTTTCCACAATCATCTCATCTGTAATTCAAATAGGAGTTGTAAATTATTATAGATCAAAACTATGGGATCTTTTTTTTTAACTATTAATCAAAGGCAATAACCTACAGATGATGTACAATAAATTGTCAGTAAAATGTATGAGGGTCTAAGTTTTACCAAGGAAGCTGGTCTGAGGCCAGGTTTGAATGAGTAACCTTGGCCTCTTTAAACAACTCTCTCACTTGACAGAAAACTCAACAGAAAGTGGGGATGAAAGAGCCAGGTAAAATCAGCTTACAAAGTGATATATAATGGAAGTCCTGTAACCTTTTTGATTTTGATTATTCCCGATTCTGCTGGAATGACATAAAATAGACGCCAAGGAGTTTATCCTTTTGAAATCATTACCAAATTCATTGGCTCATTAGGCACAGGATAGATCTCTTATATAGAAACTCTGAAATGCTCCATTCTGGGCATAACACAGGTTGTGCTAGGATCACAATTTCTGAAATAGATGTTATCCTGGCACCGAGCAGGAAATGACCAATAGTTGAGATGAAATTTTCTGAACTGATAAAATAAGTGCATTTTCAGTTTTAATTAATCAGAATGTTCAACTGACATCAAAATAATACTGCTCAATTTTATGGATTTTCATGAGGATTACAGTTTCACTTCTTATTAAATTTCTATGTATCATATACTTAAATTCTGTTTCAGGTAACACAATCAAAACTTTCACTGAGACAAGGCAAGCACATGATTTTATTAAAATAACTGTTTTCAAAAACATTTGCTGAGAAGTTAACTGAAATAAGCACTTTATCATGAAGTTTCTGTTTTGCTAATTACCATTTTCAACAACAAAAATGTCTCACAATACTGAGATGCCTTGTTTTTTGTGAAACCTATCTTTTCACTTTGTGGTAATACATGTCTAAAACAAACAAATAAAAACTCTTTTCCAAATGGTAATGTTTCCCACACTTTAAGACTTTTATCTGAAATTACTACATATTCCAAGGCTCCCTGTACTGCAGTTTCTGGCTGTGAAGGGTTCTGGGACATTGCTGCCTTATAGAACATACTATGTGAATGACTAGAAAAGTAGACTGGTCCTGTACTTTTAGATGTTTAACACATCTGTAAGATAAAGACAGGACAGCTCTATAGCAGTTTAGAGTTATATCTCATGTGTTGGTAGAACATTTTCTAAATCTGCCTCATGGGTCTGTCTCTTGTGATCTGTTGATTATTTCCTTTGTCCCCTCCAGTCCACTGTCTTCCTTAATTTCTTTTGCAGAAAATTAAATACGTCTGGGTAGAGCAGAATGCCCCACAGGGCATCTAAAAAGTGCTGCCACTTGCCCATGACTAATAACCAATAAAAACCTCCAAATCCCTCTTCTCTTATCATCACACTGACAGAAAATTTTCTTCCATGTTTTCCTTCATTGCTGTTCACTGTTTTCCACACTCAGAATACCCATCTTTGCCAATGCAAAGAAATCTTCTCACCAATATGTCAGATGCTCTTTGGTCTACCTTCTTGGCCACATTACAGAGCAGGAGGGAATGGTAACTTTTCAAGCTGTTAAAAATATCGACATTTCCCAACATCATCTTAATTTACCTTCCACACACATGTACTCACCATTCCCTGAAAACACTGGACCAAAAGGTCCTGATATACAGGCCAGAACAACCAGCCACACTTCACACTAACTAATGGAGATGCACGGGTGTTATGTACATAACTGCCAGTTCTTTGTTTACTATACCCTGTAACAATTTCATCTAAAGGGTCAAGTCAACAGTTGCCTAAGAATTAACTGACAAAGAGGAAGAAATACCAGGGCAGGCTTCAAACCTCCCAGGAATTATTTCTAGACTTTCACACAAAGTGATTGTGCCTGAAACACCAGAGATGTTTTTGGTCAGAAAATACAGCACAGGTAACTTGAATGAAAACCACATTATTTTTCCTGGAAATACAGAAAGAGAAGGAAAAAAAGCTTTAGGAGACAGGGGAAAGGAGTTAAGGAAGCTTCAGACCTTCAATAGCACACACTCTGGAGTCATGCAATATACCTATGTGCAGCAGTGTTTAACTTCTTTTACTTTAAACTATGATAAATGTTACTAATACATGGAGTAGTGTTTTGTAGGTGTGTGTTTAGGAGAATGACTAAGTCAAATCAAGTAGTGCTGAGAAAGCTACTGGCATTTGTGCCCATGTTTGGCTGACCTGAGTGCTCCAGATTCCACTCTAGAACAGCTATTTTTCAGTGTGATTTGTACGGTCCATTTTTTTCTCTGAAATAATGAGGATGCCTTTGTCAGAGAGGAGGGGTAGGACTGTAATTTTCTGCATGATTAGATGAGTAAAAATCACTCAGAAACTGACTCTTGTTCAATGCTCTTGCCCTCTCTCTTAAGAAATCAAACATGATTAAAGACTCATTTTTATTCTCTTTGGAGTTAAGATAAATTATTATAATGAAAGATCAATGTGCTTTACAAAATTTAAAGAATAATGACTTTACAGAGCTCACAGACAATCTTGTGGGGCCGATTTCCTCCTCAGAGGCATATTTCATTAAAGAAATTTCTAAAAGTTTGTTAATGTAAGACTGGATCTATATGTAACCTATCAGCCCTCTATTAAAAAAAAAAAAAGAGAGAATAAAATTTATGGTTAAAAATAATAAACTAAATATTTGTTAGTTTTCTTCATGCCTATTTCTGGCACCCATCTCCTGAATCACCATTTCTTTTTCATTTGATAGCACTATATTTTATCATTAACAATCACTTAAAACCAAAATGAAACCTTTTCTATGCCAGAGAAACAAAAAAGTGATTCCCTAATGTTGAAGTTAAATCTTTCTTATGCATTTCGGAAGTTGATCCAAATCCAAAAATCTGTGGGAATTTTCAATAACTGCATTCCTAACCTCCTTCAACACTTCTGAATGTGCTAATTCTATACGCTGTAAACAGTTAAACTGCCTTTGGTCAAATTATCCCAAAACAGGCAAAATGTGTGCAAGTCTTTGCAGAATAAGGTACTACACTACCTGAACAGTATGTTTATTTTTTGTAGTTCTGTTAGGTTTTCTATCCCTTGAATTACAGACAGACTTGAAGGTTTGAAGGACGTGGCAATAAGAGGTAGAACACAGGAAAAAAAAGAAGAAAAAAAAAAATCTCAAAATTTTATTCAACAGCTCAAGTCTTCACTGAAAAGCAATTATTGTCAAATTACAAACATATTACAAGACAAGAGTCACCGGGCTTTCATCAACAAGGTAGTAAGTGTTCTGGCTGGAGAAGGAGAAAAAGCAACAGAATGTTTTCCTTACAACTGAGTTTACACACAGAGCAAGTCACTTCAGTGACTTTCTGTTGAGTAGAAAAGGAGCATACCCTATAAATTTAAGCAGCAGTTGCTAGAGAATCATTAAAGACTCAGCTACCAGTCTTCACCTGGCTGTAAATGAGGGAAAGTGATCTTGCACTCCCAAACACTTCTGCAGAGCTTCTGGCATGGAAAGCAGACAATATCCACTTAGCACTTTCTCTGCAGGTCTTCTGATATGAAGACTGAGAAAAAGATGAGGAAAAATACCTTTGCTTTTATTCTCTTACACAAAATGGGGAGAAGAATACTGTTTTTTATAAAGTGACAATGTAAATATTCCCTTCACCACTGTGAGGAAAGAAAAGTTACAGGAATGGTAAATATTTCCCTTAGAATAGATAATAGATGGGAGATTTTTTTCCTTGCTGCTCTGGACAAAAACATAAATGATTGTGATTAAGCACACACAGCAGATATTACGCAGTAGGACACTAGTCCCTAATTCCAAAGCACAAGATAAATAAAAAGTTCAGATACAAATCATATGAAATGATCATTTGAACTCTAATAGTGCTTCATGGCATGTTCTAATGCCTCTGCACGGAATTATTCTGCTAAAATTTGTTGCCATGTACACACTTAGGAAATTTCCACAGAATAAAAGTAGCAAGTAGAAATTCTAGAACTGGCCCTTTTTGTAAACATATCAGCTATTGAGGTAGGCTTGCTAGCATTGTGCATTGTTTTCAGTAAGCTTTCTACCTGTATGTTTCAAAGTAGTAGACACAAGCAAGGTTAAAACTCTGAAATGCTGTCTAGCTAAATCAGTATTTGGAAATGAAGATGCAAGTACATTACATCCCGGTGTTTCATACTCTCAGCTACAACTACTAAGAGGATGCTGCATCACTTCTGCAAATGTTGCTGCTAAAGGCATAGCAATTCAGACTTTGGACTAGATACCTCCGCATGCAGCAGAGAATTCATCATGGGCTGCCATATTCACCTAAGTAGGTGAGTTAGCACACATCAGCTAGTCTGCACTAAGCTCTCTGATCCTGCAGCCATGTTTGCAGCAATACCCCAGATAACTTTTCTGAAAGGTAGTTGAAGTATGGCTACCCAGGTTTCAGCCATAATCACAGTACAACCATTTTAAGGTAGAAAAAAAAAAAAAAAAAAAAAAAAGAAAACTGTTGCTGTGAACTTAGCACCTGGAGTATGGACACAATTCATTTTCTGTGCTCACTCAAGTGTCCCGGGAAAACATACTGTACTGTGATGTAAACAGGAATAACAACTTGCAAAGTATAAACATGAGAATTATAAGATTCAAATTAAAATGCTTACTCCAACAAAATTCCATTCTGAAAAAAAGGTGTCAGGAAGGACACAAAATGCATCCAAACTTAGGAAAATCATTAAAGGCCTGAACAAAGAAATTAACAGGTAGAACCATCAAAAGTTATGAATGCCACCTTTCAGGTCAGCATCAGGAAATTTACCAGCCTCAGATACCAAGCAGTGTAAAAGTTTTCTAAATAAATAATGAATTACAGAATTTTGACACTGTCTTTGGTCTGTCACCGAGTGTATTGGCTTTGTGTGGCAAGGTTTTGGTAG
Organism: Elanoides forficatus; assembly: GCA_025311575.1. NCBI lineage: Eukaryota > Metazoa > Chordata > Aves > Accipitriformes > Accipitridae > Elanoides > Elanoides forficatus. The sequence goes on along the minus strand of JAOBAS010000072.1, from coordinate 5,821,256 downwards.
CGGGGCGGGGGGGGCGTACAGGGGTGGGTTCTGTAAGAAGCTGCTGGAAGC
>JAOBAS010000072.1:5781476-5801552 GCA_025311575.1 Elanoides forficatus | reverse complement strand
CGGGAGTGAAGTTGAAGTTGTGCCTGGGAAGAAGGGAGGGGTGGAGGGAAGGTGTTCTGAGATTTGCTTTTAATTCTTATTACCCTACCCTGGTTGATTTGTAATAAATCAAGTTTATTCTCCCAAGTTGAGTCTGTTTTGCCCGTGACGGTAACTCGTGAGTGATCTCTCCTGTCCTTATCTCGACCCACAACAACTAAATCAGGTGTTCTTTACAAAGAAAAATATCAAAGAAAAAAATCCACAGCTTTCATAATACATATAAAAAGAGCTGAATATTGCAGTACTTGGATTAAACATAGAAATAGATTATAGTCTGAGAGTTTTTCAGACAGAAGGTTTACGGATTGTGCCATAGCTCTCTGATTCTCAAGTCTCTCAGTCAATGATCCAGAAGTAGCCTCAGAAACACCCCTTGGTAAGGAGGAGCCCAGAGTGGCTTGCCTTATGGTGCACTCAAATAACATCAGGGAAATGGATATGGTGTAACAGAAGGGCTAATGGAAGAAACAATTGACTCCATGTGTGCATGTATATTTATGTATATGCTTCCACAGACAATGCTTTATTTACAATCCTTTTGCAGACAGATCTTTTTGCACTCACCCTCCATCCCTTCCTCATATATAAACCAAAACAAGAAATGTTGATTACTGCTTACCTTTTGCCAGGTGGGTAAAAGGAGAATGTATCAAATACGTATCTGGACATCATCTGGATCAATTTTACTAATGGTCCAAACTAAAACTGCTGTTTGGAAGAATGGCAAATTAGGGAAGAGAAGGTTTGCAAATGCCTACCTAAACTTTGTGAGCCATGCATAGTTCTATTACATAAATTTTAACTAGAAATAGTTATGTGGAATAGAAAGCTCCTAGCAATTTATGTTTATTTTTCATTCTTTCGTTGTTTCCATTGCAATCACTGCAAAACAGTAGATACTGTAGTACTAAACCATTTAACTAATACTTTGGGGATGTATTATACACTGTGTCACACCAAAGCTGTGGTAAGGCCTATAAAGCACATAGTAAAGTGCACACCAACTTCAGGAGCTGTTTTTCCCTTCACTGTTTCACAGTAGACCTGAGAAAGGACTGAAGGAAGGGACAGCCTTTATCCAGATTTTACATTCTGTCTCTTCACCATGCACTAGCACACACAGAAGTCAGGTAATACTTGATTAAAGAACATAATGCAGAAAAAATCCTATTCTACTCCAGAAAAAAAAGTACACTTTGGAATACATCTAAAGCTTGGGCATCTCTCTATGTACACATTGTATACAAACCGTTATATATTAGTGAATGCCCTGACAGTTGCTTAAATGAAATACATGGTTGTGTCCTTGTTTAAGAACCTTTATGTTAAAGCTTCAGACAGGTCTATGGTTTTTGGCCTGAACTGTATAGGACTTCTGTTCTAAAAAAAACCCTAATAACAGATGTTCTCTTGACAAGGTCGTATAACTCACACTTTTACACAAAAGTACCAAATTTCCAGTAAAGCTTCCAAACAGATTCTCCTTAATGTACAATGAAAGCTCATAGTTATTTCTCTATTACTAGTGTGTTCTGCCCCCATCCTCCAGTCTTTTCAAACAACATATGGCATATTCCTAAACTGAGGGCTGAGAGGGAGGACTTATTTTATGGCATTCAGTCACACAGCTCCAATAAAAACCAGCTAGTGTCATGCAGGCACATCTTCCTATTTGGGGTTCAGCCTTGCAGGACAGGTAAGACAGTTTAACAAGTGGTTGTCTATCAGCAAGACACAATCCAAGAGACAATTCTTGGGTACCTTGCCAATACACAGGTGCCTTATCCAGTGCTTCACTCAAGCCAGATAAAAGAGTCCAACAAACTTCTGAAGAAAATAGTTACTATTTGTTTCTGAAGTCACTTGATCATATAAGTCTCTGCTTGGATATAAAAACCTACTAATGCACTACACAAATAGAAGTTCTGTGACACATTTACCAAAGTAATCATTATTATTGTGATAATTCATTATAATCCATTCACATGCACACAAATTCACATGCTGCGTCTCATAGAGAAAAAAAGGAAAAAAGCAAAAGGCAAAAAGAAAAAAAATTTAAAAAGAAAAAAGCTAAAAGGAAAAATTAAAAAAAAAAAAAGAAAAAAGAAAAAAAGAGTGTCATGTTCCACACAAAAAAACCTGCCTCTAAGAGAAAAGGCAGTTTTTAAACACTTAAAAGTTTTGCCATAAACAAGTTCTTATTCCTTATAACTGTATATATTTATTATACAGTGCAACTTACTAACACTAGGATTCATGGGAAATACTTCACAATTTAGAATTCTTTCTGGATGTGTCTGATGAGATAATCCTTTTTAAAAGCCTTGCTGTATGAGTGTGACTGCTCAGGATTTTCTGAAAATCCAGCTTCAGAATTGCAACTCTTTCCTCTACAAAAATCACTACTGTATTTCCATTACTTAAAACATTATTTTTCCAATACAGCAGAAGGTGAGTAAAACATATTTATCAAAATTGGTAGCTATTTGGTTTAAAAAAACCCTACCGATTAATAGTGCTATGATGCTGATTTTTTTCTCAGTGGTTAATAAGGGCTTGTGGAGCAGTAGGTGCTTGGGCTTATGGCTGTAAAAGAGAAAAAAATATTCTAATTGGGTAAAAAAATAATAGCCTTCTACACTGTCAAAGTATTATTTCCATTTAGCCTTAATATTCACTAACATATAACCTGAGCAAATTAAGACAAACTGCATACCACTGCAGTAGAAGCAGCTTCAAAGTAACAACTTGGAAAAAAAATAAAAGCTTTGAATAAGCTTTTAGATAAGTAAAAGGCTGAAAGTAGATAATAAGTTATATTCTTAAAAATAGAATTATCTTATTAGGTACCTGCTTAGCACATAGCACTGGTACGAGAGTTAATGAATGCTTACGGGAACTTCTATGTTACAAACATTAAAAGTGATTAACATGCATTTTGAAAAGGTTTTAATAAGTGAAGAAATCATTCTCCTTATTGTATACCCCTAAGATACATAAATTTTCCAGATCAGTTTTGGATAAGCTCAGAATGAACAGAAATTCAGGGACAATGATGGACTTAAAGCTCAAACCACTACTGCATTTAGTGCCTAAGTCACACCAAATTCCCGATGTAGGCACTTCAGTCTTACATGTCTTTTTTTAATACACTTATCCATCACTTAACTGGAAGCATCTGAAAGTGTCTACATTTTCCAAATATATTTCCCAAGTTTAAAGTTCTGCTTCCGGTTGTGCTCAGAAAGTCTACGGTTTAAGCACAAGCATCTCAATAACTGTTTTACACAAGCCTGTCTTCATCCACATATATCATCTGAGGGCTCCAATCAGTTGAGTAATCTTGACAAATACTTAAAGCATGCAGAAAACAGCCAAAGGAGATAGACATTCCTTTTTAATTCAGTAATTTAGTCTCTAGGTCACCTCCAGAAGATGCAAGTTCTCTTCCACCTCAAGCAATTTACAAATACGTACTCCCATCTCCGGGTAGTCCCAGCCATCAGCCGATAGCACGTTCTAGCCCTGAGATGCTGGAAAAAGTTAAAATATGGCTCTATCAGAAGAGTGAGACCAAGGATGCAGTTGTCCAGTGGGCAGTTGGGGCAGCTGCTTCATCAGCCTCAGCTGCTGGGAATCTAGCGCTTAGGAACCAAGTTGTTCCATGCATTTCACAGACAGCTCCATCAGCTAAATCTAAGCCATGAATTCTGCCGTAGCAGCTATGTGACACCCACCCTACGTGCTTTTGTGGATTTAGTCATCACTGCTGCCAGCTCAAAACCAAGCTTTTGTAATTGAGCAGGTGCCACCACTTAAAAGCATCCAGCAGGTAAATATTTTAAGCCTCTAAGTGAAGGCTTTCAATAGCAGAGGTATTCTTTCATTCTAGTTTACCCTATTTTCCTCATTTTTCATTTTCATCTTAGTTTTCCTTCTAACCATCTCCTCCACTCATTTATTCACTGAACGGCTCATCTTCCATCTTGCATCATTCATCTTCCTTTTCAACCTTCCTTTCAAAACTCTCCTTTTACCTCCTTTTTCAAGAAGACTATAACTCAAGGAGAAAATGACAGAACATTTACACATTGTTTCTGTACTTTCTTAGAAAATGTATGAACTTCTGACTGCCCAGGAAAACAAATGGAAATGATGATGACCTTATGATTATAAAAGTTGGATAGGGCTAAATAGCAGTGAAATACTCAGAATTTCTAGCCTTTTTTTTTTTAAAAAAAAAAAAAGACTGCATTTATACTCTTTCTGACAGATTCTTTTGATGGAACACCAGCATGTTTAGTCTGATCCTGGTCAAACAAAAATATGAGGAAAAAAAGCATATTTAAATAAATGTTAGAGCTTCAATAGCTATGTACTGGGGAATAAGACAAATACGAAAGCTCAAATCCAGTGTCAAGGTTAACTAGTAGAAAGGATGTTACAGCAATTGAGAGACCCTGGACATTTCTTAGGGAATAATTTAATAAATCCTGTAAATTGCCAAAGGCACTAGGCAGAATGTTACAAAGCCCCACAGAGAATCTTCCAAGAATTCATAACGCAGAAATAATATGCATTAACCAAGATGAAGATTTAAAGAGCTGTGGATAAGAAGAGAATCTTAGTGCCCAAAAGTGAGTATAACATTCACTATAAGACTAATTAAAGGCCTGTCTCTTTGGTACCTTACCGTAGTGCCATATGTAGTGGTAAGATCTTGCTCATTAGGAGGTCAGATACCACAGAAGATGCTGCACTCCTGTAAGTTTCCTGACTTTGGTATGATAGGAAGAAACTAATCTAAGCCAAAGACAATTTGCTAACAGAATTCAGGAAGGTTATTTGAGCAATAACTTTCTGAAATCCAGAAGAAAAAAAAAAAAAAGACTGTTTAAATGAAATATAAAGTTGAATATCAGCAAATTATGGTGATATAAAATGGATATAAAAATGGTGAGTTAGCCAAAATTAATAGCATGCAACTGAATTCCCATCTAAGCAGACACCTCTTTTTTGTTAAATTCTGATATTGCTAAAAATAAACTAAGCACTGCTGCCTTTCTTCAATTATTAAATTTTGTTTATGGGGCACTAGCACTAGCAAAAAATTGCATCTCTGAAAGAAAGGAATCTAGGGAAAACATCCAGCAACAGAAAACAGTCAGGGAAAAATTTAGATGGGTTATATTCTGGCAATAATTCACCATAAATTTAATATATGTCCCTCTCATCCCTAGGAAAGATAAGCTAGATTTATTCAAATATTAACAAGGTACTATATTTATATGAGTGTTTATAAGTATATACACATTGTAATAATAAATATATATATAAAACCATACATAATATGTCTATGTTTCAGTGAAGGAAAAATTTCTGCTCAGATGTGTGAAAAACAGAAGTCATAACATCATAGATTTCTCGTAGCTTTAAGATGTATATGGATTTACTTGAGGTGTGCATACATTTCCAAAAAAAGGAAATCCAATCTCATTCAGTTTTTCTTCTTGTTTCCAGCCTAAAAAACTCCTACATTTTGCTTCTATATTTTATATCTAAAACGCAGTTGCAGAACTAATTACAGAGCATTTGAGTTTATAGGGAATTTGCATTTCATGTACAGTAGCAAAATTTGGCATTCCCTAAGAACCAGATTTCATAACTACTAAAATTTTCCAATCACAGTGTATACCTATATACCATGTGCATGGATAGGAACAAGTTCTGGGAGATCACCCCCTGTCCTCTTCTCACCCACAGACCAAGGCCACCTGAATGTAAAACGAGCCAGCAAACTTTGTATTACAGCTTGGCTTTTCGCTGACATTCTTCTTTTTTCTGTAGTAAAGAAAAAAAGCCAAGAACCATTATAGTTGCTCTGAAAACTTATATGAGGAATAAAGAAAGGAAGGCACCTTCTCACACATCCTCCTTTCCACCTGTTACTTGATATTGAACATGATTACTATATGGGCCTGGGTTTCCATTAAATCTTACTAAAGCTCTCTCAAATGAGGTAACACTATGGAAAATGCAATATTCACTCTAAAATTAGCAGGCTTTTGATTCATATAACTGAGTGATAAAACATAATGCATGATTTATTGTTAGTCTCAAAAAAAAAAAAAATCAGCTCAGATTTAGAGATTATCCATTAGACAAAGCGTCAGCATCAAAAAAGATGTCCAAGAACCAACCATCTCCTTATATGGGTTAGAAGTAAAATATAATACACAACTACTTCAGACCTTTCCCTGAAAATGCATTCAAATCTCTGTATTTTCTCCTTGGACACCCCAAGTTTCAGTTTCTGAGGAAAAATATCTTACAGAGGCTCAGGAAGGTTTCAGAAGAAGACTAAGCTGCTGAATGAGAATCAATGAACTCCATGAAGATACAGTTTGATATTTGCTTCCTCGCTTAAGAAGTAGCAGAGATTAAAAGAAGGTTATGATGGGTTACTACTTAAAATCTCAACTATCACCTGCTTTTACACACATCAAACTCATTGTAGAACTAGATGCACCAATAGGCCAGCTATGTATTCAATAGATATCTATTAGGAAGTTTTCCTGGAACGTCAAAAAAGGCAGAAGTCCTCTTCTGAACCGATCTTGATCACATCTCTTTTGTCAGTATTTTTAAGTTATTGGCTGTCCTTGAATAGATTAGCTTAGTTCCAGAGATTAAGAAACACTCAGTAGACAAATGTTTAGCCCCTGGAGTGGATTAGCGGCATATATTTCCTATCTGTCACAGAAGCAAATTGATATAATCCTCTCATTAGAAGTACAGCATGGAGCTATGGAAATTGTGTGCAACGAAAAATGATGCTCTTACACTTTAAGAGAAGGCTCAGTCCTCCAGAATGATGAGATGTTCTCTGAAGTGCAGAACCTGATCTCCCAGTACTTTCCATGGGCATTAATGACATCCAGCACCTTGCAAGAAGAAGCTGTAATTCCCTCCAAAATTTGCTACCAAGCTTCATGTCTTTCAAAGTTTTCACACCTCAAAAGGGATTCTCTGCTTTATTGATAGACTTGGTTTCCTACAAATCAATAAAGTATTCAATTGTAGGTCCACTTGCAAAGATATAGATCATTTTGGAGGCAGTGACTTTGGTGAGTGTTTCCTAGTGCCACCAATGGGTTATCAAAAAGCATTTCACAGATGATAGAAAAAGGCCAAAGTATAAAGAAAAGTTATTATATGAGTAAAAGGCACTATGAGTTGTTTCAAAAGCCCATGAAGCAGCAGTCAGTGACTAAGAATAACGTTGCTGGGAAAGTCTATATAGAGAAAGGTTAAAAAAGAAAGAAAGAAACAAAAAAACCTGTACATTTTCATTTTTCAATCCCAAGTTATTAACTGCCACCACTGTGATAAAGTTGCCATCACTACTGTGGCCTCCCTTACTAAATAGTGAAGTGAAATCTTACTTCAGTAACACAAAAACTTTCTTGAAAAGCATGGTGCTTAATTGGGGGTATATTTATCAGAGGAGAGACTTAAAGTGCTATGCACTCTTTGCTCTAAGCATTGAGTCATTAATTTTCACTTTTTCTTCAAAAAAACAAACCAAAAAAGAACACAGTTCAAAGGCATACTCATCACAGGAGATCTGAATGTGATGCTTCTGAATTATGTACTTCCATTTTTCTTGCTGATCCTGCTTTTTAATAACCATTCCTTTGTACGCTGAACACATACATTGTCCATCACAACACACACCCCCCCCCCAAACTCCACACATTCACCAAACATAACTAAAATTATTTTCTGATAGATTAAGTGCTATACTTCATTCAAATCATGACTTGTTAAAGCACTAATCATCTGAATTGGTAATTCAAAGGAAATAATGAAAATTACCCCATGGTACTCAGAAGATTTGACCTCAGGACTTTTGAATGGTACTTTAGGTTTCCCATTTTGTGTACAAGAAAACCTCCAAATGCATGTATTTTAACAGTCCCTTTCCAATTCCTTTTGCTGCATGGAAAGACATCTGTTCTGTCAAAAAAATGGGAATTTAACCACACACCCCCCAAGAAAACTGCAGAATGGCTAGGAAATTACCTTTCACAAGCTTCAGATTAAAAACTACAGTATGACAGCTACAGGAAACATCTCTGTTCTCATCTTCCACAAGAACAACCTAAGTTTGATCTCTCCTGCCATCATCAGGCAAACCTACAGGAGGAACAGCATGCGATGCTACAATGAAATCCATTACTTCACTCGCTCAGTTCAGGTTATTTCACTTACACCAGGAAAAAATAAAACAATGCAAGGTAAAATTAAAAGTTGAAGACCAGTAACTGTCAAAATCTGTGCACTTACCAACCTCAGTTCATTATGAGGTCAGCTAATTAGAAATGTTTCACGGAGACATCAATAGTTTTAGCCTGATCTCTTTGAGAGGGTTTTTTTGCCAATTTGGCTAGCTGTTTGAAAATATAATCAACTGGCTAAACAGAATTTCAGCTAAGATATATGCTTTAATTATAGGAACTTCAAACAAGTTGCCAACTTGGCTCATACAACAAAAACCTTTTCCAAATTGAATTAGAATACTATGCCATTGCCTCGTTAATACTACAGTTAAAATGCATCACTTGGGTCAAAAGAAGTAAATGTATTGAAAGACTTCCACAAAAACCCAAAGAAAAACATTTTAATTAATGTAATGAATATCTCAAGAGTTCTAGCAAATTGTCTGATACACAAAGGTGGTAAGTAGCAAAATGTTGGCAAGAGAATAATCCTACAAGAAATTTTTTTCTTTGCTCTTACTGATTCATTCATTATTTTTTTTATAACAACAGCTGAGCTGCTCATTTTAAGTAGTCCTCCAGGGAGAAAAACCCCACTTTCCTTCCGTATTCCATTCTTTCTGGTTATGATTTTCAGAATTGCCTCATGATTCTGAATGCCTACATTTTTTAAGTGTCTACTTTGAAAGACATTAAGGGAACAAGATAAGACAATTATGTTTGGGCATTCAAGAAACATAAAGGCACAAAATCATCAGTTTTCATACTGTGTGTCTAAAATTACTTAAATTGATTTGACTTTTCCTAAGTGACTAATGATCTACAGAAAGCAGTTTGAAATTTTGAGAAAAGTTCTAAAGAAATAAAAGCAGAAGTCTAAAACTAATATACAAAAAAAATCAGCAAGGTTTTAAAGTTATTTCAGACTTTGCAGTCAATCTCAGGAATACTGATGCATCAGTGGTTCAAACTCTGATATTTCCTACACGCTAATGTACAGAAGTACCATTTTCTAAAGTGTAATTGCATAAAGCATTTCAAAAAGAGTAATAAAAGATTTTCAGGTTATCCATCAAAGGAAATCTAGTGAGAAATAAAATGTACTTGGTTGAAAATGAGGAGATTCTGTCACATTAGGCACCACTGCCCTCTTCAGTCAGGCAGACATCGATTTCATATACTTTGTTTAGAGAACTTTGCCTAATGATTTCCCACCAAAAATACTGACAAACACAACCTTTATTTTTACTTTAGGAAACGCTTTTCTCATAAAAGCAAGATGTGATGCAGCATTTCATTCATATACCAACAATAAATATTTTGCTGTAATCCTTTGATTTGACATGTGGTTTAGATGTATGTACACTATGAAGAAATCATACAGTTCTTTACAAACTTAACATTTCTGCTCATTCATATATGGATTTGAGAAACATGCTTTTTTTTTTGTGGAAAGATTGCATTGCAAAGAGAACAAGTCACTTATGATTTTCATTCACTTCACACCTCATAGGCCTACTAAACAATCACATACCTTAAAAGCAAGACTTCAATAAACTTGTAACAACTGGTTAATCAAGATAAAATCTTATATATATAAAATAGTTTTTTAAAAGTCAGCACATCTTTCATGATATTCCCTAACTAGTATGCAATTATGCATGACTAACACTGTGTAAAAATATACACTTTGCAAGCAAAATCTCACACCTGTGATTTGAGAGTTTCCAGGTACACCAGGATAAAAACACAGCACTGAAAATCCAAACAGTCCAAATAGAGGTCTGGATGTCAGGAGACTCTTAATTCAGTCCTTGTTTTTCTTATTCCCATCGCTTAAGAATCGAATCTTGATTTAAGATACAGTCAATCTTTCAACACAAGGCAGCATGAGAGTAAACACTAGGTAAAACCTTTTTTCCCAACAGAAAGAAACACCATTTTATACTTCTCTGAGCCTCAATTTAGGGTTTTTTTTATAAAATAGGAATATGATGTATTAATTATCATAATTTCATCATTCATTTTTCATCTCTCTACTTTCAGAGATAGAGAAAATTCAGCTATTATCTAGAAGAATGTCATAGTAAGAAGGGACTTCTACCTAAGATTCTGAGCAACCTTGAAACAAATCATTAGAGCAAAAATAAAATTGCACAGCAGCTTATCTCCAAGAGCCAGCAGAACACAAAATCCAACAGAACAGTCCCTCTCATGCAGATCTAATTCCCCAACATCTCCTTCTGCAGTAAGCTATCCAGATAGACACATCATTGTGTTTGGCGCAAAAGACAATAGGGTCTAGTTATATCAGATCCTATTTCAGAGGTGCAGGAATTACAGAAGCAGTACACTAAACTGCACCAGGCTTTAGAAAGGACAATATTCATCCTTTTATGCTTAAAGTTGCATATGAGAGAATAAAGGCTTCAAATCAGCTCATTACAGTTCATTATAGGAAGTTATAACCTCTACCATCAAACTTTGGAGAGTTCTTGCACTTTCCTTCCAAAAAATGGAATCACATTTTCACTGGCCTTGGATGGCTTCTCTGATTTGCAAACAAAGGTCCAGCAACATTAAAGCTGTCCAGCTGTCCTCATCCTAAAGCAGATTTTTCTTAATTCAACTACTTATTTTTAAAAGTTGGCTTGGACCTAGAAACTACACAGAGGTATTTTGCATTGTGCTAACTGGAAATGTTACTAATTTCCTTAAGCATATTACAAGCTCAGGTACCTCAGGAGCTCGGTACAGATTGCTCGGTACAGATTGCTCAGGCAAGCTCAGAGAAGCCAGCTCAGATTCAGCAGCACAAGCTCATCATCCAGTCCTGTAGGATGCAGCTACAGGAAGCCCTTCAGGTACCCTCCTGCTCTGGTGAGGCTTTTAGCCTTTGTGCAACGCTGTATGAACACAGCAAACCCAAGCTGACTGACCTTACATATGCATGTGGCACAATGTTCTCAAGCCAAAACGTCATTCAGACCCTAGGGGAAACAATGCACAGTTGCATTGGCTGGTTCCAGAACTGCAGATACAGTACTACTTGTAGTATCTAGGATCAAAAATGAGCTGTCGCGTAGCCTACTGAGGCAGTTTAACTGTGAATGCCAATGAAGGGAACTGGTGACCATTCTTCAACCTTTTCCACTTGTAGTCAGTTCACTTACAGTCAGTGCAAACAATGAAAACACAAGCAGACTGTGAACCTTTAACCCTTTTAGTCTTGTATGCCTCTCTTTTTTTCAATATAGCATCTGTTTGGCAGCTTTCTTTTATATGCTTACTTCATTAAGATGCACTGCAGGCACATTTTTTTCCATCTGTCAGGAATATTAGGTAACAAGCAAGTACTTAATTAATGTTAAAATAACCCTCATGTGAGAGAAATACTTTTTCTTTTGGTTTCATCACAGCTGCACCTGTATTTAACAGATTTTAGAATTGCATCTCTGTCTAGTTCATTTATTTCCTTCTCTCCCCCTCTTCTTTCCAATGACTTCTTACTGAACACATTTCTCTCTACTCTCACTCCCACCATTTTTTGTATGTAAAATATGGGTAGGACAAGGAAAAAGATCAATTAGGATATGATTCCAAGAGAGCCAACATAGTGTTGACACAAGATGGTAAAAAAGAAAATGTTATTCTTTAATGGTTCAACTGAATATCCACTTGTGATTTCCATGACAGAAGAAAGTTAACTGCTTCAGAAAATAAAGCACAACTAACCTATGGATCTAGAGTTATCATTTTAAATTGTAAAAAGACATTATCTACATTTGCATTCCCCTGCAAAGGAAACCCTAGAACAAGCCTTCTATCTATTTTGGGTACTTGTAGGCTATAAAGTTTGGATTGAAAGTTTTGCATGATACAAACAGCTTTGCAAAAAGGAAAAAAAACCTACAATGAAAATTAAAAAAAAAAAAATTGGAAACAATAGTACCTTTTTGTCTTTGCGGTCCATCACAACATAACCCACCAGTAAAAATACTCAATAAACACATTTCCAGAAAAACTTTCCAAACAACTTTATGACCCTGAAACCATACATAAGTCTGAAGCTTCAGAATTCTGTAATTCATTTAAAAAAAACCAGATCACATGAGAAAAGCTTTTTTGCCATTATTCTGTCCCTAGAACATTTTAGAAACCAGCAATGAAGTCAGAACCGCTTCAAGTCATTCACTGAGAATCTGAAAGAAGGGTAAGTGAACAGTGTTCTTAATTATCATGTTTTACCTAGATTAATAAAGTTGATCTAGTTTGAATTTTAAACAATAGCTTATCTGTAACCCATTTTCCTGTTTTTCACTGAAACTAAATGCATAGAAGATATTGCTCTTATTTACTTGGCAATATACAGGGCTACATAAGACCATAGGAAATGACTGACAGGGTCAGACCAATGGATAACACAGCACCCGTTTCTTCTGTCTTCAAGAGCAGCAAAGGGAGATGCCATTTAGGGAGTCAACACAAGCCTAGGTCACAATCTGTAGTCACTCCCCTACAGATATCCATTCCATTCTACAGAAATCCACAGTCCTTCCTTGTACTAGGAAAATTATTGCCCTCGTTCTTGAGGATGCAAATCTAATTTTACAGCAGTATGGTTCTCTCACTGCTGCGACTAAGGAAGCATCCGTCTCCACAGAATTATCACCAGCGTATCTGACTGCATCCTGCATTTGCCTCCGTACTTGCTTCTCTGTCGCTTCTTCCATATGAGTTGACATGGCCAATCTTCATCATTACTTCCTACCTCACCTCTCCAACTGCTGGGATTGCCTAACAGCTGCAGAGCTTTCTTCCTGAACAGCACAGGAGGAGCTTCGTGGAGAACAGAACACACAACACAAGCAGCAAGGCTAGGGCAAGCAGGGAGGTCTCCATGCTCTGTGCATCGGCAGACTGTCGCAGAAGCTGCCCTGCCGACCAGAAAGAATCCACAGCTACTTCCCACTCACTCTCTTCTCACTCTCACCTGTTGTCACAAGTTTGCCAGCCCTCTCAGACTGGAACTTCGCGCCAATGTCTTCACCCATTCCTAAAGCCAGTCTTGCTAAAATTAGCAAGAAAGGGAAGGCAAGGACCTATTAAAAGTTTTCACTGTTTGCAAATTGCCTTAGTAGTAGACATTTCATCATTGCTGAGTAGAATTACAAAACTCTTGTGTTTTTAACAAACCTATTTGATTTTAGCTTCAGACCAGATTTTCAAAGTGGTTAGGTGCATGAATGATTCAAATGTGTGCCTAAGAGGATTATCAGACATATCTAGATAGTGTTTGAAATTAGCAGGAAAAAAAAAATTAGATGCTTTTTTGAAAGCCTATTCTCATTTTTTATCTCATAAATATCTTTTTGGCCTATCTTTATCATTCAGTATTATAGATTTCTGTTATAATCTAAAGTCTCACTCACTCTGTAATCAATAACTGTTCTTCTAGCCCTGAAACGAAAAGCAGGTTTCTGCCTATATTACAAGTGCACACAAATATGTGATGCATTCCCATACCAACTTAACTACATATCGGTGGCCAGGAATGAAAACAACTTTTCCTTATTGATTGGAGAGGAGGATATGTACACACATACACACTTTATGAAAAGTATTTCTGGGTATTTTCCTTTTTGATTATATTTTCCTTTCAAAATCTGTATCACAACAAAGACTCTATAGTTTCTATTTATGCTATTCTTTCAGACTAGGGTGTGCATAACAGGTGTCTCTGAGAATGAGTTTAAGAAAAGCCAGAAGCAGTGTTAAAAATACCACTATTTTAAGTAGCCACCAATTGACCAATGATACTGTGTTTTGAAAGCACTACACAGCAAACTTCAGATATCTACCATACTAACAGCAAGGGTGGAAGCACTTAGAAGGTAAGAAGGAAGTACTTGTGATAGACTAGGGAACGTTAATGTTGTTTTAAATGACATCACAATCCTGCAGTGAAACTTTTGACCCTGTATGCTCTCTGCAAACTGGACAGAAGAAGCACAGGTTAACAGCAGCTCTTAACGAATGCTGTCTGCAGAATTCTGACCATATCACACACCCGAAGTAAAATCTTTAACATGAAGTATCACTGGGAAATTTCAGCTAGCAAATCAACTCATAGTGATCACCCAAACTCAACAGGTACCCTTCAATTCACCTTCCTGTTTCATACTGGCAGTATCAGAACTAGGTTTGCTAGTGTACAAAGAACTGACAATGCTTCCTTTAAGAAAACAAACAAACAAACAAACAATGCAACACACACCTGTGTGTTCTCAAAAATAAGGAATGTGAAGACAGGGAAAGATTAAGTGAAGAGCAAGACTTTTGTTCAGGAAGGAAACTATATAAAATGTCAAAACTTGTTAACAATTGCATCAGGAAATTCTTCCTTGTACACACATAGAACAAAGACAGTATTTCGTAAATGGATCAGCTAGCCTAGGTTTGTCTGTGGGGAGACAGAAAGAAAGTCAATAGCTGAAAATTTGGCTCCTCAGAGGTTCCATTCATTCCTTCACTGAGAAAAAAAAATAGTAGGGGAGGCTGAAGGTTGGCAGGATGGGATTAAAAGAGATTCTTATGATTGTCTGATACTGTGCTGGTACTCCTCCCAACACAATATAAAGGTAAATATAAATCACATTTTTGTCCTGTATCAGTGCAAAATAGCAGTGTTAGAGCTCAATTCCATCTTGCTCCTGTCCTGAAATGTTTCTGAGGCAGCAGCAAAACATGTAAATCTGTTGTAGTACCTAGCTTAGCGCTGCAACTTCACGTCTAGCTACAAAGCCCTGCAACTCTGTCAGAGGTCATTACCTGTATAGATATATTAGTACAACTATGTAAATCTGTAACTGCAGGTAGGCTTCTTCATCCTCCTTCACCTTCACAGCCTATCTTACACCCAGCCATAATAATGGGTCTTAAAATTAGGAGATGCTGCCACTGATGGGCAGGGACATTCCATATTACAACATAGATCAGAACCATGCTCTGTTTTGAAAGGGATGCAGAAGGACACCAAAAGGACACTTTTGACAGGAACAGTGTAAGTAACAGCGATGTCTGGTACAAATGTTAGGCAGCATACAAATTAGTTAAGATTACTGTTAAATGCAAGTTCTACTTACTTTACATGCAAATCTCTCAACATTGGAAGGTTTAAGAGTATGAGGCTTACCTCAAATTACAGACATGATCATTTCCCTTCACAAAATGGATGCAAATAATTGATCACGTACAAGCAGACCACCTGTACATCACATAAAGAGTTGAGTTACTCAGAGCATGAGTTGGGGCCTTTTTCCAGGATTTCTGCACATCTGCCATCTCAGAAACCCAAAAGCAGAAAGGATAGACAGCAACGTGCAAAGAAGCAGAGTTATAGACTGCTGCTTTTGAAGGTACTCTACAGCCCAAATAAGTAGAACTCCAAGGTCTTTTTAGCATTTCTGACATCATCAGTAAAAACAGCCAATGCGTTAGCTCACCAAAAGCAGACTGCATGTAGCTGGGCCACAGCCACTGACTGGTGGTGTAGTAAGAATTGACCTCCAAATTTGTAAGCATCCATGATAGACCTTAAATTAACATAACCAGCTTTTAAAGGAACTGGTTTAGATTCATCAGTGTACATTTCCAGCATTGACAAGATCACTGCTTACGTAAGACACTGTCCTTGCTCCCTAACAAAATTACCAACAGTTTGAGTCTCCACTATCTTACAGTCCTAACCAGAAAACAACATTAGGAAAGGTATGCATGCCTACAATGTATCTGAAGGTATGCCTACAGCTGGTACAGACATTTCCAAGATATTTTTAAACTACTTAAATTTGGTACAGCTGGCAGAGAAGTGCTGACACAAGGAACAGCAGTTGGGCCAACTGCCCCAGCGTTTACAAATTCTTGGGTAAGTTTTGGCAGCCATAGAGGGGAAAGGGGCAAGATTGCTTCTGTTACCAGAGATATACCCAACTTAGCAAGATGCAGTCAAAGATGTGAATAAAGTTTGTGTGGACTGAAGTATAAACTTATCTTCACTGAATGCTGGGTGCAAGGCAAGGACTGAATTAAAACAGCAATGAAACTAGAGTTCTCATATACAGAGAGTTTCACAGAACTGGTTTTTATGCAACTCACACATCAGCAGATGTTCGTTTTGGCAGAAAGATCATTGCAATGGTCTGCTGTTAATAGTCAATCACAAATCTCAAAAATCATCAAGACAGTCATCAATACAACCTGTAGAGACCCATTCTTTTTGCATGAGGACTGTTAAAATTCTACTCCTGTAATGTAATCTTTTAGATGCAAATCTGTTTTTCCAGTGGTACAAGGTCATTTCCTCTGAAAATGGACTGATTGTGCTATATACAGAGTTTAGGAATTGGAAACACTTCTCAGAATTATGGAGATAGTATTTCCTAATCATTTGGGTCTAGTTTCCTTATAGAAAGAGTAATTGGCAATTATTCCAAACTGGTAATTTAGCTCCACAGTGACTAATTTTTTTTTTTGTATTTTTTTTTTAAAAAAGTCCAATGTGTTCCAGGAGGTTTATTACAGAGAAAAACAAAACAAAAATTGCTCATTTAGAAACAAAATTCTATCAGACTTTCATGTGTTGATCTGCTTAAACCAGAAAAATATTTATCTGCTCTAGGTATGAAACACAAATAGTTCCAGACCAACAGTTATCCTTTTCTTAAAAAACTAATTAAACTCTGGGTTGTGTCTTCCAAAAAATACATTGATTTTATTCCCAAAGTTAACTTACGTTTTCATCAAAACAACTTTTATGATTGAAAACCATTTACATCATAGGGACAAATACAAGCTCTTGGAAGCATGGACCTTTAAATATTATTACGTCTGATGTTGCAGTCTTTTGAAATAGATCTGTTGCCTAAACATAATGAATCATCATAGTCTTTGGGAGCCTGGAAACACCACAACATAACTGACATACATCACAGGGCAAATAAATAAATCTGTAAGTTTCCTTCTGCACCACTGTAAAATGATATATATTGTTATTTAGAATCAATAAGCCTACAACCCAAAAATGTGAAGGCATCTTAAGTTGGACAGCACAGACCTGTATAAATCTGTCACCATGCAGAAATAAAAACGCTAACTCCAAATGAGAGGAAGACGCATTAGCTCAAGTGTTACACCAGGTTAACAGATGATTCTCAGATCAAATCAGTATCTTCACAGAGCTTTGCTTGGTGCCATGTAGACACAACAAACTGGTTGAAGCTCACTCAAGAACAGCTGAAAATGCTCCACTACAGAACTGAAAAGTCATGAAAATTTGCCTTTACTAGTGAAGATCTCAAGTAGCCAATGGGTAATTTCCAGTAAGCTAGTTGTATTTAAATTGTTTATATTTTTCTTCCATTTGCTTTTCTCTCAAATAACTACTGTGCTCTGCAAAAGCTTATGGCTACATGGTCAGCTCTACCACTACTCTTGAGGGAACACAGACCTGCAAGAGGTGAGGTAAGGTCATATTTGCTGTAGTAATGACAGCAAACTGAAAAGGATCAGGAGCTTTCTATCAAGTCAGGAGGGACAAAGAAATGAGTCACTACTCCATAAATCACAGAATCATGGATGATGGAAGGAGTTTCAGAGGTCACCTGAGGCATCTCCTTGCCCAAGAGCAGGGACAATTACATGCATTCTCATACAAAACTTATTTAACTTGTTCTTAAAATCTTCTACACTTGTCATTACTGGAGGCCTGCAATTAGATGGCACCCTGCATGATCTCTCTTCAGAGATCTTGTTAATTCCAAAAGAGTGACCAAGAAAAAGATTATGAAAGACAGGTTGCAGAAAAATATGACTGCAAAGGAATGAAGCCAGCACAATTTTAAGTTTCTTGGTCTTATTTTTTTAAATACTATCCAGCTTTGATTTTTCTCTTACTTTGTTCCTTGGGAGGCCCTGACTTAGGACATCTAGGGACAATACTAGTTAAACTATGGTAATCAGTGCTGCAAAGAACTGAAAAGTATTCAGTTTGTTTATTTTTTATTGATTAATTTTTGATTATTGATTTAATTATTAATTATTGGTTAATAATTCAGGGGGTTTAATCATTATGTTTAATTATTGATTGGGTAGTTAAGGAATCGAAATCTATATAGTGAATGAAAATGTTAGTTCGCCGCTTAAATACTCCAAACCAAACTCTCTCTCTTTACAACAACTATACATGGAGCTCCACTTTGTTTTAGCTGTGGTCTCATCTGTGATGCAAAATCTGTC
Organism: Elanoides forficatus; assembly: GCA_025311575.1. NCBI lineage: Eukaryota > Metazoa > Chordata > Aves > Accipitriformes > Accipitridae > Elanoides > Elanoides forficatus. The sequence continues at coordinate 5,782,929 of JAOBAS010000072.1, read as the reverse complement.
TGCTTTTAATACTCAGACTCTCCAGCTGCCATTTCTGCAAACCAGAATTTGTCATGTTTACCTTCCTTCTTCCAGTGCTGCTCCAAGATCATCCTCCATACCATGTCAGCATGGAATAGAATCAATCTCAGATTTAGTCCTAGGCATGTCTATCTTCAGCAGAAAGGAAGAAGAAAAAAAATGCCTACAGAGAAATGAATCTGTATAGATGTAGGTGTTTTGTCCACATGAGTGAAGAAGAGGGAAACTGGATTATTACATTTAGGACAAGGATAAGCTATCATTGTTTCAGGCAAACACAGAACACCTATTTGAAAAGAAACTAAAGCTGCAGGAAGGGGGGGTAATCTCTCCACATAATTGCAGTTGTCCTACTTCTGATATACCCTCTCTCTGAGAATCACTGCCATAACAGTGACAAGTTTCTATGACTCAGTGCATGACTTACATTTATGCCTAGGAAGTGCTCTCTGTAAAACAACATTCATTTATTTCCCAGCAAACACGTTTAGGCTCCATAAAATGTGCACGTATTTCTTCCTTTGGTGGGGGAGGGATAAAATACTTAGACTGTTTCCTAAATCCATTGCTTTTTCTTCCTCCTTCCTTTTCTCCCAGTGCAGCTAACAAAATAATCATTCCTTGCTGTGTCTCACTCAATAAAATGCTAAATAAAATCAAAAAGCCAACCTGCTCATATCACAAAACAAAATATAATGCAGATGTCATGCACATAGCTAATCTTACCCAAGTAGTGTTGCTCAAGCAAATACCACCAGCCACACTAGAGAAACACATTTCCAAGATACTGCCTAAGCTATTTAGTATCACTATCACTTCCTTGGGCATCTAGGTAAACAAGCGTGCATTAAAAATAGACCTTTAAAAGGATCAGAAATTAAACTGATGAAAAACCCTACTGATTCACTGCCTACCTGTCCCACTGACAGTGAAACAAGGATTTCACCTCAAAGCTTTACCCTCTGTAATATATGAAATACATTTTTAAGGCTAGTTTACAATTCCTAATTTCTTTGGCAACTAGCAGTATGCCAGTACCATTACATTATGCTTGCCCACTGGAAGTTACTGATAGAAATAAAGACAAAAAATACTATCCAGACAATCTGCAATTAATATTGGAATTCCAAGGAATTATCTCTGGAACGAGGTCCTACACAACTTGAGATACTTGTAGACCTTATGTGACATAAATTCTAAACTGTAACAGCCCTTGAAAGTGTTTTGGGTTTGTGTGGTGGGGTTTTGGTAGCGAGGGAGGGGGCCGCAGGGCCAGCTCCTGTGAGAAGCTGCTCAAAGCTTCCCTGGCTCCAAGTTGGACCCGCCGCTGGCCAAGGCCGAGGCCATCAGCGACGGTCATTGTGCCTCTGGGAGAACATATTTAAGAAGGGAAGCCTGCAGCGGGGGAGGAGATTGGAATGTGAGAGAAACC
>JAOBAS010000072.1:5754782-5775230 GCA_025311575.1 Elanoides forficatus | reverse complement strand
TTCTTTACTGAGAGGGTTGTCAGACATTGGAACAGGCTGCCCAGGGAAGTGGTGGTGTCACCATCCCTGGAGGTATTCAAAAAGCATGTAGATGAGGCACTTCAGGACATGGTTTAATGGGCATGGATGATGGTTGGACTCGATGATCTTGAAGGTCTTTTCCAACCTGAACGATTCTATGATTCTGTGCTTTCTGAACACCTGAGGAAAAGAATGGCTAAAGTATAAAACTAAATTATTCCCATGGCAGCAGTCAGAGGCTGAGAGAAATTTTATCACTTTCATGCTTACACTTACATAATTGCAGCTACATATTACATGCTTTATCATGTATGCCTGGTTGGCTTAATCCACAGTGTCGTCTTTCACTTGTTTCCTCCCTTGGAATCAAGGTGAACTAGCTTACTACTTTTTATACCTGTAATTCTCTATCTGAGCTTAAAATGATCAAAGAACATTTTGGCTGTGTGTGGGGAAACCACATGATGTGCTGGTGGTTGGTTTTTTTGAACTACCTAATTTCAGCAAATACTACAACATTGATAGAGAATTTATCTTGTATAGATTTATACTGAGAGTACTTTACACATCTCTTCTGTATCTTCTAAAGATCCCAATTCATTTAATTATAAACTGCCAGCTTATAAACCACTATCAAAAAAGTTTTTTCCCCACTGAACTTCAAACAGTTTATATATGGTATTATGCCATTTATATATGGCATTATGTAAAAGTGCACCATTTTGAGAGAACAATTTTTATTCTAGTACAGAATATTTATCAGAGACTTGATACAAAATTACAAAACATAGACTTACAGTGCTCTTCTGCTGATTATAAAAAATTATTATGAATTCAAGTCTCACAGTGGTTGGTACAGGATCCCTAAATGAGATGAAAACCCAAGTAATATTTACCAAGTACCTCCTTGGTACAAGTGTATGATGTATATACATACATATGTACATACATGAAAACTTAACAGGAGAATAAACATCAGGGGGAGGGAAGAATACACACAAATTCTTTCGTTTAAACCTTCAAAGGGAACTTCTAGCCAACTGTCAGTGATAAATAAACCCTGCCTCACTATCAATAGATTTTTTCTCACTAATTTCACTACAATCAAGTTTTCACCTTGGAACTGAAATACTGTGAACTCCTTCTCATGTGCCATCTCTATGCTGCCCTTTTAAAAGAAAAAATCCCTATATATATGTTACTTGCTGAAATGGCAGCAGATTAGATGTCCTAAGGAACATGTGGAAATACCATTAAAAATTGAATCAGGTGTATGAATATGTTTTTTACAAAAAGTTCATTTACTTAAAAGGCTAATCTTTCTATTTTACCATACATAAACTTATGAGACAGGCTTCTTTTGTTCCAGGGTTAATTGATTATTTGGATGTGCACACAACAACCTCCCAATAGCCTCAGAAACAAGAGAATGGAAGTATCTAGTTTCTTTCAAACTGATCTGTATTCAGAAATAAAGCGAAGGAAACAATATACAATAATTTATTTTTATGAATGTCAGGAATGACAGTGCACTTTAATTTTGTATCCAGCTCAAATTATATCTGAGCCAAATATTTCATTTTAAGAGTCCTGTTAAATCTTTTCAAAGGCCTTGTTTTATGTGTTCATGAAATAACTCACTATTTTTTAGCTTTCAGGAATGGTAATTGCTGTAAATCTTGTAAATTAGCATGAGTAGTACCAGCAAGACACTCTGTTAAAATTCATCTACATTGTTGTTGGAATATTTATTAGGTACTAAAATATTTAAAGGAAACCTACAACTACTACAATTCAAATTACATTTCACCTAAGAAAGCCTTTTTTATAGCACTTAGTATTATTGTTTTGTTGCTGTATAAGAAAGCATCTAATCCAACTCCTAATCTTGTGCGGAAAAATTTCTTTTCATTAGATGGCTGAACGAAATCATTATATTAACTGGATATTCCCTATTGTGTTTTATCAGTTTGCACAAGTAAATTGCACTGCTCATTGTAGTAGTTGACATTTTCAACATCTGCACATACAATAGAAATGTTAGCACCATTTATAAACTAGTTAGCTCTTGATGGATTAGTGACCTTCAGAGGTCCTTCAGTACGGGGTTTTTTCTGGCTGCTGCTGTAGCAGCTGGAGAGACTACCTCCCCCATTTTCTCATTATGATCACCTACTTTCTAGCATCCCGTTTGTGTCAGCATCTCCTAGCTTGTTCCAGTCCAACTGAGTTAGCTGACACCTCTTACATAAATTTTTAACATTCACCTTGCTCATTCCTCACCTCCCACTTTGCCTCTCTTTAAACTCATTTGTGTTCTCTGCTCCAGCTTATGGTCACAGGTGTCAAGGCTTTCTGCCTGTGCTGCAGCATCAGCTCTGGCTCAGCACCACAGCAATGCAACGGCTTCTCAGGCTGAGTGAACACTGGGAATATGCAAATGGCAGCAGCTCTGAGCATTAGCCATCCCATCACACTTGGTATCTATTATAAACTCCTCCCCTAAGTAATTCAGCCTAACACAGGGGATTCTGACAGGTTTCTCTTTAGAAGAGATCATATACCAATTCCTTCATATATTAAAAGACATTGCTACATAAAGACCAACCTTTTTTCCCTCTCTGTGAGAAAGTGACTTGGGAAAAGAGCTGCACATACAGAGGTGACATCTCCTGTTTGTTTACCAAATAAATATATAGCCTACAAAAGGGAAGAGACTAACAGAATTTGGCTTGGTGCAAACAAAATCGTCAACATAATATATATTAATCTGTGGCTCTTACCCTGTTCCTATTTGCAGCTGGTTTAGGAGCAAAACCCACAGAAAACAATGCTGACTAAAGATAAGTCCAGTAACAACTGTTCATTTTTAGTATGGGTAGTGTTTCAAACTCATCTCCCCAGAGACAGATGAAATGAACTCCTCAGATTTCTTCAGTGGTAAGAAGATAAGATATAAGCACTTTGCAGAGAAAAAACAATCACCACATTGCCCATCTTTTGTGGGAGAAAGGAAGAAAATACTTTTTTTTTTTTTTAAGAGACAACATATGCTTTGTATTTCTTTCTGATTATCTTAACTCCAAGTCAAATATTAAGATGAAAATGGAAATATTGGAAGGCTCTGAAAATTCCTTCTCAATTTCTCTTCCATCTTAATATTAAGTCACTGGTATGGGAACTTTCAAACAAACATGCTCTGCTTCTTACATTTCCTAGTCATTTTTATCTACCTGCAGTGAGTGTAGGTCAGGTTTTTGTATCTGCTTTCCTTGGGTAAAACTGTCAAAGTAAGATACAAGGCAACAGACAGTCTTCTCATCTTAAAAGCTCTAGAATCTCTCTCTGAGTTTGCTATCAAGTAGTCTATGAATTTTCATAGGTCAGTGCTTTACATTATTTTTCCTCCTATTCTGTATTAAGGTTCTGTATTTTTATCTTTCTTCAAACCATTATTTTATTGAGTTGAGGCTGAGAATAACTTTTCCCCTGATTTTTAATTTACATCTTTTCTAGATATTAGATTTCATCCACTTTTATCTAACATCCACAGGAATGGGAGGAAAATACACTATCTTACTCTTCCTGCTGCCTAGGAGTTCTCATTTTTCCAGAAATGCAAGTAGACAGCATCCTGCCCCGCTTTTTAAACAGAAAAAATAACGTATACAGTTTAGCCCCAGAACTGCAATTTTACAGTTATTTAATTTTACCCTTCCAGGCTTACATTTAAATCTGCTACCCATTGTATAAGATGTTTCTCTTTAAACCCTTTGCACCATCCTTAAAACTTTGGTGCTTGATTTAAAAGAAAAAAAAAAAAAAAACCAACAAACCAAACCCTGCAACTCTTAAAGTTGCAAGACACTTAGTGGTACTTCACAGGGAAGTACAGCTGTCAAAGTGCTCTGCCATAAGCTGCTACTCTCAGTGCAGCTCTGAGGTTATAACCACAAGGATCTTTCTATACACATCTCTGTAGGCACTTCAGGTCCTGGTGGAAGTCTTTTCTCTTCTGGCTGACATGGCTGTAAAGCAGAGACATTTTTACAGACCTTAAAAATAAGTCATCTTGAATTAAAATGGAACTAAGCCAAACTAAAGGAGTTCCTGTCATGTAACATTTGTTTTTCGGTTCTTCCCTGGAAAGGTAAAGAGAGGGCACAAAGTCCTCATTTTGAGATTCTCTGCTATCTAAAATATTGATGCACAATTTCATCTCAAACAATAAAAAAAAAAAACTTACCAGTAGGAAAGTATTAGTGAGATATTTCAAATATTTTCCCAGGAAATTTCTCTAGCTCCAGTTTCAGCAAAGGAATACCTTCTTACAAAGAAAGATTCTGAGAGGAAATATCCAAATTGATTTCCTGGCTGGTTATGTTTTTTACAGCCATATGCAATCATACAGTATATATACAGATGTATATACACATCCACCAGTATACTTCCTTTAATTTATCATTCCCTCGCTTATAAATATAAGATGTTCCTTCTGTCTCCTCATACTGCTTGATCTATCTTTTGGATTTATTTGTAACATGCCCACACCCCTAACCATTCCAGACAGATGTGGACAACCACCCTACCAGCCCAAAACTGAGGCTAAAGGCAAATGAGATAGGCTCGACACCAGTATCAGGGAAGCAGGAAATGAAACCATTCGGTTTGCTACAGAGTGAGAGAAGAATGCACTCTGTAGCAGGTACAGAGATTACTGACCTATGCAAAAAGAAAAGCGCTTGGAGAAAACTCACAGAAAGAGCCATAACAAACTGAAAATTGTAGTTACAACCAAGCATTACATCGAGCAGTGACCAGCTGGTAAAGCTTCCTCACATACTGAGAGTTTGGAAAAAAAGTTTACAGGTTACTCCTCATCTGGCCAGGCTTACTCCAATGTATTAGTCTCTAAATATAAAGGATGGTCAGTTCCAGGGCTGAAACTGAAAGTAGAGCCTTGGAGATTGTCACCTAACTACCAAGGAAAAATCTATGGAGTCCCAGACTGACTGACAAGACAAATTTCAGAACAATCTTGGTCCTACTGAAATCAATGCAAAATTGTTTGTGATATTTTTAAGTTTTAGATTAGTTATACAGCATTGCATAAAGACTCTACTGCCCAGTACTCAACACATTTTACTGTAGCACAAAGTTCTGAGACGACTAGAAAACCAAAATATTCTGTGTTATTCTGTGTTAAGAAAAAAGCTATTCATTTGTTACACATTGCTTCATTCATTTTGTGTGCCACTATAGTGACAACCCAAGCCCTACGCAGCAGAACTTGTGGTAACTACAGTCTCATGTCAACTGCTATCACGCATGGCCTTCCTCAAATTACCTGCACCTTTGGAAGTCCTGATGGTAAGGTGCATACACTAAACAACCAGGACGTAGCTTTGCTATCAGAGTACCACGATCATCAAAAGCATGTTAATAGAGCCCTTGCACCATACCAAATAGCACATATAGGTTCATTGTTTGTTTACATGCACACATACAAAGGATTGACTTTTTCTGCTCCTTTAGAATGAGATCTCGTGACTAGAAGCAAACCCAATTCATTATCTTCTGAGATATATAGATAGATAGATAGATAGATAGATAGATCTCATATATATATATATATATCTTCTGAGTCTCCTCAGTTAATTTAAGAAGGTTGTAAAATGTCTGTAGGCAAACAGAATTCTAGCCAGAAGCTGTTACATATTGCTTAGAAAAACTGTCATGGGTTTTTTGGTTTTTTTTTTTAATTTATTTATTTACAATTTGTCTGAAAAAAACAGAATCCTTAGAATACATTTCTGAGGGCAGTTTTTACTCAGGCAAAGGAATAATATATAGTAGGAAGGACACAGAAAGGCACAGAACATCAGTAGAACACTCTCTGCACCTGTATTTTCTGTAGCAGTCTTGTGGCCAAGTCCCAAAAAATTCCTGCGCCACTTAATCTGAGATTTCACAAGACTCACTCCAAAGATCATACAGCTACAGGCATAAGACTAAGAAAAACAACAAGCTCATTTGTCTGGTTGATCAAAGAGTATAAATTCATATAGACAGCTGCTGCTGCTGACCCCTTCAAATCTAAATCACAGACTAAATTCAGATCCAGACTTTGTCTTATGAACTCATCTTTCTTTGCTTGCCATAAATTGAAGCACAAACTGAAAACTGACCCATATTTGTGCTTTATGTGGAATGAGGGTGCCTCTCAAGGTAAGCCACCTAAGGCTGAGGCCACTATGGGACTCCTAAGCAAGGGACTTAAAATTTCCTTTAAAGTACAGGGCTATGTAATCTTCTTTGGTGACCAGCTGACTTTAATCCAGGCCTAGTTCTGAGAGAACAGTTGTGTAATCTTAGATCAAACTTCTGAAAAAAAAATGCTAAATTGTCAGAAAATGCTATGAGACAGTCCATAAACTAAAGCCATGAAAAATGAGGAAGGCAGAATTGCAGACAATGGTAGAAATGTTAAGAACAGTTAGCAGACCAAGATTTCAAGAGAATAAAGACTTAAACAAAAATATTCTGTTAAAAAAAATTTAAGAACTACAAACCATCATAAGTATACATTATCATAATCACATGTATCACCAACACAAGTATGCCTCTGCACAACATCCAGGACATCGGTTTACTGTTTAAATGCTTTACTAAAAGAAAATAGTGACAGATGTGAAAAAATATTTATACTCTCAACAAGTATATTAGTATCAGTAGGAGGCAAAAGCATAAACACCACACAAAGCACAGTAAATACAAACTGGAAGTGTTTATTATATTGTCACTTCTAATTCCAGGAGATTTAATAGATATTTCCTTATAACATTCACATGCCCTTTGGAGACTATGATGACAGAACAATGAATTACTACCTTCCTTTTAGACACCAAATCAGAAGCATCAGATGCAAACATGGGCTCACTCATAAGGCCAATCACAGTTTGGGAAGCACTTCAGCATATATTTGAGTACCATGCATTTGTACCCCAAAGAGCCTTGCATAATCCAAGTTTGAATGGTAGCGCAGAACACAAGCCAATGCTGTTGATCTCATGGATACACACCATCCAATCCCCTATAATTTCTTTGACTAGTGCCTTTCTCATCTTTTTCCAACTATCTTTCCTTGATGTATTTGCCTCCAGCTCTAGCTCTCTGTTTTCTTCCTGCTTTCTCCCCAAAATCACTGTCCATGGATCAAGTACTCAAGAGAGGAAACAGAGTACTGCAGTTTAACGCACTCCTGGAAAACACCAGGAGATGAAATGGCCCTGAGGGGTCTGCCAGGACAGGACTAGAAAGAGGCTTTGGATTTGGGGAAAAAGAATAAACTCCAGAACATCTTTTGACTCTGGTCATATGACTTGCAAGTAGTTTCCAAATTTAAGAAATCCCAGAAATGCAGAGCAGAGGCAAGAACTGGGATGAAGTTGTGGCACACCCCCTCAATCTCAAGAGACAAGAACTTTCTACATTCCCAATTCTATATGCACAATTCTCACACTTTAGGCATAATCTAGGAGGAAGTGCTATTAGTGATAAAAATGTTTTGTATGAGAAGTTAAGTTGATGTATGACATTAGGCTTGTAAATAAAAACTGTGGGAAACTGAACTTCTTACAGAAACTTTGTATTTCTGCCCCATACCCCTACAAGAAGACATACCCGGCCTTGAATTCTCACCCACAGAATTGCAGCTTGAAGTACATTTCCACCCATGCATCATATTTACCTGAAAAGCTTAACAGTATTCAAGCAAGATTCAGTAATAGCTACCCAGCCATGTGCTTGCCCTACCGAAGCAAAACCTAGCAAAACATCTGCTGCAAAAATTCATGCCTCATCTATCCAGGCCCTGCTCCCCACTCTGAGGAACCATAAGAGAACCCATTTAGCTAGATGTAACTGTGCTGCGTGCTACCAGAATAGCAGGAAACAGGTGAGTATAATGGACCATCAATCTGCTCCGTTTTTTGTAATTTTAAGTAAGAATGAAACATTCAGAATCTCACATTCTGATCAAGACAGGCAATAAATAATCTTTGATTCAACCTCAGTACCTATAGGAAAATGAGGTTTTTCTGTTTCAGATTTCCAGTATTTCAGTCTGGTTATTTTCACAGACAAGAATCACTTGCTCCACAGTAACGTGACACCCTTGAGCTGGATTAAATATGCTGTATTCTTGCAAAGGTAGCCATTTTTACACTTGAATAGTCAAAGCAAAAATTGGCAGTATCATACAACTCCAGTCAGGAGTCAGGTTTCCAACTGTGAAATGAAATTCCATGAAGCAATTGAGTATGTGCAGTAGAAAAAAAAAAAAATCCACTGCTATCCCCATGTCTAGTTGGTAATGATTTCCTTATATAAAATGTATTGAATTGCCATTTACTAAATGAACTATTTTAAAGGAGAGAGCTGGGCCTCAGTGACGAGCTGCTGAAGCTATCAAATTCTTCAGAGAAGCTTTACACACATCTCTTCAAGACAAAGAATAAGACAAAGATGAGAAATGAAAAAAAAGATACCTTTTGAGCAATCGAAATTGTTCATGGCATTTGATAACTACATCAAGCATTTGATAAAGTTTGCAGCCACAGAGGATTAAAAATGACAATAAGCCCACCAAGATGAATTCCAGAGTGTATTTCTTCAGACATTTAAGATGATTTTTTTAATCTCAGGAACAAATATTAAGCTGATAAACAAGATTTTAAAAACTGCTCAAGTATACCTCTGAACAAGGATTCTGGAGTTCCAGGTTCTACACAGACTTCATGCAAAGTGTTGGAAGCAGCCTTAGTGCCTGATACTCCAACATCAGTATTTATACACAGTCATGAAAGCTCAGGCTTCAGTTTCTACTTGCACCGAAATTCATACTTTGTCTGTGTGCTCGTTCACAGGCTTGACTGGGAGAACTGATGGGCTTCCAATTCAGGGAAGGTAAAGGGGAGAGAGACTTTCTGGCTAGAACCATAATCCTGCTCCTACCTGCAGCCAGGCCAGATTCGTCAAAGGAAACCAAAACATACTTTGTGCCCTCATTGCCTTTTCCTGCTGGACTTGCACCCTGTCTCATTGTCAAGCTGCCCCATCTCTCCCACATGTAGCATTCTGTTACTAAACCCACAGTCTCAGGAGCGCAAGCGGTTTTTTCACTTCTGGAGAACATTCCTGGACCTTCTGTCAGGTGACTCAAGAAGGGCCAAACAGAGTGCACAGAGATACAAGCTGAAGTATTCCGAGGTAAGGAGGGCAAATTTACATTTTCATAGCACAAGTTGGCTATTTCAGCACCCTGTCCTGCAGCCCCCACTACCAAAATAAACACATAAACCCTGCCACATACACCTAATACAGCATGCAATTCTCCTATTGTACCTTCAAGTGAAGAAAGCAAACATTGGCATCTAGTAAAAAGACATCTTGTTTTAGGGGCAAGAGAATACGCACAGTACATTCCAGAGTAGGAATCTGCACAGTATTAAAATCTAGCTTACGTTCCAGGAAAAGGTTTGAATATGTCACAGAAACAGATTCACTGCCAAAAGGTGTGGCAAATTGCTAGCTTCAGATTCCCAATAGGAAAAAAATCAGTTATTTAGCTCTTGGGCTACATTTGCAGTTTTCAGCTTCACACAAACTTTGTTGTGGAAACTTAGGAACCTATGGTTAGGCAATAGGTGAAAACATTTTGAAAACAGCATTCTACTAAATAAATTAAGTGCAGCACCTTCTGCTTATCTCACTATGAAAAGTATATCACTGAAATACTTCCTCCTACCCATCTTATTCATTTGACTGTTAAGTCTCACTTCAGACTTTCTAGCACAATGATCTTGTTAGTGCTTGGGAGGAAGATTATGTGAATCATTGCCATTCTCACTTTAAGTTCATATTTAAAGTTAATGAGTCAGTACTGCCTGAATTACACAGCAAATTCATAAGCAAGTCCAAGACTAAACTCATTGTCCCTCAGCATGCCTGACTGCTGACAAAACAGACAGTTCTTAAACAAAAAATATCTGTGCTTTGGCAGATGTTAGCTCTTTGTTGACCTCATAAACAAAGGTGATAATGTTGATGCACAATGAATATAAACTAGAGGCCACCAGCATATTTCACGTTCAATATTTTGAACAGTTAATATTTCATGATAATGATCACTGGTAGATGGCACATTCAATTTAACTAGCACATTACAAAAACATTCTTGAAAAACTAAGTTTAGAGGAGAGATCAGTGAACAGGTCAATGGAGAGACTGAAAGGCTCACTAGTAAATAAAATAGCTTAACTGAACTGGGATGTTATTAATGACTCAAAATATGATAAGAAATGTGCATACTTTAAGGTGATATATTTACAGGGGGGAGAAATACTACCCCTGGAAAACAAAAAGGAGGCTCTTGGGGCTTCCATCATATTAAAGGGTGCAGTATAACTGTAAAGACTGCTTCTCTTTAAGCTATATATATATGCATACAAATATGTATATTTTCTATATTGCTCTATATGTAAATATTTAAATATAAGGCCATTATCAAGTAACAGATATCCCCTTAAGGCCCCTCAGTACAGAGGGTAACCATAAGCACACAGCCCGACCAGTACCATTGCTACTGCAGAATCAAAGCATATTTCAAGAAGTCAGAAGTTTCACTTGCCCACAGGCAGAGAAGGCCAGCTCACTACTTCTCCTTGAGACTGCCAGTAGATAGACTAACCTCCTTCCTCAAAAAAATGTTGCAGATCAAGAAGGCATCTGTTAGTAGAAGTAGGCTCTGATGGAAGCTCCAGCTTTGAGCTACGATAACTAAGATATTAAATTAGTTTTATATCCTCAATGATGTCAAAATTAAAATTACATAATTTTACCTCCTGTCAACACTGGTGTGTCTGCTTAAGATATCTCAGAATGGGTTTTAGAAAAGCCAGCTACAGTTCTTTAATCAAGGTAAGTCAGAAGTAATTCCACTGGCAGGCATCCTTGTTGTAAAAGATACAGTTAAAAGCTGTTGTGCATGGACTGGCACAAGTGAATTTATAGTCTGACAACATATAAACAAGAAAAATGAGAGCAATACTTGCTTAACAGCTGAACAATCTAGTGCTATTAGAGAAAGTTAATAATACAGAGAGCTATTGCTTACGAACAAGTTTCTGAAAATGTCAGTCTAGAAAGTGTACTGTGAAACTATTTAAAACAATAGTAAATAAAAGTGTAATTGCATTGGTCCAATAAGTTATAAAGAAATGCAATTTGACCTTTAATAGTTGAAGATAATTTTTTTCAGTAAAAGCACAAACCCCTCCCCCCCCTTCCATCTTCATTTCCCTTTGTTTTAACTGCTGTATTTCTTTGGAAAAGCAGTCTTCTCACAGAAATACTGACTGATCAATAGCAAGTGACAATGCACCTGTGAGCAACTGATGTTTTCAGACTTCCCATTCAAATTAATTGCAGCTCTCTTTACCCTTATTCCCTGAAACATCATGCAGTAATATTGGTCTAGATTTAGAGGTGAATGGAGATTTAAGCAAATGGCACTTCAGTTGCCATGTCACTCCCTAGATATCCCACCCCTAGGTTATGTTTACATGGCAGTCTATGACAAACAACAGCCTTAATGTCTCCTCTCTACACTATTATCTCATCTATGCCTCACAACTCCAGAGCTCTATTTGCCTCCCAGAACCCAGACACAGCACGAGCACCGTTTCAAACACTGTCATGAAGATCCTGTCAGCCAGACTCCCAACTAGCAGCCTGAGTTTAGTCTCCCAGGCATTCATCTTCTTTCCTGTGTCATTAGCACCAACGTGGTGCATGACTGCCAAGTTCCTTCTCCATACCTAAGCAACCTAGACATCTCATGAAGTCTGCTACCTTTGTAACAGCCAAGTTTCCAGGCAGTTCCAGTCCTCTCAGCTACCTGCCTAACAGAGTTTCCAACTCTGACCACCTGCTTCCTCTATCCTTAAGCCATTCTGCTGCAGAACCACTCTAAGTGCATGAGCATATTGGCATTGGCTGGAGGATGTGTAGAGTCTAAAGGATTAGATAATTTCTTCGCAGCAGGCCACGCTCCTTCCATAAGGCTTACATCCTCCTCACAGTGTAAGGGTTTTCACAATGAGGGTGGATACTACAGCAACCTTTCCAGCTTCACCCATGAGCTTCTCCATTTCTTCACACTGTTTTAAATTCCTTTACTTTCACATCAGGTGAAAACATGTATTCTGCTTTGGCAGCTGATTATTCACATCACATTCTGTGGAATAAACTCAGTGGCCAGCAAGATTCTGAGTAACAAGAAAACGACACGCATTGTCAAAGCTTACAACAGTTTAGCATCTCCTTTTTTCCCACTTTATTAGGCCAACTGAAAATAGAAAAAGAAAAAACAAAGGAGAGGGAAAAAAACCCAAACCAAAACCAAAAACCCCAAAGACCTTAGGACAAACAGTCCACACTAACATGATACTCTTCATATGCCTGTCAACACACACTCTCACTGCAAACTATTCCACTTGCTTCAGCTACTGCTTTTGTACTCCCTTGTGCCTCAGGCAAGATCCATCCCCCTTGCCAGGCTCAAAGGGATCACCCTGACAAGTCCAATTGCATTTCCTCATGCACCCCTGAAAGGCTAATGTTAATTTGCCCAATAAAGTCCCCAGGTAATCACCCAGAGCACATAGCTACCACGACTGAAAAAAACCCAACACTTACCACACTAGGCAAATGCTCCTGAATTTTTCTTTCCTATGCGCGGTCACCTCTTTTTGTGGAAATCACAGAAACTTAGTGTCTTAGTATCCTTTGTCACATGTATTTGAAAGTCATCAGAAGGTTCAAATCTTATCAAAGGAGGCATACAAACATGCACAGAAAGCCCAATAACATTGGACTCAGATTGCTAGCCAAGACAAAGAACAACCCTGTGTAATGTGAAAAACCCAAGAAGCTGAGTAAAATTTTGAAGGTTAGCCTTAGGACTAGCTCCTTCCTGGTACACCACTTCACCAGCAAGCACAAAAGTAGATACTTTTAAGCTAGGACCTCCAAATGTTTGGGGTTTAACCTATTTTTCTCATCTTTTATTCAGATTTGCCAATGCTTATCTTAGACGTACTATCCAAATGGGTGTCACTAATTTGCTTAAAAGTGTGGGGGTTTTTTAAATTAAAATACTTGTACTAGGAAAAGCTGTAACCTGCACACAAGTATACAAGCAGGGAAGTGAGACAGACTGTTGACATAATTCAATATCCTCTACAGGAATGCCTATATCGATGTACAGCACCTCTTCCTGTCAGTAATAGTTGCATTCATGCTATGTATGTGATACCACTTTACCATGTATCATGTAGGACAGATTCTGTACACAAACAAGCCCTTTTCAATTCATTGTACATCAACCATTTGACTTGGAAGTTTGAGCGTAACTTGGTCTTTTAACTATTCATAGAAAAAAAATTTCATAGGTTAAACACCTCCTTCAAAACTCAATAGCATTTATGGACTCCAACAGGCTTTTCAGTTAGTCCAATATATCACAAATTTAGCCTTCTGTAAAGAATATATTTCTCTAGGAAATGTTCCCAATACCCATCATGGCTTTGGAAGCAACTAACTCCCTGTTGATACCACTGATCTAATCAAAATGAGTTCTACCCCTCAACATTTCTTTCCAAGATCAAGGGACAAAAACCACATGCTCAGGTTGGTTTTTTGTGGATTTTTTTTTAAACAAAGACACATGTGAGTCTTTTTTTCAGTACCTTCCTCAGTCAGGGTGACAGTCAATGTGCATTGCTGTGAACTTACAAAGCTAGAAATGAAGTATCAATGGAAAATTTTGCAAATGTGAAAAAATGAAACAGTAAGAAGGCTAACCTCCCATTTGCACCATACATTTAAACAAAGGAGTTTCTTCTACAGTGGGAAAGGCAATCGTAATGGCTTAATTCATCTAAACTAATTTAAAAAAAAAAAATCAGAAATACAATTATATTAAAAATGCTCATGCATAACTGAAGTGTTGTAAAGAAGGAAATTGGCAGAAAACGATCCAACGAGTATGCAAATCATATATGTCACAGGTGCATTAGAATGACTGTATCTTGAGGGTCTTTTTTGCTCCCTTGCGTACTTTCAACCACATACTGTCCTGATGCTGGAGAAATCAATAAGAAGACTTCAAACCTCTCTGATAAAAAAAATAAAAAAGGAAAGCTATAAAAAAACCCTTTGTTAAACTATTAAAAAAATAAGCACAAATAAGGCAGAAAAATCAAGGGCATTTTTTGCTTTTCTACCTATGTAAATTGAGTATTGCACCTGCAAGTAAGTTTAGAGTAAATATGGTGATTCCAGGGCTTCTAGACATTCCTATACACAAAAAAGCTCCTTCAAACACAAGTTTTAGCAACCAAGCAATGACTGTTACAATGAGATCGTTCAAAATCCAAGTAATTATAACGCTGCTCACTGTAATTATAAACCAAATATGTCTTGGTGTCTATGATAATAAATAAGGAGCTTTACATGCTCCATTTTAGAGAAAGATGTCAAGACAAAATGAATAATGCAAAGTAGCTCTTACTCACTGTGCAATTCAAGTGCAAGTGCTGTATTCTTGTGAAGCCTCTAAAATAGATTCCATATAACAAACCTTCTATTACCTACTTTATATGGACTTTTGTGAGATTTAATTAATGCTGCAAAGTGCTTTGAGATTAATGAAAAAAAATCTCTCAGGGTAAAATATTATTGTCAGACACTCATTTCAGCTTGTGAAACGTGTTTTTGTACATACAAATGAGACTTCACATCCCTAAGGAATAATTTCTATGAAGAAGCAATTTTTTAAATATTCCACATAAGGTGAAAATAAATTTTTCTAGACATGTTACCAAAATTGTATTTTTTTCACTATGCACATCCAGCTACAGCTGTGCTCAACCTGCTTTCATGAGTAATGTTCCATCTATAAATATATGCCCAACTTTTCATATTACCTGTGATTTTCACAACAAATTGACACTACAGTACTTACAAGTGACTGTCTTGTCTAATAAGCAGGAATGCCACAGAGAAGTTCCTATAGCACTTTTGTAGTCATGATGGTTTAAAAGTATGAACTACATAGGTACTGTGTTACTTCCCCCTACAATCCTAATAGTAAACCAAATGACATAACCGGAGCTAACAGGCCAAATTTGGACGCACAGGCCCTCTTTCAGGTTTCAAACAGATGCAAAAATCATAGTATTTCAATTCAGGTTGAGAAAAGCAAGTCTAACTGCATATGTTAATTGTTACAATGTTAATTTGTTAACATGTTAACTGTAAAATGTTGATAATGTTAATTATACAGTTTTAAAGAAAAGGTAAGTTGCACTTGTGGAGCAGTGGTTGACAAAAAGACAAAAAAAGAAAGGCACAGTGGAGTGTCAGGAAGACCTTTAGACATAAAAATATTACAGTACAAAAAGAAATCTCCAATGATTTCATCCTCTAGTTCATAACGTATCAAGATAAATTGAAATCTCCTTATAAAATTGCAGAACATTGTAAAACCTACCACAGTAACATCTTATCTTGAATATCATCAGCGATGATCCTGGGAACTAAAATTCATAAATGCACTAGACATTAGAAGTCTGGGACTTGGGAAAGAATTTGATTTGTCTCATGTAATAATTTTCTCATGCTCTAATCCCAAATAATATGTATGTATTCAGCACTAAAGCTGTAGTTGGACAAGCTCTTTTTGCCAACATAAACTGATGTTACTGCCAAGAAAAGCACTAATTCTATGCCACTATTTCCACCTTTTTACTGCTACAGCTGCTCCACACCTTTCTGTGGGACAGCATAAGTTTTTGTGAAACTACATAATGAACTGGGTCTGTGAACTGATCCACTCAAAAAAACATCTGGGGGAAGAAAAGTATCCTTTGAATTATGCCTTAGAAAAATTATTTTCAGTTTGTATTTACCTTTGAAAGTAATTTCATCAATTTCACACCTTAAGGAAGGCTTGCACATTTGGAAGCTTGGCTGGTTTTAACAACTATATCCATAATAAAATAATTAAAGATAACACTTCTCCTAACAACCTTCTCTGACAAGCATCCTTATACTATCCATGTCTACAGCAACATTTCCACAGGACAATTCCTCTTACTACTCTATTTTACTTTCCAGTGACTTATGTGGGCTCTTTGGAAGCAAAGAAAGTATCTTCTTAAAGTAAGAATTCTTTTAAAATAACATTCTCTGTATTCTTTCATTTCAAGGTTTTCAGCCTTTCATCGTGTTAAATACAGATGCTTCACATACTAACACTTCTTTTTTCAATTGATGATCCCCATGTTATTTTTAATACTGTTCTCTGTTTAGACCTGTCATATACAAGGCGAGCTAAATTACTTTTATGAAAGATCTACTTCTACAATTGTGAAATTAGAGTAAGACACTGACAAATTATTTCTATTAGAGATATTTCTCTTAACCCATAGTTTTGCTAAAAATATATAACTAATATCTACTATATAATGCCTCTTACAGCTTCTATTCAGCCTTTCGCCTTCATTAATCAGCATTTAACAACTGCTTAATCTTGTGGTTAATACCTGACCTTACAATCAGAGAGAGGTTAACTCCTAATTTTAACTGTTCCACAAAAGAATTTGTCTTTCCAACAAATATACAGGATAATTTCTCCAGAAAATCAGTATTTTCGTGTCATATATGATAGTTGTTTTGTCTCCTGAGACCTCTGTCCGTGACACTACTAAAAAATTCAGGGAATTTGTGCTATTAGAAAGTTTTCATGAAGTACATACATCTGAACTTAACCACATACAAATTCAGTATTTAAAAACAGCTGTTTCCTTCACTCATAAACAGGACTGAAAAAGTCAGTACGACTTGTATCTTGGTTCTATCACTATATCTCAGTGATTGGCATGATCAGCTTGGAAATGCATAGCCCTGTATTGGCCTCTGTATTTTGCTAAAATGTCCACTAAGCTTTCTGTGCTTCTTTCTTTCATCAAGATCACAAAATATAGATATTAAGCATTATTTTCTTTAGTTACCTGGGTTTTTCCTTATTTATATTTTTGCCTGACAGTTCAAGAAGGGGAATGCTCTTTGTGGGGAAAAGTGAGTAGCAGTAAGAAAGCAGTACCTGAAAGAATTCATCACCAAGTCATATTCACAAGCAGCAAAATGTAATATATTACTGAAGAAGATAACGTGGCAAATACAAGCAATTATAGTAACAGGTTTTTTAAAGGAAGAAAGAATTGTAGATATAAAAATCTACATGTAAATTAAAAGCCTAGATTCAAAGATTCGTAGATATAAAAGCCAGAAGGTACCATTATAATCATCTGTTCTGACCCTCTGCATAACACAGGCCAGAGAATTTCACCCAGTAATTACTTTTGTAAGCCCCACAATTTGTGAGTGAGTTAGTCTTTTTACAAAAGCACCCAGTGGAGCATTTTCCATCTCCTGTACTAATATGCCTTGCTACCTGATTGTCCTCATTATAATTACTGTACATCATATTTCTAATTATTTGGAAGCTGTTATCTTTCATTTCTTTGCCAAAATTCCAATCAATGGCAATGGAGCCTGTTTCTCTAAACTCTTCCTACATGGTTTTCTCAAACGCCTGGATTGGCATACATCATTTCCTAGTTTGTACTTTGAAAGAGAACAGACATGAGTGTTCATACAGATTTTTTCACCAGCTGTAAAACTCGTAACTCCTTCTCCTGAAGATCTATCATTCTGTATCTTACCTACCTACAGATCTCTACTTCCGTCTACATGGAAAACATCTGCAAACCATCAGTTCAAGGAGTAAACTACTATTGCTAATGAAAGCTTGTAACTATATCACTGTAGGAGTCAATCTAGAAGATTTGTGGATTACCTGGAAGTCAAGATATCGAATCTACTACTTTGATCCCTTCTAACATTAATCTGTGTGGAAATATGCAATACAGCCCTAAAACGAAACAATCACATATCAGTCTATCAGAAGCTTACCAGAATGAAGCTAAGAAACAAAACACTGTAGTACCAGGATTCAATGTACATAGGAAAGACAGTGAGTAAACTCTGATACTGGTGGGGTAATATCCTCTACTACACGCTGCTTAGCACCCATCTTTGTAATTAATAGCCTTACTGCATAACACAAGACCTGTATGGGTGGCAGGTCCAAGTCCAGTAGCAGCAATGGAGTACTGTGACATCACTCTCCCCACCAGGAGGGCAACACCAGCTGTGGTATGCCGGAAAAATTTACAATAGCATTAGGACAAGAACTGCAATTCCACTCAGTAACTAAAATTATCCCTGAGTAGACTGAGCAAAAATTACCTTATGATGTTAAGCAGAAAACAGATTTTTAAACCATATAGATGATTGCTTTGTGAATCAGCTGGCTAGGAGATCACAAGAAGAAAATTAACCATTTACTTGGTCCTCAATAACAGGAAAGATCTTCACCTGGTACAAAATCTCACCACTGAAGTGCCACTGTGTAACATGGATCTTTATACCTATATTCAGCAACACTTCAGCAGCAAAAAGCACCATAAAATCCACTACAGGAACAGAAGAGCTATATTAAAATGAGAACACTTGTTAAAAGTTGATGAAGCAGACTACCATACAGGAAGCAGAGCACCATTGCGCTATTAATTCCAACTAGGAAAGTCTTGAGAAAAGAGCGGAAAAAGGAGGCCTGGCTGCCTAAACAGCAAGGGAAGTTGACAGAAACAGGAAAGCATCCTCCAATAGACTTAATGAAGAAAGAAAAAGAATTGTAAACTCTGACGAATAAAATTAAAAAATATAACTAGACAAGAAAAAATTAATCTGAAAACCAACTAACTAAAGGAATCACAACTAAATGTACAAACAGGGGCAACAGGTGTCCTAGAGGTCTATACTACCTATTAATGGTCAAGGAATAAATATTCAGAAACAACAAGGCCATCTGCAGACATGCTTAAATGGATTCTTTGCACTGATATTCACTGTGGAAGAAACCTAGCTGAGTTGCATGTCACAGCCTTTTTTTTGTGAAGGGGACAGGACAGGATCAGTATGAACAGGCTATGCTGTATCTATGGACAAAATAAGCACTAAGAAATAACCAGGACCAAATGACATTCACATAAAACCTCTAAGAAAAAGCTATGATGAATAGCGGAATTACTAAAGATTAGGCTAAGCTCCCACTTAAAATTTCCTTTCATGGTAAATATGATACCCATTTACTCCAACAGTTTCCACGGAGAACTACAGGTCTGTGAAACTGTAATCTATGCAGGACATTTTAGAAGATGTTATAACAATGCTAGAACAACCAGATATACGAATAAATACAACACTGGAGTGGGGGTGTTGATTTTGCTTCCATAATGAGGATAGCATTACAAATCTCTTGAAGTTCTGATGAAAACATCAATACACATGTGGATGAGGATTACCTGACTCAAAATTCCAGTTGGCTTGTCCCTGTACAGTCAACAAAACACCACAGAAAAAAAGCATTTTGGGTCCAAAAAATTGCTGAGAATTCCTGTTTTTACAAGCCATTCAATTAGAATTATGGAGCTAAATTATGCTCTGAATCTAGAACAATTCAAGCATTATATTATTCCATGAAACTCAGAGAATGTCTCAGAAAATCACACCTGAACTAATTGAGATTGCCCTCCAGCTTCAGGAATTGCTGAACTCAGAAGTATAAAAAGCTATTGGTGCAGCAACTTAATTTACTTACATTAAAACTCAAGTGTAGGAAAGCACTCCAGTCCAAATCTACTGGTTACTCCAATAACTGAAAGTGTTTATAAGTTCACCTAGTGCAAATTCATTTCTGTTATATAGTTCTGCAATTTGTAAAAGAATTTTGTCATGAAAATTAATCTTTCCACTTAATTCCACTTTATGGGAATACTTTCATTTGACACACTCTAAATATTCAAAAAACACTTTGTTGTTTTATGTGGCTTTTGTCTTCTGCTTGAATAGCCTTTGCCTCTCAAAACAATCTGTAACAAAACCTCCTTACTGTTCCTAATTACTCTATTTTCCAAAATAGATTTTCTAAATAAAAATTAATCTAATTATGTCTCACTGCTCAAATTCGCAGTTCTTTCAACCTGCCTTGATTAATGTGTTATGCTGGAGAGCATTAAAAAATAAAAAAAAAATCCTCCCTTAAATACTAAGCAATTCTGAAGAAAGACTACTTAAAAATTGTTTTCTTGCAACACAGAGATGGCAGCATCAAACTCCTTACTGAAATAAAATGCAGAGCTTTTATTTAAAATACGGTATTTAAGGAAAATGATT
>JAOBAS010000072.1:5729818-5753953 GCA_025311575.1 Elanoides forficatus | reverse complement strand
CCCCCTACTTCCGGTTCCGCTTCCCGCTGCCAGAAGGCTCCGGGTGTGCTGCGGGAAGGTCGCGCAGGGGAGAGGGTCGCCGGGCTGCCCTGTCGGTACCATGCTGGCTGCCGGTGTCCGCAGGTTTGCCACCTCCGCCCTCCGCAGGAGCCACTATGAGGAAGGCCCTGGAAAGGTAAGATGTGGGAGGAGGTGCCGGCCCGCCGCGGCTGTGGCCTGAAGGTCGCAGGAAGGGGGCCTGCGGCCGGGATCGGGGAGAAGATGGCGCGGGAGCCCGCCTCGGGGTGGAGAGGGAGGGAGGGTGACGGCTCGCCGCGGGGGAGAGCAGCGGCTCTGTGGGCAGAAACGTGTCCCTGAAGGACGCTGCGCTGGCAGCCGTCGCCCGGCCCGCGGGCAGCCTGCGGCAGGCCTGGCTCAGGGGCGAGCCCCGCCGCGGCTCCCGGGTGAGGGACCGGAGGAAGGTCGGGAGATGATTGCTGCAGAGAGGGGTCACCGTGACGGCGTTGCTGAAGCCGCAGCGCGGGCCTGTCCTGCCTCGCCGTAGGCGCCGGGGGTGAGGCGCAGGCCTGCCCTGCCTCGGGCATGCTCAAGGTGAGCTCCTCGCTTGGTGAGCCCCCGTGAGGGGTTCTAAGGCCCCAGCGAACTGGATGGCGTTGTGAGGAGCAGAGTAACGACTGCCCTGTTGCCGGTGCTCCAGCTGGCGTTGGGTGGGCTTTGGGGTCTCATGGTACCACTGTTGCAGCCACAGCGAAGCGAACTGTGGTGCGAAGTACTTTAGTGGCCTTCCCAGCAACCTTCTGCTTCAGTGGTACAAATGATGAGCACTGCAGTATGAGGCGCAACAATGATACTGTAAACGCTTTCTGATGTACCTTGTGCTTAACATGTTCTCTCAAGTCATACGTTTCAAAACTAGTTTTCCATCCCTAATGAAGGTGGGGAGAAGCTTCACAATGAAGGTGGTTAAATATCAGAACAGACTGCTTAGAGATGTGGGGCCTGTATCTGCAGAGGCATTTATACTTGACTGGATGAAGCCTTCAGCACACTGGCCCTGCTTTGAACTGGGGGGAGAGGGGAAGAGTGGACAAAACTACCTCCAGAGGTCACATCCAAGCTATTATTCTAGTTACTGTGTTTCCTTCCTTCCTTGAGA
Organism: Elanoides forficatus; assembly: GCA_025311575.1. NCBI lineage: Eukaryota > Metazoa > Chordata > Aves > Accipitriformes > Accipitridae > Elanoides > Elanoides forficatus. The sequence goes on along the minus strand of JAOBAS010000072.1, from coordinate 5,752,797 downwards.
GGAAGGGAAATTGTTTTGAAACTGAATATTTATTTTTGTCAGTTTAACTCCATCTATTAGTGTTCTGAGCTTCTCACCATTTTCAAGTTGATGAGGAAGTAATTACTGTATTGATTGCAAAACTAAAATTCATTTTTCTCTTCTAGAACCTGCCATTTTCTGTGGACAACAAATGGCGATTACTCGCACTAATGTGTGGATTCTTTGGAAGTGGATTTATCGCCCCTTTCCTTATTGTCAGACACCAGCTTCTTAAGAAATGAAGAGGACAGACTGTAACTATGCTGACAGGGTAACTGGTTTTGTTAGGTTTCATAGCATAGTGGAATCTGTGGTCAAACCTGAGCTTTAAAGAGTGTAAACACATCTAAAACCTTTATTACAGTTTTCAGCCTTTCACAGTCCAGGTGCTTAGAGTTGTGGTCTGCAGTTGCATCAAAACTCAAATAATGAATAGGTTTAAGTTTGCTTCACAGGGCTGCCACATTCTCATTAACTTGTGAACTTCGACTCCCCAAAGGCCACACCTTTCTGGCTGCAGCTTCTTGATAGTCTGCAGCTAGGCTAACTGACAGAAGAGTGCTACTAATTTGATATGGATAATAACTATAACCAAAATCATGTCTACCTTCTTCTTTGAGTAAACATAAAGCTACACTTCATGTAATTTATAGGAATAACTGGCATGTGTGATGTGAACAAAAGAATATGAGAAGCTGTGATACTGTAAACGCTTTCTGATGTGCCAGTTAAAACTCAGTGGAAAACAAGATTTCTTGCACGTTCAACAGTGTCAGAACAATCACACCCACTATGTACAATGTTCCTAACAATTTATAGAATAAAGTCCACTTAATATTAAGTCATTAACAGCAGAAGTTATTTTAATTGAAGTTTGCTGATGATCTTAACAGGCAAGGCAAGCTTCAGATGTAGTTCAGACTGTGCAAGCATGCCTTTTCCAGTTGAAAGACTGCTTCAGTTTATCTTAATCTGTTTCCATTTTGGAAGTACCTGGTATTGTCAGTTTTATAATATGAGAAACAATAAATCTTTTTCAGGAGCCAGAATGACCCAGGTGGTTCTTGGAAGGAAATAACAATACTCACTGGAATCTCATAATTGGAACAAATTGAAATCATTTATGTAATTCCTTTTCCAGTCAGATGTTTTTGGCTCCCTAGACTAAGGAGAAAAAAAACCAGCAGACTTGTATGGAACTTGAGCATTTAGAACTGTATGATTTCACATCAGTCAGGGCCTCTGCTACAAAAGCATGTGGTGGATGAAGCAAAGCCCATCAAAACTCTAGTTAAAGCATATACTTACAGCTTTTCTAGATTCAAAGGTAACAAAGTTCTTAAATTTGTTAATGCTGCTTTTTTTTTTTTTCTTTGCAGAGTTGAAGTCTTCTACACAGCATCTTTCAATGGAAAAGGGATAGCTGTAATTGTGTACCATGCTGGATGTGTCTAAATAAAATCTTAAATCTGAAGGTCTTGGGCTGTGCGCATTTTGTGAAACTCCTGAAATGCTTTTGACAACTGGTATATACTGAGAACCCCTTGAAATTGCAGTGTATTGATATTAAATTAAACACTATTATCTTTACATATGAAAATAGAGGGTTGGAAAAATTGCATTTCAAAACTGAAGTTGGGCTTAACATTTTTAGCTGGATGGATGTTTAAATAGCTTTACTAAGCTATGTGATCTTCTCAAACACTTTAGACTACTTGCAGAATATGACCTGGGATAGATTATAACCAATGAGCATCACAGTGGGTATGCCGTCACCATGATCCATGCTGTGCAATTATCTTCAGTATTTTGGGGCAATCCATGAGAACATTTTATTTGGCTTTGCTTCCACGCTCGGCTGAAGAGCTCCTGTTACTAGGTCTCTGTAGTGTGCTGCATTGTTGTTGCTCTAAGGAGAATATACGTGTTGCCCAGCAGATTTCATTAGGCTTCGGGATCTGATGATGAGGTAGCCTGGAAGAAGTGTACAGCAGCAATAACTACAACTCTGACCAGAAAGAGAATTGTTAATATTCTGTAGCTTATCAAAAGTCTGATATTGCTGCAAATTTGTAACTGTTTGGAAAGAATTGATAGCTTTCAGTTTTTAGCTGTAGCTTTACCACAGGGTCATGCCTATGTTGGGGCCTGTGTAATTAAAGGTAGTCTAGGAGCTGTGAAGAATGCTGTCAGGATACTTCTACCAACTTGAATATGACTGCTGTTTAAATTAGTGGCCCTGTTTACAGCATGAGTAGGAAGTAATTTTCATGTCTGGTTTTCTTGTGACCACCTCATTGGCTAAAGACAGGGAGTACAAGAAGTGCTGGCATAACCCTGTAATGGTTACTTCACCTTTGCAGATAATGCTGTTAGGTGGCAAGTATTGAGTTGCTTTCCATCAGTGAAGTTTTCTGGTTTACTTTTTTCCCCTAAAACACACCCTTCTGTAGCATGGTGCATTTAAGGTGGCTTGCAACATCTGTCAATCAATGAACTGAATGGGTGTTTCACAGAAGTTCAGGTTCTGTTGGTACAGTTCAAATCTATACAAATACTAGTTTGTTAACAAACAGCATCAGCACAAGTGTGTATAAGAGCAATAAAAATACTGTTTGTAACAGAATAGCTTTTGGGTGCCACACTTCTTTTTTTTAGGGGTGGCTTTAAAATGCTTATGACTAGTGTTTGAAGAGCCTGAGCTCAGAACAAAACAGAGTAATACTGTCTGTTGCTACAACTTCCTCAATAGCGCTAAAAGGAAGCTTAATGAAGCATGGTGATTTTGATCAAAGGACTGGCAAAGGCTGCAGAAAAGTGGTAATGAAGAAAGCAAGATTCAGAGGAAAGATCCCAAACTATAGCGGGTTCAGATTGTAATAATGTTTTATGGCTATAATTGAGGTATAATTATATGGTATAATTTGTTTCTTAATGTGCTTTCTGTCTGCAGAGTAATGCGTCTCCACAGAGACAGACACTGTGTCTCCCTGTGCCTCAGAGCAAACAAACTACGTGTGTGTGCTGTAGGTGATATGGAAACAACGTGCTGAAACAGCTAGGGAATCCAGAAAAGGTGACAATTTCTTGATCTAGGTATTGGGATTTACTGGAAGAACTTGGGTACTATAAAAAAATTTCTGCCTGTTTTATGCAAAAATCAAAATGGGAGCTCTTAGTTGATGAAGTCTCATTTGCCTCCTGTGGCAGATGAGCAAGTCAAATGTCTGTTGCACAAGGCAAGTCTGAATAGAAGCCTGCTACAGAATCACATTTCTCTTATGGATCAAAAATGTAACTTCGACCATGTATTTATTTGTACCTAATTCACTGTGTTTGTTCTTAAGTTAAATAACTTAGTTTATTTTGTTGGTTAATTTCCCCCCTTACTCCCAAGTCCTTGATGTATTTGAAAAGAGTAAGCATCATCTCTGAAGGTTTATCTTGTGCGCTAGGCAAACCAGTTCCTTTAGTCTGAGTAAAATAAGGTCTTGTTTGTGAATATCATCCACTTGTCTGTACTTTTTCTAATGTATTTTTGAGCATGGGTGGTTAAACTTAAAACAGTTATTTTTAGATTAAATGTTAGAGACTTTCTTCCCTCATGATGTATTCTAAAACTGTAATCATCTTTTTTCAGTGTCGTTACACTGATGGATCATAGTCATTTAGGAACAGAGAGGTCCCGGGGGCTACTAGTTATAAGAAGATTTCAAATTATGACCCTGTTTCCAACCCTGCCACCAACTTAAAAAAAATTATTGATATGAATCACAAAACCCATAACCTTTCATCTCCTGCTGTTTTACTTAATTTCTATTGCTGCAACTGTAAGGCATGCTCTGGGGGATGATCTGAATCTCTACTGTGCTGATGGTTGTCTTCCAGCTGTTACCTACTGTATGCTCCCACTCTTTTGTGCCAGTAAGAGTCACAGCAAAATTAAACCACATCAGTCCTGCTTTGGATATGTTAGCTGACTAAATGTATCTTGTTAGTCATAAACTGTCATTCCATAAACCTGTGTTCATGGTGTCCCATTATTAATTCATCTTTCTTTGAAAAAGAAAGTTTAGTACCGTTTTGTAGCCCTTTTAATCTAATCTGCTCAGTTAGTTCTTTAAAGATTTCTTGAGTATAGCTTAAGTACACTTGCTGATTTTGATCTGTGCAGCTCTCCAGTTTTTTGCTTGTATTTTTAATGTAACACCTGCACTCTGTAAGTTTCAAAATGAGTAGCTGTATTCTCCATTCATTGCAAACCCCGTGTTAGACTTACATGCTGCCAAAGCTGTAATTAGTCCCTTTAGAATTGGACTATTTCTCTGCATGACTTTCTTGGGCAGTTTTCAGTAATTTTCAAGCCCCATCAATAATCAAGTCTGTAAGTTCTCTGTCTGGCATAAGTAATTGGTTCTTGGTTCCCTTAGATTTTCAAAACTTCTGTAATAGAAACACATTAACAGATCTGTTTTCATTTATCTTTCTATTAATGCAAGCTGGGACAGTCTGCATTCTACCCAAAGGCACTTTTTACTACTAGTTTATCTAATCTCATCACTGCTCAATAAAGCAAAGTCTAAGATTCTTCATTTGGTTTCTTGGGTGGAAAATACTGGTTGTCGTTGAGAGATACGTGGCTCATATCATTAATATCAAATGTTTGACCGTGTTTAATTTCACAGAGGCACAACTCCAGATTGTATTTATTTCTCTGCTGTTATGAGAAGATCACTGCTTATAGCCAAGCTTGGTTTTCAGAGCATATGTCAGAACCTAGAGCACCTTCCCTCCTCAACAATTTTTATTTATTTATTTATTTTACTGCTACTCCCAAAATTATGTTGGTCTTAATCTTTTCTGGTTTACCTGTTCTATGGTTTCCTATTTAAGTCTTTGTATTCTTTTGTTTACTTATTGACTGCTAAATAGGTAAGCCAGAGAAACCTGGGTAGATTTTTTAAATATACCGATTACTAACCACGGTTGGTAGCATCTCTCAAGTCTTTTCTTCCATGCCTAGCTCCACAGGGTGGAAAAGCTATCCATAGCAGCAAAATGCAAGGGCGGGCCAAATGATCTCTTGTCGGAAACATTGTGCTGGTCTCGGGGAGCAGTACTGTGCATAAAATAATTTCAAAAAAATGTCCAATTTGAAATATTAATGCATGACTTCAAGAGGTGCTGAGCCACCGAGTCTTGTGTTTACTTCACATAATGGGACTAGCCCAGCTCTACAGCCTGACAAGCCCTACCCTGTCATCCCCCAGCACAAATTAGGGGATAGATTAGCTGATTTTGTGACCCTATTAAATACCAAGTGTTTGTTGACCTCAAAGGAACCAGGTTGTCGTCTGAGAATGACTTCTCTAACCACATCCCCACCAGAGATATTAACATGGAAATACCCAGCCCTGTGTAATTCCAGAGATGGAAGTATTGCTATACATATGTAAGAACCAACTGATACTTAATGGTAATAACTGGGATTAGATCAGATTCATTAAAAAACAGCAGTTGTAGAATTAAGTTGTTCAAAAGATGACAGTATGTTCCATCACAGTCAGCTATATGATAGTCTGAGTACCCAATAAAATATTTATTTTTAAAGTAGCCTTTTGGGTTCCCTTTAGGGTACCTTGACTTGCTAGAAGATAAATCAATTGAAAAAACAAGAGGTATAAAAATAAAACACAGGCTTGACGTTATAGGCAAAAAGCAATATCTAAGTTGTGCTTCTCTATCATTAAAATTGTATGAAGGAAACAGGACAGTGGTTAAAGGACATCTGGGAAATAACACATCTGTGTGAATGATAATATTTTTTACTTGCTAGATGCCAATTTTAAGGATCATCTTTTATGGTCCCTGATTTTTCTCCAGTTTTCTTCTTATAATTTTCCCCTTCACAAATTCTGTTTTGGCTGAAACTCAAAATAGTTTCACTTTGTTTCCGGAGAGGATCACACTTCAGCATTTTAATTATTTTAGATATCAGTAGTCTTCAAGCAGTTTCTCAATTAAATATAAGCAGACATGATTTAGATGTCCTTATGTTTTAATATTTGGAATGTTTCTAGTTTGGGGATCTTTCTGTCTTAGTCTGGAACATTACTTTTTCTCGTTTCATAAACACAGCTGGACATTCACAAAATTTTTACAAAGTGCTCTGAAGATACCAAATGAAGCATTTTGATGGAGAGAGGAAGAGGGAGTATATCAGAGGTTAGAAATTTTTGGAAATAACAAATGGTGAATGTTTGACACAAATAGGATGGCAAAGCAACGCTTCACATGTTTCCTCTACATGTTTATGTCTCAGAGATGTACAGAGGTAGCGAATTCTTAATCAACCTGATAGATAAAATCCAGTGCTGACAACTGCAAGGTGATAGTGGGGCAATTTAAACTCTTATGGAGGTGAGGTATCCTGAATGATTTGTGATCACTCTAGCAGAAGATGCCATTGTGGACTGCTGAACAAAAACACCTGCTCACTGTACAGTGGCAATCAAAAAGGCAAGGAGGATGTTAACCTCTTCTACAGAAAGGGATGGAAACCATAACTGCAGAAATCACAGTGCCATAGTATACATATAAGTGGTGTGCCATTCCTTGTACGCCACGTGGAATTTTCTTATTCTACCCAGATTACTGAAGGACATGAAAAAAAAATGTAATAGTTTCAGACATAGAAAGGTTTCAACATGAGGAGAGAAACTATTAGAACTCTTTAGTTTAGAAAAGAATGAGAGGGAAAAAGCTATCCTCTCAAAATCATTCACGTCTGAAAAATATTGCTAGTCCCCATGACGAGAATTCACTGTTGTGACTGCTGCAGTGGGTTAGGGGGCTGAAGAAGGTTGGTTTGTTTGCTAGTTAGTTTGCTTGTTTTTAAAGGGGAGGAAATGGAGCATGAACTTTGAATTGCTTCTTCACTAAGTAATATTCTAACATGCATAGAGGAATGAAATTTAGTATTGGATGGGAGAGGGGAATGAAGGACTTGTGTTCCGTTACATTAAATGGGGTAAATACTTAGATTTGATGAAAAATATTATTTTTCAAATCAAATGTTTCTCGAATTTCTGATCAGCAGTTAATTCACAATGTATCCTTTTCAGATCCAGTTTTCAGAAAGCAATTGGCATTAGACTTTTTTTTCCAAAAGAACAGAAATGGCAGGTTTTGTTCAGTTGTGCCTTGAAGCATTTGGTATTAACACACGTTGGAGATAGGATACTGGATTTGATGAACCATACTTCTGAACCATTGTGGGCAACCCTTACATAATAGATAGCGTATTAGTACAAGAGAAACCTGGGCTAGGTTTTTTGCTTTAAATTGTTGATGACCACTTGAAGTGATATGTTGTCCTATACAATAATTAGAATATGAATTACTTATGAAAATTACATTGCAATCTTTTTACTACTAATTAAATAGTACAGTAAAATTCACAATCTTTTCTAGTACACATTGTCAGCTACTCTTTTGCTTTTTGTGGTTTTTGCTGGCCTGAGATTTTTATTTGTTTGAGGTTAACATAGGTACATGAAACAATTTAGAGATTTATAAACAAATTGGGCTTGAGGAAGAAAATATGAAAGTAGAGATGTTGTTGTCATGACAACCAAATTAGCAGCCGTTCTTGTTGAACAGAAGCAACGGATGAGAGCTCGGACAGTATTGCACAGGCTAACACATGAAAATTATTTTTATGCTTTAAAGGTAAAGGTCATATATACATTGCATTTCATTACCTTGGCTGATTTCTAGAATCTACGTGTAGTGATATCGGTGGGTATTATTTAAAAAATTAAGTAGAATTGTTAAGGGAAGAGAGAAGGAAAAAAAAAGAAAGAAAAGAATAGAAAGAAAGAAAGAAGTCACTAACTTTGCTGCCTCCATGTAAAAGAAATTGATTGTTCTCAATTTCATGACCAAGAAATTAAAGTTACAGAAAGGTCAAATGATACACCCACTAAATCATAGCACATCTGGGATACAGCTCTGTCCAGTACTATAAGAATATTCCTGCTTGTTCTCACCTCAGTGGGGTACATTAAAAAGCTGTAAGAAGTATGTGTAATCATTATTTTCACACATGAAAATATGTATGGTGGAGAAAAATAGATTCAGTCTCTGGATTGTTTAACTGGAAATTGGAATGGGTATCAGGAATACAGTAACATGTTAATTTATTGTTACAGGCAATTATCACAAAAAGACAAAGGTAGAAAAATGGGAAGAATGCTGTAAGTTTACAGTGTATGGTACTGGAAACACAGACTTTGGAATAACATTGACTTGTTTATGGCAGATGAAAAGACAGTGACTGTAAAACCCTCTGTACAGATGGGAATGCACACAATCATTGTTCCAATTGAATAAAACATAAAGGTAGAATTGCCCCTCCTCTGCCGTATCCATAGGTTTTATCAGAGGCAGCTGTGCTAATGGCCTGTGAACTGTGAACTCCAACCTCTGACCAACTCCCTAACCAGCTTTTGTTTACTCTTATTATAGCAAGAAGATAAATGTTAGTTGCTTTCTAGGTTGATATGCTCAGTAAGTTTCACTTGCATTTAAATGAGTTTAAAATAATAGTATTTGCTGGAATTAATGTGATCCACTGTTCCATTTTCTCTTTCAGTATTCCATGAATAACATTAAGTTCTTTCCTGTGGTTGTGCCACCTTTTCCATTAGCTACGTAGAGCATGCAGCTCTTTGAAAAATGTCAGTGTATAAATAGCGTTGCTAAGATCCTAACTAAGCCAGAGCCAGCAACAAAATTTGGAAATGTACCTTGCTGGTGAAAAAACAGTGCATGTAGAAATTATGACAGGTGGTGGAAGGAAAGAGCTGAGAGGAAAGAGTGCGCTCTGAGGTTTTGTTTCTTTTTTCTAAAATTTTGATTGCACCGTTAGAATTCAGAATTGCTTGAGGGTTCTTTAGACTAAGTGTAGCAGAGAAAAGTGCTCCATAATTCTGGACTAAATGTAGTTTTGTAAAGAAGAAAGATCTGATCCTTGAGGAAGGGAAAACCTGGTAGCCACTAGTCTGCTGCATCAGTCAGGACAGATACTTGACAAAATGGGGCTTTGAAGTTAACCAAAGCTATTACCTGTTGCCTGAGACAGTGGCGGGATGGGCTGTTGGGGAAAAAAAAGTAAACATATATATACAGGTCATTAATATGAATGAGCAATTCTTCTTGCATGTGTTCATGAGCCATCCAGGTAATTGAAAGTGAAAGCTAAAGATGTGCCTCTCTAAAGAAGATCCATCTCTTTAAGACCTTGTCTTACGGAGGTTTTTTCTGACAGTCTGAAGCATTGCTGTTTCACATTTAGGGACAGCTAATTGGAAACTTTTCTGGAAATGTGCACATCACTGTGCTCCAAAACCATGGAGGCTGTACATCAGCTCCCCCCACCCCCACCCCACTGCTGTCACTTCTCTTTCGTGTTTGTTTTTCCAGACGTGCTGCTGTCCGCTGAATCCAATATTGCAGAAAATTGTTTTCAGCCAAACAGCAGCAGTTAAGCTGTTAACTCACTATTATCTCAACCCACTGTCAGGAGCTATAAATGCATCTTTATAGCCCGGTTGGGAGTATTTTAGTGCTAGCTTTACAAAGCTGGGGGAGGCGAGGGAGAGCTGGGGCTTTTTTTGAGAGGGAAGGAGGAAGGCTGGCAACCCCTAAATAAGGTCTTCCTTTTCATATTCTGAAGTGGCAGCACAAAGGGGGAAGTATTCTGCAAAAGGATTTAGATACTGCATCATTTAACTTCTTACGCACACTTTAAGCACCTCTATCCAGTACATAATGCAAAAGGACAGTACGAGCACCTGACAGCTAGCTTATCTACAGGACAATTAACTAGCTGAATGTGTGACTCTGAAATTACTTAAACTTTATTTAATTCTCGGTTTGACGCTGCTTTCCAGTTAAAGTAGCCCTGTATCAGTTCAATTTAAATTTACCTCTGAAATACATTTATGTGAGAAAATTTGCCACTAAATCTAATTCTAAGTAGGTCAGCAAAAATTTAACTAATACCACTTTAGATAGTTCATTTTTTAAGAAGTTAATTCAAGGTAATTTTCCTGAGGTTTGCTATGTAGGCAACCCTAAGAATGGGATGTGCAAACCCCAGAAAGCCAGGTAGAGCATCAGCAGCAGTGCAGTACCAAGCACAAGTATAGCAGTCACGCTCCCATTTCTCTGGGGCATTAGGTACCTCACTTGTGATCTCAAGGGAGGAACCATGCCCAAGGTAGGGGCCATGTCCTAAGGTTTTTAGTGGTTCAGTTTTCATTTCATTATAGAAAGCCCATAAATTGATAGTCAACCTGATTTTATGTGAAGGAACACTTGACTTCCAGTAATTGTTCCAGTGAGTGTTTAAATAGAGTCGTATATGATTAATATTTTTTGTTTATTAGAACACAAACTCAGGTCTCATGTCTCCTGGTAAAATGCTATGGAACAGTTACTTAAATAACCCTTGAAAAGTTAATAGCTCTGACAGGTGGTACTGAGAGCACACCCTCATCAGTGTACCTGAAACTCTGTGGATTAAAGCACACTCTTGGGAAGCCACCGGAGATCACCTGAAGCTGAACCTGGGTCTCGTATTCTGCACAAAAGCTCCCCTGGGTGGGAGGTGACCACATACTACTTCTTTCTCCAGCTAATTTTAGATACTTCTCCCGTAGCTATGTGAACAACCACTAAATCGGGTCATGCAGGAGAGAAAATAACTGCAGGTTCTGCTTTTGAAAACAGCATTACTGTCAGATACATACTTTAAAGAGGTTTTTTTTTAAATTATAGGAGAGGGAAAGTACAATATGTCATCAGGGACTGAAAACATTCATTTCTTAAGCCCCCCTAGCAATTTTCAGGTAAGATTGCTAAATGAAACCTTTGGTATCCCTCAGAAATCAATGACCTTTGAAAAATTAGTGACGAAACAGAAATAGAAGACAATTCAAGGTGAGTCTATTGACAGAAAAAAACCCCAAGAATTCCAACCATCTCACTAAAGATGAAATAGTGGAGGGCACTGCTGGATGAGAGATACTAAGTCAAGGTTAAAATGTTTCACATCTGCAACAAATCACATTTAAGAAAAACTGCCCACAGAAGGGTGTTTGTCCACCTGCCAGGTGAAAAAAAAAAACAAAAAACAAAAACAAAACCAGAGAAAAATTGGGACCTAATTTTTCCCAGGTATTTCTCCTCACTGCCTCAGTCTTTACGTGAGTAACCATCAGTTAGTTTGTACTGGTACAGCCAGCAGGTCCAAGGGCAGGATGGTTGGATCTGGTTTTGGGGGGGTGGCGGGGGTACTGAGTTGCACAGTATGGGTGCAAACTACAGCCTGCCACTGTCGGCAGGGCAGAGAGCAAGCTCATGATTGTAGCATCAAAATGTGCACTGAACACATGCATGAACGGATGAACAGGTTTTGGTAGCTGCGTGCCAAAGAACAAAACATTTTTTTATTTTCCTAAAGAAACAGAAATCAGGATTCCTATCTACAGTTTAAATGCTATGTTAGCTGTTACTGAATTAAGCCATCTCTAATTACAGGAGGACTTAAAAAAATAAAACAACAGCAATGGATCTCCTTATTCTGGCTCATATTTTCTATGTCTGTGATCCAAGGTACTTGGTTCTGAATACTCAATCTCAAATGATTCAGACAGGGCAATTTTTCAGAAAAATGCCTGCCAACCCACTTTGTGAACACCAGATCAATGCAAAGTTCAGGAGTTCATACTCCCCAAAATTAGAAATCATAAAATTAAGAATAATTTAGAAAAATTTCAGCCTGTATATTTAAAAAGCTATGTTGTTGCATACCCTTAACCCCAAACATTTTCCTTCTCAAAAATTTGTATCATTTCACTAGCCATTCTGGAAAACTACAGTTTCTCCATTTCTAGCAATAAATATCCTATGAAACTTCAACACTCGTTGTGTTTGGTGCTGATGATTAGCTACCTATTTGACAATCCCATTGAACTGCTGAGACTTTAAACTTTTCCAGTCTTCTTGTAAAATGCAGAAGTTCTTTAGGAGGCAATGCACCATCTGGCCTCATAATGTCTCTGTTACTCTTGCAGGATATAAAAAATTCACTGTTCCCTCCCTCTCCATCATAATCTTCTGCAGGTTCTTCTGTCACATTTAGCTACTTTTATCTTAAAAATACAGTAAATTTAGAAAGCATTCAAAACCCCCAAAAAAGCCAAAGCTCTATGGTATTGTCATGCCATAAGGCAAGTATGGTTTTAAGCTAGCAAGGATGACACTGCTAATGTCACATAAGGCAGACTTTTAGAGAAGAAGTAACTAAGCAACTTTGGAAAGTTCAGGGGTTTTTTACTGAGTGTTTTCAGACCTTGGAGAAGGTATTTGCATTTCTTGAAATTCAGGCATATTTTTTTAAAAAATAGAGAAGTCCTGGCAAAAGTGCTGTAGGTTTTGTTTTGCCAGAGAGGATATAAAATAGCATTGGATATATTCAAAGTCTAGCTAGTTATGAAATTCCTTTGAATTTCAAATGGACTGTAAAACTTCTGTATAAGTGGTAAAAAACCAAAATTATGTGAAAAATCATGTCAGATTTTTGTGCCACCATTTTATTTAGCTCTATTTGATGCATCTTTTCCTAGATATTGACTTTCTTCATTTTTTATGTATGTGTATGGTGGTGCACAGGTAACAAGATTTTACAGAAGTGTCTGAATGTTTAGAGTTGCTCTCTGTTACACTGAAAAAAAGTATTTGTTACTTGGGAAAGAATATGTACAGAATGAAGAAATTAAAACCATTCGTAAAACATTCCCATTATGTTTCCCCCTATTCTGTAGCCCTTAGCCATAAAACCCAACTTCCCTAAAACTTCATTCTTTGCACAGAATGATTACTTACATAGGACTGCAATATCTGAATAAATATTGTCTAATTCTTACTTAATTTCTTTGCTCAGTTCAAGTGGTCTCGTATAAAAGTCGGAAGGATTGCAATCATTCCCATACCTCATTTTCTCAACATGCAGTGTTTTTACATTGCTGTGTTGCTATAATAAGTATTACAAGTGAAAGAAAATTGAAATACATGCTCAAATGTTTGCCAAACAATTAGATGTTCTGGACTGCTGCCAAGGAAAAGGGAAAGAATTCCCAGTAGCCATCCAGCAGATACTACCCATCCATTCAAAGAGCATCCAAAAGAGCAGAATACTCCTTCATTTGGAGAGGCTCATAAAATTCAAGAGTACCTAAATTAGATGCCTTTTCATGTAGTTTTGTTTGAATGCTTGATTTCTCTGTAATGTCTGGAAATAATTTGTTAAATGTCTCAGGCTTCCCTGAGATACTGCTAGTGTCTAAAGCATCACCTGTCAGAAAGAAATGACCTTTCCATGAAGAAAACAATCGTTGCTTATGTCTTTTTAAATGCTGATAATCTTATGTGAGACCAAAAGCAACAGCAAGATTTATCGTACAAAACCCCCAAGTATATATGCACCATCAGGTAACTTCACATTCTCTGATGAATAAACAATTCAAGTCGTAATTGTTTGTGGATTCCTGCAAATGTCAACAAAATCAAACATCTGTCATGCCAGATAAGGAAACGTGATTCATTTAATATACTTAGCACTCTACTCAGCCTTAAAAAGGTCACTCAGATTTTATCAAGCAGTGCCTAGTTTAGTGGCACTTCTAGTAAATGACCATGTAGTGACAATAAAGCTATGACCGTATTTGGTTACCCTTCAAATGACATATTTGATTAAGATAACACATCATATTTAGCACAATCTGTTTAATGTTGCTTTTGGATATACTCTGACCCTTTCAATTATGACCAACTTTAAAATGAAATCATTTTTACAAAAGTTATGGTCATAACCCTCAGTTTCATCCCACCAAAATAAGCAGAGCAAGCCAGAATGATCGCCTTGAAAGCCACCAATTTAAGACAACAAACAACATATGAAGGCAGCATTTACTCTTCTGCCATCTTCAGTGGCAATAAACAAAAGCCATACACAGTTCAATTGTGGTTTGAAGCCATCAGCGACACACAGGTATTGCTCGTCTGCCAAGAGCACAAGGACTAAACACCCTTTTGATTTTATTTTGGCTTCCTGCATCAGGCTCCTTGATCCAGTCCTGAATACTGGATCAGAAATGACTCATGGCAACGGCTGCTTGTTATTCCCACTGACCTACACCAAAAGGCTGTTAGGACAGCCCAGGAATGTCTCATTTTGCACAGAGCTCTTTAGCTGAAAACTGATCTTTTGAAACCGTTCCCAGTATCCTTCATTATTCTCTTGTTGGCCTGTACCCAACATAACTGCTAATTTCAATGGGAGAGAGACATTTAGGGGTGAATACGGACACAATATGGAAGAGAGGATCATGCCTGCTTCACCAGATTGTGCGAAAGCATGGGTACAACCCCTTGGTCATTCCGTCAATTTTTTGCTTGACGACTATTGAAACCTAACACCAGAATGTAGGGCATTGGGTCTCATTTGGGCATAAAAACCCTGACAAAATGTTAATATTCTTGATACTGATGACTTGGCTCTCTTCCTCCTTAAAACAAGAAAACTAAACCTGAAAGATATTATTATATGGGAGATCAAAATAATCAACATATTTCACAGACTGTTTGGCAGGTTAGAGTTAGTACGGAAGCACAAATGGGTTGCTCACATCTCTGGACAGCTGGTGGGAGCTGGCCCAGGTCTCTTTCCTCTGTTCTTCTCCCAAGTATTTGACTCCTGAGCCAATTCTATGAGCTGGCTCCAGAAAATCATTTATAATCTGTGGGGGTGATTTGGGATGAGAAAACAATATTCTAAGAAGGTATGTACTTTGAGTAAAGGTGAATTTGACATGCTTTAGATGTCTAAATTATGGAAGACCTTTTACAAAGGAGGAGAAAGGATATGAACTGTTATTCCTTTCCTTTCATTTCTGGCACTTGAGAGAGCCACAAGGCCCAGTGAGGATTATACTACTTACAGAATGATTTTTTCATCCCAAAAGGATTACAAAACACTTCATGAAGTGTCAGTTTGTTTCACACCTGCCAGTAATGGGAAATACAGATTACAGCCCTCTGTGCCAAGGTTGAACACTGCTCCCCTTGGGAGAGGACAAGCAGGTCTGTCTATCCAGGTCGTTCCTGAAGGTACTTCCTTGGGGAAGTGAGGTTGAATTTCGGCTGATACTCAGCTAATCGAATAACCAGGCTTTGCATTGGATTGATACTAGGGTCTTTCATTGCCTATTCCACCTGTTACAGACTTTGAGTCGGCCTGACCTTTTCTACTGCAAATACATTGTAGGTATGGACATGCAAGGAGAAGTCACTTCCAAGGCAGAACATAGCTTCACTGTGAGGTGGTGGCCCACAGCGTCTAGGATCACCCATTCACATGATTAGCTCATATATGTGTATTTGCCATATTTAGCATCCTTCATACACACCCATCCTACAGTATTTTGCACAACACAATTGCAGAGATAGATGGCAGCATGAGGGGTGAAGGTATTCAATTACAGATCAGGAAGAATGATGCATACAGGTTACACCTCTCTTTCCTGGAATCTGAATAATTGGCCGAATGGAATCTGAAATAATTTCAGCAGAAAAAGTAAAGAACACTTTCAGAATGAAATCAGGTTTAATCTGTAGTGTTTCTTCAAAATCCATATAGTTGAAATACAATTATGTCTGCAGAGCAGCAGCATCCATGGACCATGGATGTTGGTCCACATGCATGGGGAAAAATGTAGTTGATGGGAAAAGTTGTGAGTGAGTTGATGCAGAACTGATGACCTGAGTCAAGTCTAGTGGTTAAAATACGGATAAGTAGAAGAAAACACAGAACTCAGAATGTGACATCCCAGGTAGCAGCAAGGCAAACAGCTTTTACCAGAAAATTAGAAAATTGGAAGATCTATAAATATCAGTTATAGGTGACACAGGAGGAGAATGTAGGCAGCAACTTATGTCTCATGGTAAATATTGTAATTCAGGGGAAAAGTACTATTTGAAGGTGTGCTCATGGTCTTTTTGGTTCCCAGTTATGGTTTGGATGTCACAGCACTGTAGTTAGAAAGACCAGCAAGCTGTTCAGTGTCTATGTGGTATGACCTTCTGCCCCTCTCTCATGCCCGGATGACTTGAAAGCCCAAAATCTGAATTCAATATCTAACTGAATCATTCGGTTCCAGTACTACCAGCAACCACCTGTTGAGCAGGAAGTAAATAGTCAGCACTTCTTATTACCATAATGGGTTAGGAGTACCTTAAACAAACAGAAGGAAATAATTTTTGCAGATTGCATAACTACATTGCAGAACACATTCCCCCAAAGGAATAAAACATGTGGAAGAGTTAGAAAAAGATGAGACAAATTCAAAGAGGACAGGACCATCAGTATGAAATAAACATGATGGCCCAAATAAAATGTGAACTCTTGACCATAAAACAGAAAGCCATGGGGGGTTACCCTGGGAAAGGACCTGTATATAATTCTGTATTTAGTACCTCTATGTAGTTCTATAATTTCCTATTTCTTATGTTCTTGTGTGTCTACTGCTGGCTGACCTCAGAGATAGGACACTGCATTAAGAGGACCCGTGGTCTCAGCCAGTAAGGACGTTCCTATGCAAGCAGATTGGAGTATTGCCTTAAACAACCGGTCCTTTAAGATGCACCTTTAAAAATTTAATCATGTTTCAGACCTGGCAAGTGCATGATTAATCTTGATCATGAAGATATATTTCTTTTTGTTTTATATTTTTAATCATAATTAAGGCCATTTTTCTACTCTGGGCCATATTGCTATTTCATTTACTTAAGCTGTAATGATTAAATCTAATTTGCTACTCTGTGAAATCTTAATCCTCCTGAAGACTAATGGGTATAGTACACAGTTCAGTTAAGAAACAGATTCACCACATAACCTCCATTAAGTAATTCCATTTATTTCAATAAAACTAGCTGGCACATGTAAGAATCTATGGTGGTCTTTAGTTTCCAGAAAATCATAGAATTTTTAATACAAGCACTGAAGAGATGTTTTGACCTCTTCCTGAACATATGATTTCTCACAGCAAGGAGTCATGAAAATGCTCATAAAATCTGTACTCTAAAAAAAGCCACCTACATTTTGTGCTTGATCTTTTTTTATAAGTACAGTATTATCCTTTTCAAATATTTGAAATGTCAGCTTGAAAATACAGGGAAAAGGGCTTCCATATCCATAGTGAACATGATTTCTCTAAAAAACAATGAAAGAAAAGCCTATTACTAATAAAGTATTCTCACTTTAATCACGTTTCTTTCATTACTCCCATATTTTAGGTGATATAAAAGAGGAACAATTATTGCCTTGTTCACTTTGATTTATTTGGCTCAGTGCCTCCTTACCCAGGTAATGTAAAATAAACTGTGCTACATGGGTCATTTATGATGTGATTTAATAAGATGCTTTTTATTTCTACCCTGCAGGGAAACATATTAGTTTGCAAGCACCTGGCAAAAAAACACATTTCTTTCGCTGATTTTCTATTTTCATTCAGTAGACTCCAACCTACAAGGTAATTTAAAGCTACAATGCACAGGTTGTCATAGTGGCAATGTACTAAAACAGGACTTCAAAACCCACATAAAGAAATGGTGCCTAGATGTCAAGAGAAGGAAGGTCATAACTACAATCTTGGGCAGTTCCTAACTTCCTATGGGTATTTCTGTGTAAATTAAGACTTGTTCCTTTTCATCGTCTGAAATAGGTTAATGTTGTTCCTTAACAGCACATGCTGTCTGCAAACAAAATTATATACATGTAACAGGCACCTGAGACAGATCTGGAGGTAAAAAAAAGAGCTGGGAAATTGGTTTTCTACAGACACTCTGAATTAAAGTGGGCAAGTTTACCACATTCAAACTTACAAAAAACTTACAGGAATTTGGGTCCCATTTCTATGGCTTTTAGTATTTTTGAGGATTCACTTATGCTCATTCTGTGGGAATAACATTTAGCTCAACAGCATGGACAGCAAAAGGTTGAAGGAGCTGGTATTTCAAAATCCTATGCAGGGATATTGCATATATTGTCAGTGGAAGAGCCGATGCTGATTACAAAGCACTGCAGCTGAGATCTCACACCTGTTTCCATTACAAGTCCCTGTTTTTTGTTACTCAAAAGTTTTCAGACATTCTCACTTGAAACAACACTGTCCACATTTAGGCTTAGCTGGAAAGAGATTCATGAGTGAGAAGAGAAAAAAACCCAACACATTGCACCTATTTTTTCTGTTTCTAATAGTAAGTAGCACTTTACTTCACAGCTGCATAGACAAAGAAATCTTCAGCTGTTTCCTTTTTTTTTTTGTCTGTTTCTTTGTCTTAGCTGTCAAAGCTTGAGACTCACGTATCTAGCGCTGGATTATTTGTTAGGTTTATGCCCCCACGGATGCATATCTTATTTGCTAGTCTACAGTCTCCTTCAGAGTTAAGAACACAAATATGAAATCTTTTGCTGTTGCTTGAAAAAATGCCAAGCAACAAAACAAAAAAGCCCTACTAAGTGCCTACCTAAAGATGAAGTCCTGATACCGAGCCTATATAGTCAGCTGAGTTTTAGAAATGCAGTAGCCCAACCACATGAAGGAGATGGGGACTCTGAAGAAGTGGTGAAGGCATCCTCATAAGGCTTTTGGGAGGAATTTAACCAACAATGCAAACCTGTGAGAATAGCACTGCTGCTTACTTGTCAGCCCCCCCATGTAATTTAGATGAGGACGGCAGGAGTACACATCATTTTAGCTGTAGTTTATGAGACACCCAATGTCCTAATGTATAATGAGAAGAGGAAAAATGTTAGAAACTACTGATGGCTTAAAATCATCTTTAAGCTCCCTGTAGGTGAGAATCTCTGTAGCTATGCCTGCATAGTTGCACAAGCAGCACAGATGTGGCATGTCATGATTTGCAAGGGCATAAATACAAGTACCATCAACATTTCTTTAACATACAGCCTTTGGTGTTGGTACGTTGGTACAGCTGATGGAGATATCATACCTGGTACCACACCAGTATACAGCCCTATCTCTCACAAAACAAGCTGTGCAGACCTCTGCTGCTATGTCTCTGCACAGTCATGATGAGGCATATTCCCCTCTCATTTTGCACTCTCTCTTCTGACAATATGACAGTGGAGTTCCAGACCTGTCATCACTACCCTAGAGACTGACAGCCATCTCCTCCAGATTTAACACACATGGAACCAGGCAGTTTTGTTTGCAGACACAGTGCCAACCGGACCAGGAAGGATCCTTCTACAGCATGCAAGAATTCTACTATTATCCTGAGCAGAAATTAAAATTCCAGGTTTCCAATGGTGTTCTTCAATTTTTTTTAGGTCAAAAATATGCAAGTCTCAGAAGCATACCAACATACTTTGTAATATACAGGTAAAGGTTTAACTAATTTCCAGTTAAAATTGTTTTCTCAGGAGGCAAGGCTATTGAGGCAATTTTTGTTTCTGCTACTGCAATGATAACATCTGATGTTATATCTTCTGAAAGTATTTATGCATGTGAGGTAAAGCACTTACTTAATGGGATATGGAGTTAGTAGATCAATATAGTCACATAATCCATAAACATTTCTCTTTCATAAGCTCTTATCACATTATCACTGATTATTTAGAAAAAACATTAGTGTTGTATGACATCTTTACCTATATTATTTTTAGCCTTAAGTGCAGTTAAAATATGCTGAGGAACAGGGATGTAAGGTGGGGAGCAATACGAAGCAAGACTGGAAATGGAATAATTGGGACCACTCCAAAAGCTCTCACAAGTTGCAACTCTATTTCACAAACTGCAGCCTGCACATATCTGGTCCAGGCTTGGGTGGGAAGGAACCATCTCAGTGTGCCAAGAGCTGGGTTTGCTGATCCAACCAATTTGCCATGCTGAATAACTAAAGCAGCATGGTAGACTACTCAAAGAGCAATGTGGATAAGACAAAGCTGAACCAAAATGAATTTGCTAGGATGTTTTTTTAAACTGTGGAAGCAGATATGCTGAAGGTACACATACAACTTAAGACATTCCATAAAGAAAATCTATTTATGGATTCAAGACACTAAAAAATGCTCAGTAAAAAGATCTCTTGATACAATTCACCAAAAATCACACTGATTCCTCTGTAAGATCATGCTTCATTATTCACTGAAATTAGCAAAATTAATTCTTTTAATTTCAGGGGGGAGGGGATCAATTTAGACACCAGTGGATGTGTTGAAGCTGCTTTTACATAGGCAACAAAAGATTATGTTTTGCTATTTTGCTATAGCAAACCTGACTGCAGTAGAAGACCTAAGGGAGCTAAGACAAATGACTATAAGGAATTGCTTATGGCTAGATTTTGTCTCATCTCTCTCAAGCCTGCAACTGTAGCTAGGTTTACTTCAATAAAATAATAGTAAACAATCTTAGTGTCTGGTTTAAAGGTTAGTATTGCACTTTCAGAGAATTTAATCTTATCCTGGGCTCCCTGCTGAGCTGTATTAACAGATAACAATTCCTTCTGCACCTTTTTAAAGACACTGTCATGCCATGTGCAGTTCACTGAACCACTGAGTTTTGCTCTTTGTCTTTTCTTAGATTATACACATTTCATCATTCTTGAGCTTCCATTTTACATAAAGAAACAGCTTGTTCTTAGCAAGGAGCCTGCTTAAAGCCTGTAGCAGCACACATGGCATGGAAAGCATACAACACAATGAAAAGTATGTACTCTTCAGCACCCATGAGCATTCACTGTTTTTCATCATAATGTTAGATTAGAGAACAAGGAGATCTGTCTCATGAACAACAGTGTCTGGTGGAGTGTGTCAGTACTAGGACAGCTATTAGCAAAAGCACTTTTTAAAAGTGAAGGGAGAAATGCTGGTAAAAGACTGAGCCTCAAGTATGTAATTTAGATGTCAGAATGTGTCAAAAATATCACTGTCAAACATGATCTATTGCCATTTTATGTAAAATTTATGCACAGAATTTCTCCTCCAGGCAATTAGTAGCCTGCATTAAATGTTGGGAGCATGTCCACCCACCTTTCTGGAATGAGACAGCAAAATGGCTTGGATGTCTGCCTTCACAATGCCAGGGACCTCTGGGGTTTCCAATGCTAAGCTAGAGCTGTGCAAGTCTGTTCTCTCACTTTAGAAAAAGGAAAGGAAATATGATATTATCACTGACCCTGATTACACCACTGATCTTGCTGCTTTAATGCAAGTTCATAAAAATTAGAATCATCATGACCCCTTATGAAGATTGCAAAAACAAAACAAAGGTGATACAAAGACAACTCAGGTTCACCAAACAAAACTGTTCAATCTCTGCAAAGATTTCCCCAGCTAATTTAATGTAAGGCTGAATGCAGCTAACATTTATTGGTCACTGATTGTAAACTGGTAGACCTGCTGTCTTCATTGTTAACAGTTGTGGACCAAATTCTTACATCCTGCTTTAACGGCAATGACTAGATGACTTCTGAAGTCCTCTTGCAATTCCCTTACCCGTACAGTGACAATGGTTTAGTTCTGCAGTTTAAATATGGGTTCATTTCTTCATGAAGAAATAATACATTCACAATTTCAGCTATAAATCCCTGACCAAATTATTTCAGTTGCATATAGCACAGGAGGTACTACTGTAGATACTGTTGGCTGTCAGCTTAGACTGTGGTTATACAGGATGAAACCTTCCTATCCTCATTTCTGAGCACTCACAGTGCTCAGAAAGTCAGAGTCTATTGTTATAGAAAGTCAGACTTTATAGCAGAAATAAAAAGGACACATTAGCGCTCTATTACAAAAGCTAAAGTTGCATTGTTACAAAGGGAAATCTCACAAGCATTTTTCTGTCTGTCATTCTCACAGTGTCCTTCGTTCTGGCAGAACAAGACAGATAAACTACATAAAAGGTTTCATCCTGGAGAAAGTTGCAAAGCAACCATTTCTCTAAAGTATGGAAAGATTATTTTTCATATGTGCACAGACTTATTTATGTCTTACGCATTTAAGGTCTTCTATTCCACTGCTTAAAAATCAGCTATTTTACTGTTGTATTATTTCCATATTTATACCATTGTTAGTGTCAAAACGATCTTATAAGTATCTGCTGAAAACATTCTTAAATGTAGACATGTTTGACTCTAACAAATCAGTACCTCAAAAGTTTTTATTGCTTTTTGCAACATTGAAGAAACAAGCACTCTCCTCATCAGGCAAATCACCTTATTTCCCTTATAAAGACCAACATATTTGCAAGCCAGTTTGACCTTTTTTTTTAATGCCCCTAAAATCACCAGAAATCTTCATATGAAGAGAAGCATATAACCACTTATTATAATCATTATATTCATATAACACAAAGTAAGGAAGAAATTGGTGAATGTGTGTAGTAGATCCTTATGTTTGATAGAGTAGGGAAGACCAAAAAGTACTAAATTTTTGTGAGGCATGGGAAACTTTTATCGTGTTCCAGTGACACACTGGTATTATTTTGTGCTGGCTTCTTTTCCTCACCTGCTGAATTACTCCTGTTAACAGAATGCAACAAATTCTATGAGTTATGTAGCTGGCATTTCTCACTGCATTGCTGGAATGAATGAGTCATAGAATCATAGAATCATTCAGGCTGGAAAAGACCTTCAAGATCATCGAGTCTAACCATCATCCATGCCCACTAAACCATGTTATGGAGTACCCCGTCTATGCGCTTTTTGAATACCTCCAGAGATAGTGACACCACCACTTCCCTGGGCAGCCTGTTCCAATGCCTGACAACCCTCTCAGTAAAGAATTTTTTCCTAATATCCAATCTAAA
>JAOBAS010000072.1:5717428-5729384 GCA_025311575.1 Elanoides forficatus | reverse complement strand
CCAGCACCCCCAGGTCCTTCTCTGCTGGGCAGCTTTCCAGCCACTCTTCCCCAAGCCTGTAGCGCTGCCTGGGGTTGCTCTGACCCAAGTGCAGGACCCAGCACTTGGCCTTGGTGAACCTCATACAACTGGCCTCAGTCCATTATCCAGCCTGTCCAGATCCCTCTGTAGAGCCTCCCTGCCCTTGAGCAGATCAACCTTCCTGCCCAACTTGGTGTCATCTGTATACTCACTGAGGGTGCTCTCAATCCACTCGTCTAGACCATTGATAAAGATATTAAACTGAACTAGCCCCAATATCGAGCCCTGGGGAACACCATTTGTGACCCGCCGCCAACTGGATTTCACCCCATTCACCACAACCCTTTGGCTTCCATCTCCAGCCCATGCAGAGGACTCACCAGATGCAGGTGATTGCTCCGATCACACTGCCAGCAACTGAAGCAAGTGACATGGTCTCCTGTGAGGCCAGGACATCTTACTGAGTGTTTACTTTTGGCTGCTTTACAGGACTTGCAGCAAGCATGTAAATTGGTTGTGGAAGTTATGTCTTGTGACTGGATCAACATTCAGATTTTTCCGATTAATATAATGGAAACATCCCAAGACAGAGAGTCTGCTTCAGTCTCCAGGCTAAGATCAAATCTAATTCTCAGAGTTTATTAGCACAGCTAAAGATCAGACTGATGTAACCTGATTTGGAGATAAAAGTTCCTTTCAAACTAACACTTGTAAAATTGATCTGATGGCATGTTTCCACGTTTTTAATTCAATCAAGTAATAACCCCCCAAAAGGCTGCTGGAAATGGTTCCTCCTGACAAAATGGGGTAGCTTGCATTGCAGTTGTGTAGCTGCAGAGCTGGAAGAGAAAACTTTTTCCCAGCCCTGTGCAAGCATAGGTGCTGAACCGCTAAATGTCTCACACTTGTTGGTATCATATTTATATTGCTTTCCTCAGAAAGAAAAGAGAAGAAGCTTTATCTTAAACTTGCTATAGACCAGTGAGAATTTAGCATAAGTATATACTGAGCAGAAGTGATTTGTCCTTTCTTTGGTACACTAAGTGTTCTGCAAGTCTCATAAATAATTTTTAAAGCTACCTACTGTGATAAAATATGCAGCCAGGCTCTGACTAAAATACTGTGATATACTGATATTGAGAGTTCTATGTCTTACAACACATTTTCATTCTCTTACCTGATATCTTCCCACCTCCCTTCTAATTCCCATGAAAATTTTGAATTTGTTTATTGTGTAACATCTGTCATGGAGTTTACAATATGTAGATTATTACCAGCAGGATGGCTGCATTTAAATTAACATACAAAATACCTTGTGTACAGACAGAGAGTGATATGCTCATCTTCTCTGAGAACATTAAAGTAGTGAACTTGACCATCTTATCTTGTTCAGTCATTTTATTAGTGTTGGGGTTTTTTGGGGGAAAACTACAGTATAATGTTAGTCTCTGTGAGATTATCTCTCGACTTTCCTTCATTTTCCAGCAATTTATTGCAGACCAGAATAAATTCAAAGTATAAAAACTGCCTGTCTCAGACATAACATTGTGTCAGATAATATCATCTTAGTAAATATTGGTTTTTCCTGAAAAAATAATAATGGAGTATACCTTATCCTGAGAAAACTCAGGAGTGCAGATATTCCCAGATCTATGAACTTGGGGGAAAAAAAAATTGAATTGAATCCATACTTCATACTTGATTAAAATGAATAAGAAAATAGATGGATCAAAGTACGCTATGTGTTTTTATAAGCATTGTTCACTCCCTAACCCCAATCGTGGGCCTATTTTAATTGTCTTAGTAAATAGTGCCCTCTGCAGCATGTCTTCAATTTCTGCAATGTTCTAAGTACAATGCACTCTTTGACTGACCCTTAATGCATCACAGGCAAGGGACATTGTGCCAAAAATATATCATTCCAGCAAACCTGCATAGCTCCCATATTGCTTTGCAGTGTATGCTGGAGGTCTAAATGCTTCCCAGGCTGCAGTCAGCACCAAGAAAAGGATTTCTGGGTTTGTGAGATAGACAGTGTCTGTAAGGAAGGGAAAAGATAGACACATATAAAGAAAAAAGCCTGCTCATTAAAGCAATTATAACAATATAGTTGGAAAACTGCTATATATGATTCTTTCTAATAGTAATAGCACACATTTTTATGTGTCTTTCAGCCAAGAGTTTCATTTAATAAGCATTAACTATTTATTCTTGTGAGATTTGTATATGACATCATACACATTATTAACACCATTTAAGGTATACTCAATTTTTTCTTTTTAAATTTGTTTTTATTTTATTAAGGATTTTTTAAAATCTCAGTGTTGTTTATTTTATCTATTTAATCCTAAATTAATTTTAAAGAAAACCTTTTAGTAATAACAGCAGTTTCTAGGTCAGATATTTTCTCTTCTGAAATTCTCCCTTGTCTGCTGTACATAATTTGTCTTACAATGTACAATCTCTTATTCAAAGAGGACTTTTAATCTTTTATGGAGACTTGATAGTGCCTGATTCATAATAGAACAAGTTCAGCCAGAGAATAAAGACATGCTGGGATGAGAAAAATAGGAGCTAGACAAACATCTGTCAGGAATGGTTTAGCTATAATTGGGGCCAGAACATTGACTAGTGACCTTGTGAGGTCATCTTTGTTTCCAGTCCCATTTTTTATTATTCCATGAAAAACTTTGCTTGATAAAACCTCTTTTCTTTTCTTTTCTGTTGTGTCATTCTGCTACAGCAAAGATCAACACGAGTGTCCGTACTGAAGAACTGTCATTATACATATGTGAAAAGAGAGTACAAGTGGATTGCTGCACAGACCTAGGATACGGACTTCATCTAAAAAGCAAACTAAATCAGATGACATTGAGATGGAATATCTTGACTGCTTCCAATACCTGGTTAAAATCTGGCTTGGGCATCTACACATTTAAGTACCACCTGTATTTAAGACATTAAAACTACAGGTTGACTTTCAACTCTAGGTATCCTGCTACCACAGCAAGTTCAGAAGTGCTGGAGGTCATCTTTCCCCAGAATGTTCCTGTATGTGTCAGAAAAGGGGGAGCTAAGCATTTAACCTCTTCTTGTGTTTTGGGGACATTTCATCCAACTCCCAGCTTCAGATGCATCACAGCACTTCGGTATTTCCATGTTTGTTTCTTGCACAGATAAGACTGTTAAGTCTGTGACCTTTTTACAAGAATGTAGACAAGGAGAAGTGATGGATCTGCTGTGGAAGGAATCCCTACCTGGACACATTCCTCCAGAGAAGAAAAGCAAACAAGATTTTTCTCTTCTGACTCAGTAGAGGAAGGGAACACAGCATGTATCAGACCAAGGAAAGGTCCTCTGTGCAGGACCTCTGCAGTAGCATAGCCCAAGGCTGGAGCTGGAGGGCAGATCTGGGAGAGCTGCAGGCTGTGAGAGAAGCTGCTGACAAGGAGGAGAAGCTGAGGCCAGTCATGCTGGGCACAGTGAGTTCATCGATGTAGCAGTGTGTGCAGAATTTGAGAAGAGCAGAGATTGACTGAGCCCTGCAACCAAAAGCCAACACAAAACATTGTTAAGGACAAGGCACTGAGCTCAAAAACAGAGTAATTGTTGGTCCAGAGTTTTGTAGGAGACTCATGGCAGCTCTGCACAGAATAAGCCCCAGACATAGCACTGGTACTTGAAATGACTCAGTAGAAGTATTTTCAGATGTACCTGCAACTGTTTTGGTCACATGCCACAGCTGTGGTGTGCTTGCAGTGCTGGATAGACCAAGGTCTTGTTAGGGTCCTTCACGAGAGGGGAGCTCAAAGAAGAACAGGCAGACAAAGGGTGAATATGCTTTGAATACAGGTAAGATCCAGAGAAGAATTACTCATCCCGTAAGAGGACAATGCTCTTCAGCCACAAAGTGGAAATGATAAGGACTGAGGAGAAATGTGGGGGAAGGGAATTATCAACTCGCTGTCAAAACTTAACATAGGTGGCAATAGCAATGAAGAAAATGGAGTCCTTCTCCCAGGTATGCCCTAGACTGATAGTGTCAGGAAAGCCCCTGGTTGCCTCAACCAGCCATTGGGTACCCACTTTGGTTTGAGTCACTGTGCTAGTCTTGTTATGACTCCTAGGGCCACATCAGGAACAGCAGTATCTCACCTTGAAATGCAGTTACAGACCATAAATACTTGTAACTTTTCCTTTCTCTGTCAGATCCAGTAAAATAAGACATGCATGGTTCATTGGTGGGTGCTCCAGGAGATTTAATGTATTGCTACCAAGAACTACTACTATATAGCTATGGGACTTCTAATAGGGATAAGGTTTAACATCTCTAAAAGACTGACAAACAGTATTACCATGTCTTTTGCAACCACAACTCCATTACTAGCATTTCTTCTTATTTCAGCATAAGAAGGTATTATATTTTAGAGCCACATAACCTTATTTATATCCTTGCAGGACATGACTGCATAAACTGTTTGACTGCTGTGGAAGGGTCTGATCTCACTGGAGGTAGGTAATCGCTAAAATAATGGGCAGTAACAGAACTGTAAGTCTGACCTCCCTCACAGCTCTGGCCTAATATATTAATATACCATATATAATGTACTACTGCAATATTCAGTCTGGAGGAATTGGAGATGAAGTCTTTTCCCTGATTCTCTCTGAATATTAGAAGTCCAAGTCACTATAAATTGCTATAGCTACACAGGTCCCTCCTTTTCCCTTCCTGTCCAGCAAAGCTGCAATTATTTTAACTTGCAGGATTGGACCAAACTTTTCTGTTTGGTTTGATAATTCATTCACTTGCAAACAGTTCACTAAGTGAGAGACAAAAATTGTAACGTGAAGAAATGACTGTGAGTTATTCACCCACCTCTAGATGACCAGAAGTGTCTATCAGCAATCAACATTAGGAAAAATTACTGTAGTAAAATACTCTAAAGTGATTGACATTTCAGGGTGTTTGGTCCTGTAATTAAAGACAAGATATTTTCACCTTGAATTTTCAGCCATTAATATACATTTGTGGAGAAAAAATGCCTCTTCCTCTGTCATGTCCTGAAAATTGAATTAACAGAGGTTGTGCGTTTCTATGCTGTAGCATGTAATGCCACGTAAAGGGCATGAGAAAGAGGGACAAGATGAGCACTGAATGAATCACTGCTATTCAAATTGCTCCTTCTTTATCCTTCCTTTCTCAGCTTAGGCTGGGGCCTACAAATAGATAAAGGAATCATAACAGAGCCGAATAAATACTTTTTCATATTATATGTACGTATTTTAAAAATACTTGTCTTTTTGAGAATTTTTAATGGATAAAGTGTATTCATTTTCTCTGAGAATTTTTAGGAACATCTTTATCTATTCAGATAACTGAGTTGTATTTTTACCAACACAACCATGCTACCACATTCATTTTTGTATTCTTACACTCCCAATTCAGTCTGAATGTACTTGTTGTATTAAGCAAGGTACTGAAAAGTAAAAAACTGCACGTTTTTACTGCGTGTAGAAATGCATGTTTTTACTGCACGTAAAAGACATACAATAATGGTCTCCCCCAACAAGATGTGCTACATTCAAGCCTAATCTATATGTCATACTGTGTGTTTATTTTATCAAAGGTGGATTCATAGAAGAAAACATCTGCCCTTGACATATTTGTTGGAAAGCAAGTGCAATGCAGTTCCCATCTGTTCACCATAACCCATATTTGCAGGAGAAGCCTTGGCCTGGCTTCCTCCATGGAAGACAGCAGAGAGGCCAGCTGGGAAGGGATAAAGACATATAACTGAAGCTGTCATACTGCATCACAGCTGGTCTGTAGCCTCAAGAAGGTGGATTTTGACAATAGCACACTGTTGCCTGGAACCTAAGATTCTGGTTGTAAGACATCAGCAATGCAGGTCCGCAGGCACCAAGTCAAGCTGATCAAACAAGAAAGATTAGATAACAGGCTGGCAGCAGATACCAAACTAGCTACCAAGGGCAAAACAGCCACTGAGACTGAAAACAGTACAACTGTCACAAACTCATGGTCCAGAAAAAAACAGGCACTGATCTATGGGAGTGAGGGAAAAGTGTAGTGGGGACAGAAAGTGGAGGGAAAGAGAAGAAAGCTCTAACAGTTAGAATGGAGAAAAGGTGCTTTAGTTTCTTATTCCACAACCAATCCTAATCAGGAGATGCCACTCATTAAGAAGAAAGATTTCTCCATCCCTCTTACTCCCCTTCTGCAGTAGCAAGGCAAACCTGCAGTTTCTCTCTCTGGTCATGAAGGATTCCCCTTGAGGCCATCAAGTGCTCCAGGAGGAAGATGCTACCACCAAGACCTACACATCAGCTTGTAATGGTCAGGACAGCAAACGCCAGGTCAGGCATGCTGCAGGGAGAGCAGGCACCACCATGGTGCTTCAAAGTTCAGGGACTCTGGGTGATGCTGCTACGCCAGAGGTGCCGCAGATGGGCTGCTGGGGTCTCCATTAGTTATGCAAAGCTCTTTTAAAATTGTTTAGACCAGGTATACGAAGCTAGGCAAAAGCTAATAACTCACAGGAAGCAAAGTTACCAGAAATCCAATTTATCCATGATATTTGCTTTTGATATTTTTAGAGACATAGGAGAAAGTTTGCTCTTAACCTTTCGTTTTTATCAATCTGGAATATTCTTAAGAAAAGGAGCAAGAAGGAAAAAATAATAAAAAGCAATATTAAGCTTGTAGCATATTTGACATCAGGCCTTTTTTCTTTCCTGAGGGATAAATATGTTTTGTGCAGTTAATGCCTGAGAAGTAGTGGATTCACTGAACCCTCTCAGTTCATACAAGTCTAATTGCTGGAAATACCTTGCGAGCCTGCATTACCACCACTCCCAGATGAGTTCCTTGCTGCCTGTAATTAATGGCAGCTAACAAAAATAAACTAAGAAAGCCGATTGATTTCATACATATTTTTCCCGAGTAGCCCAAGGAACTCTTTTAAGGCTTCCAACCTTTAAAGGAACTGTGTTATCCTGCTGTATGCCCAGGAGTGCTCA
Organism: Elanoides forficatus; assembly: GCA_025311575.1. Taxonomy (NCBI): domain Eukaryota; kingdom Metazoa; phylum Chordata; class Aves; order Accipitriformes; family Accipitridae; genus Elanoides; species Elanoides forficatus. The sequence goes on along the minus strand of JAOBAS010000072.1, from coordinate 5,722,325 downwards.
GCTGGAGCATTTGGCTTTTTATGGCAATGAGGCCAAGACCTCAAAGGCAAGTATGTTGCTTGTATGCCTGTTCAGTCTTGCTTAGACCTATTTAAGAGGATTCAAAAAAATTCATATCGTAGTGGGTCTAATTTGTTGGGAACAGTTAGGGACATGCCCACACAGATCATGTTACTGGAAAGCTTACTTCACTGGAATAGCACTAAGTTTGTGTTCATCATAGTAGGGACAGTGAGCACAGAGAAAATTGGCCTCAGTAAGAAGATCGAAACTTGGGCTCCCAACCGGAGGGGACGCCTCTGTCCCCAAACCTGCCCAGTGTAGCAGAAGGAGATGTGTGGAGGCAGTGATGAAAGAACAGAGCTTCCTAGGTGGGTATTCACCCACAGCAGCAACAACCCATCATCTCCTGCATCTGCATCGCCTTACCTTCTGCATGTCTTCCAAAAAAAGGACATGTCACCACTAAGTAGTGGTGAACCAGTAACTAGATTTCATACCGCATTGCACTTTGAGCAGTGAATGAATCAAGGGTAAAAATGGGATGGAGTAAAGAGCAAAACTGATACTGTTCAGGACATATTCTGAGTGTTACAGCATTGGTCTGAGGAGGAGAAAAAGAAAGTTAAAATGCAAAAATTTGTGTCACATGCTTTCTATTGACTAAAAATGTGTTTCAATGGCACCATTTGATTACAACCCTTTCTCCTGCCATGACTCTTCTGTTAGCAACTTTGCCCATTTGTCTGGATACAGAACAAATTGGATAAATTCTGGAGTTCTCTGTTTATTGTAATAATATAACCATTGTATTAATACCTCTAATAAGTTCTTACTTAGGTGATCTTCACAAGTGCTTCGTATTTGAGGATTTAATAAAAATGTTCCATTTAATGGTTCAACCTTATTGAAGCAGGATTTTATGGAGATAGTATATGGTTTCGTCTATCAATCTCTTCCTGTGGACATATGGGTAATAAAAGTATATGTACTAGAATTTTTCTTTAATAAGACCCATATATTTAACCAAGGCAAGTCTTTAACAGTGGACAAGTTCATTTACAGATTTCAAAGGGACCTATAAAAAAACCTTTTTCATCTGCCTTAATTATGTCAGTGCTGAGACTTGAATTTACTCCCTCTTCGTAAATACTACTCAAAATTTAATTTCAGGTGTTCTGCATGGAGTACACTTAAAAATTAAGGTTCACAGATCTTACAGCTTCAAATCAATCCAGTCTTCCAACGACCTGCATAAAAACTTGGGAGTTCTGATAAAGAGATTGAGAGATACTTTTTATTTTTAAAGCATCATGAGAACAGTAATGAGTAAGTGAGTGTGAAGATCTCTAAGTCTTTTGCAGAGTCCTGTAGATATGTCTGTAACACTGGTGATAATTCTGGCAACAGGCAGGTGTTGTAAGCTCTGCTAAACTTTATACCAAACCTTTTTTTTCCTTCCTCTTAATTTTAAAACAAACTTGGATATTTAACTTATTCAGTAACCAGAAAAAAATATGCAGGGGTGTCAGAAAAAAAAAGAGACGTGATGGAAAGCATGAAAATGTTACCAAGTATTAAGATGGACTCCGCCACTTGAGCAGCTTTAGCACAGGGGTAGACTAGAAATACCTTTTTCCGGAGTCACATCAACATGTCTAAGACATCAGAGTGGGAGAAGGCAGGGGGAGGGTGAAATCAAGTTTCTCTGAAAATAGTTGTGTCCTGCCTCCATCCACATAAAGGCAGCATACATACACTATGGTGTTTTCAAGAAAGTTATCAATGAGACTTCAGTCAAAACTGGTTGAGTAGCCTGATCTACGTTTTGTCCTGGTCCTGTATGGAATAGTCTGTCACGCTGACTCATTGCAGAGAAAAGCTAACATAAAACCAGCATCTCAACAAGAGCCCAGGCATTTGCCATCCATCCTGAGAGCTTCATTCCTGCCTACGAATGAGAGATTTTTCTTTTAGGACTTATGAAGCAGGTGAACTGTACAGGAGTGCAATCCTCCAGTCTGCTCCATTGTGTATTTCCTCCTTTCCCCTCAACTCATGCAGACCAGTGATAAGACTTCTAAGTGTTCTGGAGAGGAAAGATAAGAGAGGGAGAGGATGCAGATCCTCTCCACACTCAGGTCTCTCCCTAGGTCCAAACACAGAATTCCCTTTAGTTTGCAGTGGGGTATCATGACCTCCACACAGAAACCTTTTAAGATGAAAGACCTTGCACTGGCAGTGACAACACACAGGTGAGTCTACAGGTCTTCCCATCACATGTGCCGCAGGCTGGACCCCAGTGCTACTCTTCCAGTGCCACATGAATCCTTACTTTCTCTGTACAATAAAATGGGTATGGGAGGAGGACCACTTAATCCTCCCAAGCTATGAAGGTATGGACTCACCTATAATCACTGTAGAGGACACTTGCTGGAAAAACTGAAGGAAAAATACCTTTCACCCACCTATTTTAAGCCCTACATTGCTTTGGTAGCTGAGCAGCAACTTCTGCTCCCAAAGTACAGATGTCAGAGTATAATCATATCTCTGCCTCTGCAATTACAGTTGGAGAAGTGGGTTTTTATCACACAATGGTAGAGTATCCCAAGTATGCCTAGAACTTTTCATATGAATTAATTACTTTCTTCCTGTTGTATTTGTGTGGTTACAGACAAATGTTTATCTTCACTTCCTGAAAGACATCAATTTACTTATTCAGCATTTGCCATTTAAGTTGGCTAAGCTAGACAAAAATGACAGTTCTTAGGTAAAGAAAATAAAGAAATAAAAATAAAATATCTTCCTTGGAGAAAATAAGAGCAGGCACACTGTCATTTATTAATGGCAATTTTTAAGGTTTGGAGGTTTTATTTGTTTGTTTCATTTGTTGGTTTTGGTAAATAGACGTGTTTATTTAGAAAGCTAATTTGGCTTATAAGATTTTTTTTCTCATATTAGAGCCTACAAATCACTGACTGAATTTACCAACACCTAAATTCAGCTCTCTTTCTTTTCAATATACAAAAAATAATGCAGAATAGAGAAGAGAGTTTTAGATATTAAGAAGGTAGCAAAGGGCAACTCCTTTTAGCACTCGTCTATTGAAAAGTACTGCATTTAATCGGCTGAAGATATATTGTAATAATTGTCTTGCTGTGGTAGGATACTAAAACTGCTTTAAAAAGCATAATCACAGTGAGAACATATCACACAAGAAGCTTTTCATTGACAGTAATTTCATGTTTTATGAAGCTAGTTGCTAAGCTTCAAAGAAGCTAGTCTTCATTTAAACAGTTCCTTAAATTAACTCACTTCTCTCAATTTAGAATATAGGTAAAAAAACATATTTTAAAAGAGAAAAACTGTTGGTCATGAAGCTATAGAACTGATATTTTGTAAAGGAGACCAGCAAAGAAAAGAGAAAACACACACGGAGTACTGGGGTCCCTGGAAGATGGAAAAAATACATTTTCAAACTTGTTATTTCTACCTCCTCATTACATACCTTGTTTTTTTAAAGTCTACCAGCAGACTAGCTAGTAACTGGAGAATGAATAAAACAGAGATATATTCCCACAGAGACAGCTGAAAATATAAGAGAAATCTTTACAATACTTCAGACTGTCTGTTCAGGTGTTTCCACAGTTAATGTCATTAGTGCATCTTGGCACAGTTTCTTTTTCCCTAGGTCAATATATTAAAATACAATAAGCATCACTTGGACTCCTGGGAGGTAGACTAGCAGCAGCCAGACATCTGTCCTGTCCCCATAGAGCAAGGCACATTTCTAATCTCTTTATTAATTCCCATGAACTAGTGCAGTTCTTGGCCCAATACGCAGAAATCAGGTGAACCCAGTTTATGTGCTAAGATGTTGGAGCTGATGGTTAATATGCTGATGCAATATTGTGTTGTAAAATGAGTGGACTTAACATCTTGCAAACAATGCCTCCACCAGAGGTTTAGCTGGCATAGCTTTCTGAAACAGTATCTTGCATAAAATTCAACCCATAGTTGTTTAAACAATTTCAGGAACACTAACTAAAGTTTTTGTGTTGTTTGGAAGTGCTTTTAAGGCTACCCTAAAAGTGTTTAAAATAAACAAAGCACTCAGGCACGGAGAGATAAAGTCTACCTTTTCAGCAATGTAACCTTCTTCCAGTGGCCTCACAGTCTGGGAAAAATCCCTCTGAGTTGCGGGAGTTTATTTTGGTTAATATTCATTTCAGCTGAGTCACATCCAGCCGTTTCCACCATACCTCAGTCTGAAACTGTAGCTACTGCAGATCAGACAGCAAATAGAATTCAATGTTAATTTTACCAACTGCCTTGAAAAAAACCCCAAAAACCAAAACACCAACCTGGTGCAATATGTTTTGGTATCTTGAATATCTGAAGAATACTTGTGATTCATGTTCTTGAACAGTTTGATTGCTTGTATCAGTTGTGAACTGCAACACAGCAGGAATTAAGATCTGACTACTAAGCGTAATTTCTATAGATTATCAAAATCTCGTAAAAAACCAGGAGCTATAAAAATGCAGTTGCAGTGAGAGTTCAGATTTAAATAATTTTTATTGAAGAGTTCACCCCTTTCAGAAGTTTCAAATCATCCAACTCCAGCAGTTGCTAAGGTAATATAAATATATATTTAGGTAATATAAATATATATAGTATATATAATATATAGAAATATATATAGTTAGGTAATATAAATATATATAAATATAATATACATATATCCTATATAAATTTATCATTAACTTCTCCTTTAACTTCAACATTTGGTTTGCTAATTAAACATTATCAGCTGTACTTCACTGTCCTTTATAAACCTAACACAACAGTTGCACTTTTTTTCTGGAGATCTCTGTAGAGGTGTAGCTCTAAACTG
>JAOBAS010000072.1:5687768-5715717 GCA_025311575.1 Elanoides forficatus | reverse complement strand
CACTTCCGCCGCCCTGCTCCGGGCCCTCCGGCATCGCCGCCTCTTTGTGCTGCTCCATCCTCCTCATCAGCTCGGGGAAAAAAGGCTTTACTTAAATAATCTTTAATACTTCAAAATGAAACTTTAAAAATGCCTCTTGATCATGACTTTGTCCATTTCAGAAAAAAAATGAGATTTTTGTGACCAATGTGTTCCACTTCTAATGAACTTCTGTTATTGCATTGTGCTACAAGAGCTACCAGTCTGACATTTTAAAATTTGTCAGATTTCCGCTAATAGTTTCACTCACAAAAGTTGTAAAAACACTGTTGTAGAACACTATTAGCAGCAAGTTTGCACTTTTCTCCACCACTTCTGTCTGACTTCTTCTGAGGGAATAAAAATTTACCTCTAAGACTTAAATGGGTCTCAATGAGAAGATACTTACTTTAGTTACAGGACCATAAACTGGTGCCCATAATTCTGCTGCTTCTCTTGTCACTTGCAATAGGAAAATCCAACTCACTGATTCTGAACGTTTCAAAATCAGACCATTGAAGTCCCATGTCTGGGGATATCTGGAGCACCTTACACTGATGCTAATAAAATTAAGAGTATGTTCAGATAGTTTCTAAGAAATGGACACATTACATACCAGAGAGCTGGTTGATCTGTACAGAGATGCAACAGTGTCAAAATCACAAAGATAAGATATGTTGGAAGCATAGCCAAAAGCAGAACACGTTAACAGGCAGACTGCTGCTTTATTCCAAAAAGAACTCAGAGTTTACAGAAGCCGGTTAAAGACCAGTTAAGATGAGCACTGTAAGAATATTAGCACAGACAAAGCAAGAAAAAATGTTCAGGAACTTCACAGCTAGGTCTAAATTAGACTTTTTTCTTTGTCGTTCTATGCATTAAACACACAACACTGCAATTGGAGACTTCAAAAATAGCTAGGAGATATTTTAGGAACAGATTTTTTTAGCTATGTGTCTTTATTCCTGCTTATGCCTACTTTAACATGCCATCATTTTGTTTAACTAGGTACAAAAAAAATTGTTGCCTTACACTGAAAAAATGTCTTCCAACTGTTCAAAAGATATAATCTAAGTTCATATGAAATTTGTGGTGATTTCCAAATATGATGTGCACATTTTCTTGAAAACATGTTCAGGAAAACATGGATTTGTGACTTGGTAGGAAGTCTTGCTCCCAAAGCAAGTCTACAAAATAAGTATTTTCTTAATACAATCTTTGACCCAGATGGGGAAGATCATAATCCAGCTGTTCCCTCACTGTACCTATAGATTATTCTTAAGCACAGACATCCTTTCACATTGTACCAAAAATAAAGATCAAGGTAACTTGAAAATATTCAAGAGGTAGGAGGTAGAAGAAGGAGGCAGTGGTAACACAAGCACCATATTTCTCATTTATATCTAATGAAACAAAAAAACAAACCAAAACAAACCAAACAAAAGAGCTATCTGGTGGTGTCAGATTTTATTCATTGCTCTTAAATTTATTTTTTTATCACACTTTGGCATACCTCTTGGTGATAAGAAATGGGAAACTACCTTATTTTGATAGCTTTGTTTATCTGGGAAGGAATGCAAGGGATATTGTTTCATATCCAACTCTTTTAGCTTGAGGATATGTGTCTCAACCCCTGTTAGTTCACTATACATTGAAAAGTAAATTCATACAGAACAGTCCCTAAAATAATTTTAAAAATCATGTCAGGAAAAATCTAGGCATGATACTACGTAAGACAATTCTTTGCAAAACATTTTAAAGGTAGGCAAATTTCCTAGCCAGAAAAGCTAACCCAGACTTCATCAGTTTCTTTTTATCAACTGTAAGAAAGTCTCTGATGATGAACTTAAGACTTAGATAGCTCACTTTCAGATTAAAGTTAAGTGAAAACTTAACTGTCTGAAATTGTCATCTGTCTTCCCACCTTAAAGAAAATAATTATCAAGAAATTAATTTATGTAGGCAGTCTAATCACACATCAAAACTGACAGTGCAACACCTGACTATAGCTATTATGCTTTGCACATGTAGGAAATGTATTTTATTTTTTGTGTGCCTTTTTTTTTAAAATGGAGTTTTCAGAAGAGCCAGAAGATAGAAAATTACTAACAAACACACAACTTCCACTTTTCATAATACTGCAGGGAGAAAGTAGATCATATCAAAATGAATTTCACCATACATACAACTAACTGAAACATCTTCAAATTATAGGATCAGTACTAATTAGTCAGATGATTAGACTGAGTAAGAAGCTCTAAATCTCTCTATTCCAGAGGCTCCAAAAGTAAGGATTCATGAGGTCCTCCCTGAACTTTTCAACAGTCTGTGTTTGTTTAACTAAACTGTGTAATTACATTTAGATATAGTATGTATTCTATTTCCCAAGCATTTATTATATTATTTTCAATTTATTATATTATTTTCAAAATAATTATGTCATAAAGTTGATTGTGTCTCAAATGTTGAGCAAACATCACCTAGGAACATATACATGAAAGAAATCATATTTGTGGACTAACTCTTCAACTACTTGTCTCTATGCTTACATAGCCACCAGTGATGATTCAGTTACTACAGCTCAGCAAGTTACCTCATGCTTACAGCTCCCCAGTCAGCATTGGAGTTAAAATAAACCATAAAAGAAGACTCTGACTACTCAAGCCAAATACAGTATTTGGTGAAGTCCACAGCAAAGGTTGTACTGCATTTAAGAATATTTATCTGGACTGGACCCTTTAATATCATCTAACCAAAAAATAATGTAGATCAAACCCCTCAAATTAAATTAAATACTTAAAAATAAATGAATTTGGAGGCTATCACAGATCTGAAGTAGTGGAAGAAATAACTGGGATAAAAGTGTGCTAAGAACAAAATCTTTAGATGTTTAAGTATATCAAATCCTCCTAACAATTAAATATGCTTGGATCAATATTCCTAGACATCAGCTTGTAACAGATGTTAGGAGAAGCTATTGAATAGGTAAGAAAACACACAAATCAAACTGTTGTAAGGTCCTTCAGTGACAATGTTCTGAACATGTATTTAGTAGTTTCAATATGTATGTGATCGTTATAGTCTCATTTTTGTCACCAGTCTGAAGAGGGAGATATAATCTGTTTCCATGTATCTCCAAGACTATGAATGCTGTCCATTTGCCTATAAAATATCTTAGTACTGATAATAGAAAAAAAATTGTTAAGCAATTTGTGCTTTGCATTACTGCATATCATGACTTGATTCCTTAAAAAAGATCATTCATGTGAACGATTTAAGTTTTTTCATATGATGTCATTAAGATCCATGAAGTCAATCCAGAATGCATTAAAGTCCACAGAAGAGATGTCATTAGGATCAATAAGCTTTGATTAATTCTTGTAGTAACTCATCGGACAAAGGCTGGGAGAGGTTTTCTGAACCCTTATGCGTCTTTATGAAAGCAGGTTTTCACACTACTGTGAATTTCTTCCAAAGAAGAAATGTCTTTAAATGTAGTTGAATATAAACCATGCAGACTAATTTCTCACTCCACTGGCCTCATCAGAAAGATGTGACATTTGCTGGAGAAGAACAAAGGAGTGCATAGATCTGAATCAGAAACTTTCTCGTTATTTGTGTGAGATGGTACTCTTGCACCTGGTGTCATATATTTCACTAAAACATTTAAAGACAAAGACAAAGAAACTGTCACACCTGATATACCTTTCTTAACTTTTCACATGGAGGTTTTCTTCTGAATGCATCGCAGGCCTCTGTAGGTTATCTGTAATATTAATACAGGAGAGATAACCTAGCAAACACAATACTTGCATAGTCAAAGATCAACTGGCCATCCCCAAGCCTCTGTCTGTCTTACCACAGAGTGTACCTTTATAGGATGTATGTCTACACTATACAGGTGATATACATAACCCATAAGCAGCAGATCATTAGCTCCTTTACTTCTGGTGAACAGCTAGATCATTGCAACGATGTTACACGATAAGAAAAGAAAGGGAATTAGGTCATTTCTATAGAGTAGATTGTAGGATAGTTAGGGAAAATCCAACAGACACAAGAGAGATTGCACTATACAGATCTAACACCACATGTGTCTTTATTGAAGCCATTCACACAGGGATTTAATAAGTTTTTATTCAACACACGGGCTGTATGTGGTGAAGTTCAGGGCCTATAGAGACATTTAAATCTCTTTTTTCAGTTCTTGTGAAGAAACATGAAATCCATGGAGTAAGACAGAACAGGGTTTTTTTTCCTGTGTGTTAAAAAGCCAAAAATGTTCAGCCATAAAAAGCTGAAATGTACTTTAAGAAAGGAAGAGTGTAGAGGATTGTTACCTGCATTTTGAACCTCTGTGACTTGAACTGGTTTTGTAAGGCTTTGCAAATAATTATCTTACCAGCCTTCTAACTCAGAAAGCAACTTTTTAATTAAGTTATTTTGAAAAAAACAGCCCTGACAATAACACATATTCATCACAAGACTTTGCTCTTCCTTCTAGTCTGCAAATCTGTCCAATTATTTCACTTAATTAACTGATGCAGCATCACAACTTCAATCCTTATCAGCAATGTGTTCTCTCCTCTTGTAAAGGTCAAGATTAAGTGAGGCAGATGTTTAAAAAATGATCCTGTGCAACAATTTTTAGTCCATCTGGCAGCAGTTTACCAGAAACATTTTTAATCTTTTAATTACTTCTTTCTTAACTATGAAAACTAAAATAAATTTTATAACTGAAAGTTACATTTAAAAAAAGAGCTAAGTAAGTAACTAAAAACTAACCTTTAAAAACTTCCCTTTAAACAAGAGCCAACAGTTCGCTGGAACAAACATACTTCAAAATAATTATAATTGCTTACTTTTCACGCTCATATTTTAGGGAAAATGGCACATTTGGAGACCTGTCCCATGAAGACTGACATGAGCAATAGTAATGATGAAGTACTACATGTAAGCATCAAATCCTAGAATAATAAGACACTTATCTGAGGAATAAATAAGAAAAATAAGAACTGGACCCTACAGAGCCCTTTATTCTTCAAAATGCATAAAGTATTTTTCTGAAGAAGAAGGTATCTGAAGAGGTTCAAATACAGTCTCAGAAGTACTTTTAATCTCTCTTGTGATTTAAAGCTGTTGCTTTTGTTGCAGCGGGAGCACAGAGAAGTGACTTTTCTCTTGCTGGACCTGTCTCTGCCAAAACAGTAATCAAGACAGCAGCAGAGTCCTGGGAACAGGAACGGTGCAGCTCTTATCACATGAGGACGATAGTTTTCTTGAGACTGGATGTAAAGTGTGGTTATCTTTCTGTGGGGTTTTTTTGCTTAACTTTCAGCTTTTTCCCATACTGATTTGAAAAGGCTTCTCATGATCTAAGAGGTCCATAGCAGACTTCAAAGGCTTCTTCTGGGATAGTCCATAGCATCTGCAGATGCCCTGTCAGAAGTGAAACAGTTTAGTTTGACTAAAGACGCTCATTGATTTAGAAAACGAGATATAAAGAAACTGAGGTGGTTTCATTTCAAGTTTCTAAATTATCATGGAGCTACAGTGTTTTCCACAAGTTCCCCTTTTAATATGCTCCACAAAAATGTCTTGGAATAATTTAACTCCTGTGATAGATGTCTGTTCCCAGTTAACTTATTTGTCTGTGTTAGAGACTCCCAGCTAGTGATGTTTTCTCATGCTTGAGAAACTGTGAGGAAAGGGGACTAGGAATTTCATAGCTTCAGGGTGGGATTTGTTGAATGCAGTTTGTGCATTGCTGTGTGGTTTGTATTCACAATCAAAATCCAATGAAGTTCTGAATGTCGAACTTATATTTGGATGCAACAAGAAACTGCAAGTTCAGTAAAGAGTGTGAAGACAATGCAGTTGGCTCAGGGCCATGTGGTTTCATGTCCATGAATTTTACTTGCTTCCCAACTTTGTTTAAAAGACCACTGTGCTTGCTTGCTTATTAAATTACTATCTTATCACAGGTAAAAATTCTTAGATATAATCAAAAGAAGGAATAAAATATACTCCTTAAGAGGAAAGCAACATCCGATGGTACATGGCTGCAATAACATAAGAACCTTAAACTTGGGCTCTTGACTTTCAGGACTTGGGTTTGAATTGAACCTGTTCTTAAAATTACAACTGTCCTCCTTTGAATAGCTTTTGCTGAATTCTTTCTAATTGCCTCTAAGAGAAGAAAGATGATTTATAGTGCTTTGTTTGATGCTAAGGAGTCTCCAGAAACTTTAACCATTTGCAAAGAAAACACTTAAAAAAACAGCCGATATATCAGAGCAATTTGCTTTGCTGTTTTGGTGGTGAACCCAGACCACATTTCCAACACATCTTGACATGGGACCAGAATCTGCACTACCTCCTTGGTCATTCTGGGATCCTTTTCACCCTAGGCCATGCCAGTAAAAACATACAATGCTATGACAGATAGTAAGAATAGATCTTTTACTTTAGATGTGGATCATACATTGCCTGTGCTTCTTAATTTAAAGAACACAGCAGCGTGGGGGCGAACCAAACCATCTACCCAAGCAATTTTTTCCAGACTTGGCAATCAACTATAACACTGAACTGCAGGACTACCACAGATTAAATTCTAATAAGAGTGAAGCAGGTAGTCACTTGAGAAGTCATTCTTTCAGAAAAGCCAATATATGTAATGTAAGGAACAGAAGTGATGTGACTGGTTGAATATCATGCAAAAATGTAATTCAAATATAAATAATATATAGGCTCTTAATTCTTTAGCTATGTAGCACTTTTTTAATATAGTGTGGTAGTACATTGCCTGGATAGAGCCTACATGAATGTAGGCGTTATTATCAATAATGAAGTTTATTTCGTAACTGATAGAAATCTTCCAGTCAGTGCTCCCTGACCTCATTCCCAGCTCACTGCATGGATTTCTCTTGGCACCTCAAAAAAGCTAAACATGGAACAAACCATTGTGTACCAATTTCTCTACCAGTGAACATCAATTTGTTAACAACAAGACCTAATGAAGAATTTGGAGAAATTAGAGTATAGCAATGCAAGTGACTTAGATGATGTGGGAAACTTATGATGCAAGAGATGGAGGCAACAGAATGGCATTGAAATTATTTAAACCACAGCAATAAATCATTTGAGTTTGGTGCAATCTTAGTGAGTCTAAAAGAAATCTCAGTAAAAGAATAATGAATGTGTTCAGTTCTCAGTTGGATTCTCAGTCTCATTTGTGATGCTGATGTTGTTCACTGTAGCACCAGCTACAGTGAAATTCACATTGTAATGTCAGGGTACTCAAGTCGTGAGTTGTTATGGATATTGATGTCCAGTGAGTGACTGAAGGTTCTTAACTTTGTTTTTGCCTCACCAGTCACCCCAGAATAACCACTCCTAGTAGAAACATAGGCATAGTAGTCTGTTCTCTCATTCCAAGAACACCTGTGAAAGGGAAGGTAATACAAACTCTTAAAGATGTTAGCATATCTAATATGGACGTTGCATAGGAAAAATAAAAACAAAAAGAGAAGAACCAACTATGTTCATTTTGTCCTTGCTGTATCTCATAACACATTACAATGGAATAGATTGTGTGCTCTGTATTTCACAAAGTATATTGAGTGAGTGAAAACTAGGACACTTCATATGGCCAAACATGTGCAAATAAGCACAGGAAAACAAAGGCAGCTCTCAGGGTCCTGAATGATGACTTTGATGTGTTTTGAATTTTGAAAGAAGTGTTTGTCCAGAGAAAGATGAAGGCTGGACAGACTTAATGCAGCTGTGAATTTCCAGGGAGGCTTGATGCATTGCAGTTGTAGGCTGGAGAGGAGAACAAGGTGGTGCCACAGGGATCAAGATTAAAGATCTTAGAGCTGTTTAGTTTGGCTGGGATTCATTGCCAACATGAATGAATACTGCTATTTATTTTAACAGTTCTAGCTATGCTCTGTTTATGGCTGTAACATTTCACTAACATTATTTCCTCCCTTCCCTTCAACTCTCCTTCCCATCCTCTTCTTTTACTTCAGTTCTCTTTAACATCTCATAGAGTATTTTCTCATTTATCTCCATTTCCCAAGCATTACCTTTGTGATTTTCTGTCACAGCAGAATCTCTAAGTCAATAAAGTGATCTAACATATGAGGTCAAATTATAGCAGCCAGTGTAAAAAGTGTTCAAGTCAGGGGTTAGTGAATGAAACCCTTTCTCAGCTCATAAATAAAATACTATGACAGGGTTTTTTCATAGTTTAGTGTGATACACCTTAAAAGTCACTTGGGAAAGAAATTCAGTACAGGTAGATATATCCTCCTGGTGCTTCCTCACTCTGGAGTAGAAAGTTCATCACTGGAGTCAATTTCCACACTATTATGTGTTGGCAATGTAATCAAAATCAATGCAATTCTATCTATAATTATAAAAAGTGAATTGGGTTACCAAAAAGCCAACCACTTTTAAAGTATGGATTAATGCTCACACCTTCAAGATTTATATCTGAATCATGATAGATGGAGATTGACAGTAGCTATGGCAACAGCTAATTTTGGTGACCAGTCACACAAACCAAACAACAAATGAACAAAAAGTCACCAAAGATGCAGTAAAAGCCAATAATTAATAAAACTCATGGATCAGAACACATTCACACAAACTTTTCATTGTATATCTGTGTACAACATTATTTTAAAGACATTTTAACCAGGGAAAGTTTAGTAAGAAAAGAATAGTAATACATTTTCATATCAAATATAACTTTTTTCTATGCAAGTGAATTTTGGAAAACAATTGTCTTTTTGTCTTCAAATGTCCCAATACCAGGGACTTACTTTATCTAGGCCTAGATAACTTCTTGCACAAGGTTATAAACCTGTGCATTATAAAAGTCCACGTGTCCCTCCAGTAGAGCCTATTGCAAAGGGGAATTATTACTAATATTAACAAAAATCATTTGTAAATAAGCTGGTGGCATTAAGTAAGAGTATTATATAGGGCATAGCTTTGCATGGTGTGTTCTAACATAGCTTTGATCACAACTTCCATCTATTAATGCTCACTAAACACTATGGATTTATCGTTATAGAGTTTTAAGTAACTGTTTTGGATTTTACTAATATCAAATTACTTATGATAATTATATTTTTTTCCCTGAATTCATTAGTGTGTTGTTCCTTGTCCTACCTGAATCTTACCAGATTTGTGCTTCCCCTCAGGACAGAAGTGGAATCAGAGAAGGGACAGAGCTTGCTTAGAGAGACGTATACTACCCACCCTCACTGGCCCTTTCAGAATTGTTCTTTTCCAGTGAAATTAGGGATTTTTACCTGTAATATGCATCAGAGCCAAGATTTCAAGAACAGCAGGTCCTGCCTCAGAGCACTGTTCTGAGTGTTTTATTAACCCAATTTCTACAGATCTGTGGCTGCCTCAGAGACTTCAGAGAGCCTCCTCTCCTCCTTGTGTGCAGCTCTGGCAGGGAATCAAATTTTCCTAAACTGCTTCTGAATTATTATTATGAACTTTTGCACTTAGTGACTACAATCATTGTAATACTGGGTCATCATCTGCTGCAATTAATTATTCAAACTGAATTTGCACATCCGTACTGGGTTATATAGCTTGGCTTCAGGCAGGTTGGTAGAGAACTGCTGTAGATGGAAAATACATTTGCTCTGAACAGGTTCTCTTAAATTGGAATTGAAGAGTCTCTTGCCCCATGACAGAATGAAACTCTTTCAGTTAAGGAAAGATCAGAGTTCAGTGCTATTTTTTTCCATGTATAATGCATGACCTGTCAGTATATACTGCATGGTTTTTACTGGGGTGGCGGGGGGGTAGGTTAAGGATTCTCACCCATAAGACTCAGCATGCAGCCTAGGAGGGACACAAAGTTTTTTCAGTTAAAGAATCTGGTTAAAAAAATAATTTCCTAAAGGTGACTATTAAATTAACTCAGCCTAGATGACCTTTGGACAATGCTGGAAAACTTTTTTTTCCTAATAAACTTTTGCACCGTAAACAGAACGGTGTTCATAATATGAAGGAAACCCTACTGGTGGAACTTTCTTTAACTTGAGAGAAAGATAAGGTAATATTTTCCTTTTCCTTCAGGTCCTCTAAGGACTTCATCACTGTTAACCTGCTTTACACAGATTTTACTTGGACATAGTGGTGAGAAATCTTTACTAAATAGCTGGAGAAGAAAGAAATGGGGAAGAGGACAGATGGGAGGTTGCCAACTGGACCAGAGCACAAAAAAACCAAGAAAAAGCAAGATGAGAACACCCAAGAAGTAGTGATTTGAGTTAAATCTTAGGCCTCCATGAAGTCAAAAGCTCTTACGATTTACAAATAGTTGCAGGAATCACCTTTAAAACATAATCCTGAGACCAACTCTGTTCCAAGTAGCAAAGACATGTGATTGAGTGGGTTCCAGAAAGGCCCAATACATGCATGTAGTTCACATTAATTGAAGGATAAGATATCTTTTACATAGATTATTTTGTTACAGAGCTCAATTTAAGTAGATTTTTATACTTTTATTATATTTTTATTTGATTTGATTTATTATAATTTTTTTTCAGTATGGGAAAGTTTGTTTTCCCATTTTATAAATTTTAAAAAGGCGACATCCTGCTGACTGAGAGGTATTTATATCATTAGGCAAAATGGTTTTAAAAACATATTTTCATTTCACTGTTTAAGATTGGACTAGAAATTCATGACTGACTGTTGTAACATGTGATTGGTGCCCTTTGCTGATGAGCAGCTGATTGTTGAGGGCATTATATTCTTGTAAAGAGTTTTCAGCCTCATGTCCTATAAACTAGCTGCTTTACCCAGGTGATTAATTGAGCCATTACTCCTCCTAAGTGCTGCTGCCATTTTATCATTTCTGAATGAGACATGTTCTCTGTTCTCATGTTTGCAGTGCTTTTGCTTGTGTGCTAACTTTTTTTGCAGAGGAATTGGTCTGTGATTTGAAATACTTGACGTTTCCTAAGTAACTGGATGACTTTTGAGACTCAAGCTGTGCAGAGCTTACAGTTTTCACAAAAGCTAATGTTTTCCAAGATTACACTACAGGCTGAAGTGTTGACATGTTTTCAGGAGAAAGCAAAGCAAGTGAAGTTGGTGAGAAAGTAACTTTGTGGGAAAGCGGCTAGGGAGGAAGAAAAAGCAGTAAAACTGTGCTCCTGTAGTATTGCTCTTAGTTTGGTTGAGATTGTTGACAGGTCTAAAGTGCAAGCACTTCTTGAATTCTCTTAAATACAGGTTTTCTCTACACTTAAAATTTTGTAAAGGAAAAACATAACAGACGTGTACTTCATGTCACCCTTCACTCTGGTTTCACTACAACAAAATAGGGGCAGGTGAAGTTTTTGTGAGTTTTGTTAAGGGTTGTTTTGTTTTCTTCTGTAAGCCTTTATGGCTACTTTTATTTCAAAACTGTTAGTGGTGGTTGCTCTTTTTGCAGCTGAACAAGTCAAAAATAAGTTTCCCTCTCCACTGCGCTGTAGTAATTTCTTCCAGGCCAGAAAAGGTCCTTGAAGAGCTTTTTTCTCTTTGCCAAGGATAACTGGAAATCAACACAACTGTGTCATGTGTAATGCAGACAGGAACAAACTCATACTACCCTCATCTTCAAGTTTAAAGGGAAGTAAGATCTTGTTTACTGACAGAAGTGGCTGGAAGGGTAGAGTTAGTGAATTATCACTTCTTTCAGGCCTTATCTTTCTGCCTGCACTCCATCAAACTTCTGCTGAACTGAACAAAGGTCATGCCACTGTATTAGCCCTTTTAAGTCTGCAAATCTGACGCCAAATAGACACTGTACAGGCTTCGGTGTGAACTGTGCTGGTTTCCCCCAAATGTGAGCCCAGTGTGTAACAATTATGGTCTCACACTTCCGAGCACTCGTAAAAATGTCTAGAGTCATCTTTTTTTTGTTATTCTGCTTTAGAGAAATTAGATTCTAAAACTTTGATGCTAAGGTAAAATGTGCAGGTTTTCCAGTAAAGTATTTAATTTCTCTGTTATGCTATTCATCTTTCCCAATGGATATGTTGAGTCTGGAGACTCATCTTCATAGAGGTAGCTGAAGGATCAGGGCCTGTCTTGCAGGAAAGCTGGAGGTTACAAAATCATTGCAATACTTTCACTCACCTATTCAACAATTAAGTATTGATGTCAAATACATCAACATAAGTGGAGGAGAGGGGAATTCAGCTGGTCAGATAGGACATGTCTACTACATTTGTATCAAGGCATATGGCAATCTTCTCTTAACCCACATGGTCACATATCCTGTTCAAATTAGTGTCAAAATTTAGTGTCCATACATGTTTTCAATACACAGAAGTCACTTTATGCAGGGTAATCAGGTATTAATTCAATATTTTGACAGAATTACTGTAATGTGCGAATGTTTTTATAAGTGCATAAGATACTCATCTTGAGAAAACTATCAGAGGAGCACTTCATAAGGTAGCAAAGTGACATAAAATAAACACAGAAAATTGTCTTATGTCATCTCAGGAGCCAGTTAATGTACTGTCATTAACAACACCACAGAAAATTAGACTGCTTAAAACTTCAATGCTTCACTTTAATTAGTTTAATAATTTGATGAGGTTATACAATTTTAAGTTCATTCAGGTGCCATTAAGACTGGAGGGGAAAAAAATAAGCTTTTATTTTTAACTAGAAATTTATGAACTGACTATAAACATGACACTTACTTAAACTAAGCATTTATGGAAATGCTTTTCCAATGGCGTTTGATCCAAAACTGGTGACAATTGATGGGCGTCTCACCAACACCTGGGAGAGAAGGCCTGTTCTTTGCCTATGCCTTAAAAAAAAACCTTTTGGCAGAAAGTGCTGGGACAGTCTGAGAGATGGAAGATTTTCCCACTGTTTACCAGGCACAACAAAAAACAGGAGTAGTGAAATGTTTAGGAGCTAATGCCCATGTTCACTCCTCACAGACCATCAACTCATCAGAGCAGCAGTGTGATTGGGTCTTACCTTGTAAAGCAGTAAGCATAATGAAGACTGGCAGGAAGATACACTGGAAATTATGCTGAAACAGAAGAGCGCATTATAAGAGAAAAAATTATTGAAATGGGCAGTAGGCATGACATGAAATCCTGACATATGTACATGTCTGCTGGCAGAAAGGAAAGATATGGTATGGTTATTCTCTGAGAGCAGGGGCAGTGAAGAGATTATTGTCAATCAGTTCATATAAATGGTTTTCTTCTAGCAAGCAGCTAAATTATAAATATTCCTGGGGTTATAAAGTTGTTGAAAGAAACAAAATCAAAACGATGTACTTATGTGATCTTCACAAGGAGTACCCAAATTGTTGGAAACAAGGAAAACAAAAATGACACAAATAAAATGTCTGAGCAGAGATTAAGGACTTTAAATTTATTTACTGTAGAAACAGACCACATCCATGTGAGATACATGATCACAGGCTATAAATACTTTCAAGTTAATAATGAAAAAGGGAATTATTTACCATCTCTGCTAACAGACGAGCCTTGCAGCTTGCAATGAGGAAAAGGCCTAATGTTAAAAATTTATTATTAGCTTGAAAATCATGTTTCTGTCTGAAAACTTAGCCATTACTATTGACAGTGCTCTCCCCTTTTGAAACGACATTTACTGTAGCCCCATAGCCCAGGAAATATAGTATTGGTATCACTAGTAACAGTCCACAGGCTTTGTACTGCACTTGCGAGGCCACAAGACTGAGGCATATCAGGTTTGCTTTCTTCATTTGTCTTGACCTGCCTGGAGCTTTGTTTTAACTTGGCTTAGCTGTAATGGCAATTTTTCTAATGACCAGGTGGCTATGGCCAATTTGTCTTACTTTTGCTTATCTTTGTATAGCGTAACTGCAGTTTCTATGTAAGGTTGTAGTAAGAGGTAGTTGTTTTGTGAAGAATGAGATATTTATTACTCTAATGCAGTGTAGAAATTTATGACTGTGCGGTGTGGTGCAAAGGAGCACAGGCACGGTAGGAGAGCAGCGGAGACAGAGGATGCGGCATAAAGGAGAAATCATGGAGTGGTATGAGACAAGGCAGAGGCTAGCATTGGAGACCCCACGGCTACAAATAGCCCATCCACAGTCAGTTAAAGAGATGCATCCAGGAGCTGGGCAAAACTGTTTCTGGGGTAACAAAGAGAACAAGAAACAGTATTTAACATAGGTAAAATTCACCATATGCAATGCCTTTGGATGTAACATGGGCTAGCAGACCAATGAAGAAAGAGTACGGTGTAAAAGTGTATTAGAAAACATGCAAAATAGCTCCCTCAATGTGAATCAAAAAATCAGAAAGGTAAGGAGGAAAAATAAAGCTCGTCATATTGAAACAGTATTACTGTTTTTTGTAACTGAGATTTTTACATCATAATATTCTTCAGTTTATTTTCCTTTATTTTTCTGAAATAATTTAATCTAGGCTAATCATAATATTTTAGATTTATTATTAAGACAATGAAGATTACAATTAAAATAATAATAAATTCTTGGCTTTCTGTCTGTGGTATGTTCCAGTTTTGCCCATAACAAGCATTATGAGTACTGATAGCAGGGTAAAAAAGGCATTTACTTACTTTAATTCTTTTAACATCAGGACGTGCAATATGGTGATTATTGTATGAGAAAGAGGGAGTCCTTAGATTACTCCCAAATAATAAGTTCTATCATTTCAATTTAATATCAGTGATTAGGGGAAAGCAGCAGCAACGGAGCCAAGGATGTGTTCAACATCTCATCTGGACTTAAAAATGAGTTAGATAAGACACTAGAGGCAAGGTTGCAGGGAATCAGTCTGAACAGTGTTATAAAATGCACAGGGAAACTTATTCAGGGAAAGAGACTCTCAGCTGGAATACATCAGCTTTCACTGGAGCTGTGCCAGGCTACACCAGCTGGGAGCTTGGTCTCGTAAGATGAACGTGAGACTGGGGCTCTACCACTCCTATATCTTGCATCAAATCCCTGAGTCCTGGAATTTGCTGAGAGTTTCAACATGTTTCTGTTTCTGCATTTCCACATAAAACCCACACTTGTTTACAAATCCTACAAATCCTAGGAGATGGTGGGAAGTTTGGGCAGTCAAGCAGTGGGTAGTTTGGGTGTAATTGAGAGTTGTAGATTTGTTGATTCAATCAATGCACTCTTTCTGCTCTGCTACCTGCTCCTCTAATTCAATTTCCTCAGCCCTAACCTTCTTGTTCCCAATACAGAGAACACATTTTGTTTAGTGTGAGAAAGCAAGGACTTTTAAATCTAGAGCTGATTGTATTGAAGCAGATTCCACAGTGCATTTTTGGCAGCGTGTATAAGCAAAACAATCCACTACAAGTCCTTGCAGATGACGATGTTTGCTGCCTCTCAGTGTAAAACCAGACATGCACTGCTGGAGGGAAAGGTCCAAGCACCAACTCTTGCTCCCAGGATCATCTGCAGCTGGGAGACCAGAACCTGAATAAGATTTATATCCCGTCAACACTATTCCTTTTAACAACAGTTTTTTCACTGCCTGTCTGTCAGTGGATACTGCCATACAACTTTAGTAGGGTGCATGTGTCTGGGATGTCTGGCTTCCAAAAGCCCTGTCAGACGAAATGCATACGAGCATCCTCCTTCTGCCTCACGGAGAGAAGAGTGTTCTCAGGATGTGTTGGACATACTGAGCAATCGATGTGAGGCAGAGTAGCCAGCTTTTTTCATGATGAATAAAAACTGCCAAGGCTGTTGTGTCTTGTGCAGACCCAGCCTCAGCCCTGCAAACCACCTTCCATATCCACCCCCTTAGGTGGAGCAATGCCTAAAGTGTTGATCACAGCAGTGTTTAAGAAGGGAATTGCTCAGTGCTGTCATGAGAGTAATACTCCAAAGTACATCTAGAAATAGTGCATTATTTATCTAAAGATCTGCCAGAATCAGGCAGACAGAGATCTTTGCTAGTTTTAGGTCTGCTTGTAAAATAAGCAGGAGTTCTGAGGATCTCAATTTTATAGGCTGGCACAAAAATCCCACCTACACTTCAGATTCGGTATTTAAACTGTTGTGGATGGTGTTGGGCATTGTATTGCTAATTTGATCTAACCTGTCAGACAAGACTGCAAAAAAACTCAGTGAAATGGTCAGTACTAGAGACTGGATATGCACTCCCTGTTTTTTCTAATAAGACCTCTTCTGGTTTCATAGTTGGCAACATCCATTACTGTATCAGCACCAAATTATGCTGCTCGTAAAAAGCACCTGAGCTCTCAAACTGCCTATACCAGAACTATTCATAGAATTTTTAATTCATTTTCACAAGATGTTTTTATCTGAAAACCAATAACAAAGATGCAATACCAAACATTTAGCACTCGGTCACTAATGTGCTATCTTCTACATTACTATGAAAAACAGAGTAGGGGAGGCTGGGATGTTTACTTTAAATCTAATTTCACTTCAACACTTCCCAGTGAGCAGCCTAAGCCTCTCAGAAGAATTCCAATCCTGAAACAGCCAGGTGGGCTATTGTGGGTCATCGCACCAATTCTGCTTCGCAACATTGCTACTTCATTTGGTGTCACTTGTGTGGTCCTTCTCATTAAGTCATTGGTTCCAGTGAAGTGCTATCTGTGCAAGACAAGCATATGGCAAAAGTTGCTGCGAGATTGGAAGCAGATTCCCAGGGAAAAGTTTATCTGCTCACATCCTCTCCTTTATTGGTTATTTGGACCAAAGCCAGTCATCTACTGGTGCCGTACGGCTTTTCTGGTCCCACAGTGACCAATGTCCACCATCCTGTTGCATGATGTTCGCTGTCACACGTAGCCAGCTTCATCGCTGCCTGTCTGAAGCTCTTCTGATACCTCTGCTCTGCCTCAATTCCTTCTGATAAGCAGTTCACACACTGGGAGATGAGTGGGTAGAAAAAAGCACCCAAATAAAAGTGAGACCTGAGCAAGGATCTCTGGTGAATTGAGAAGGACTCCACTTCACACAGCACTGCCTGAGTTTCTCTCCTGTGGAGAAAAGTGATTCATCTTGAACAGATGATCGCTACATTCCTATTGGATTTGAGAACCAAGGGAGAAACTAGATGATGTCTTTCCAGATACTTTTATCTACATATGAGGTAAATTTTCCTATCCCAGTGAAAAGTCGAAACTGCCAGAGGAAAGAAAATGAGAAAATGGGTCACAGTATAAGGATTACAATGGCTTCAGAATCCAGGTTTTGATTTCTGATGGAAGCAGGAAGGATTTAGGATGAGTTAAAAGATACAGAGACCAGAAACAAAATGAATTTAGGAAATACACATTGAATGAGATCCAGAACTAGAAGGAGACCTTACAACGGTTATTGGCATCCAAATTCAAATGCAGTCCAGAGGTTCCTTTTGTCAAACTACAACTACAAAGCCTGCTAGCTGCCTGCAAGAATGCAGTGCTTTCATTTTGAATAGCAATGTTTCCTACAGCCAAAGTTAGACTTCCACATGTGCTCTGACACTTTCTCATTTGAGGCACTAAGTACCTACCATGCAATGTTATCAATACTTGAGTTGGAAGGCTACCCAAACCTAGAGAAGTCCGTCAAAAACCCAGCCTGGAAGAGGTGCTCATATCATGCCTAACTCATGGTGTCTTGCTTGCTCTCTTCCTAACCTGATGGCTCTTGCATTCCTGAATTGGCAGTGTCCAAACATCAAAAGGAAGCTAAGCCATGCACAAGCCTTCTTGGAGCTTGGTGGTTAAGGCTATGTCTTGCGAAAGGGCCTTTCACTGCCTCCAGAAAAGAAAGCCCCCAGCCAGCATATCCCAGTTCCAAATGTTCTAAACAATAGCAGTTGTACAAGAGCACTCCAGCGTCAGTACGCCCATGACCTGTAGATATGCTATAAAGAGAGGTACCGCAGTGTATTTAGGCTCCTGTTGCCAAAACTGGTGCTCCATTCTGTATTCTGGGCAGACAATGACCATGAAGTCAGAGGTTTTCAGGAGTTCAGATACATTCCTATGCTTGGTGCTTTCTACTGGCTGCCCCTAGGCAGTTCCTGTCTAAATACGTTGACATGTATCTACATTGCCTGTTCAGTCATTAGAAACATTCACTAGGAATTACCCTTCAGACTGCCTAAGGTTCCCCATTCAGTTCATCTTTATGCCCAACTCTTTCATAGAATTGCCCTGCTGGGCTGGGTGCTGCATTTTTAGGTACTGTGAAACCTACATGAAGGTGTCCATTTCACTTAAATGCCTAGGCTCCTCTAAAAATCTGGTCCTTAGGACTTCCAGTGTTCAGCATAACACAATCTAAAAAGATTAAAAATCTTAGTCCTTTTGCCCATAGGCATTGTCCCCTCTAACTAGCATGATTTTTTTTCTATCATCAGCTCTCTCCTTTATTTCAGCAAGGCCTCTCACTCTTTTAAACAGTCTTGATGTTTTGGCCTTATCTTTGGCTAGAGGTTAAGAAAACTCTTCTGTCTGATGTTGGTCAGCCAGCAGGGAATGCTTATAGCATTAGCTAGCCACCCTTTACTTTACCTCCCAAGAAACAAAACAAGAAATTCTCCAAGCCAACTTCCCACAGCCTGGAGGGCCTGGGATTTACAGCTTGTTTGAACTCTCCCAGATGGTAACACACCAGGCTGCTGCAACACCACACTTGGTGGCTAGTCCAAAGACATTTCCTCATACTGATTTATTTGTTCTCTGAACTTCAACGAGATATTGTGTTTGTGTCTCTCTCTGCTCTCCAGCATTTTCTAGCCAGTTCCAAGGACTGGACAATTTATGCTGTATACTGTTCTTGTCAACCTAGCAAAACACATAAAATCTGAAACCCAAAAAACATATGATAAAATGGATCAGATCTATTTGGTATTTCATGTTGACTAGTAACTAATGACTTTTTGCAAAATTTAACCAGATCCAGCAAGCACCTTCTCAAAGCTTTCTGTTATTTTATCCCATGGACTCTAGCTTGGGTGGCAGAAGGAGCAGGAGGAAAGCATGTGCAGAAAACTTGCTGGAGGGAGGCAGACTACCAGGTATGCTCAGTGGACTGGTAGCTCTGTGAATAGTAAATTGACTGTCTACAGGTAGAGGAATATATGTCTTTGCCTGGGAACGTGACTTTATTTAGTTGTGATGTATGCAGTAGTCATAATAGCCTTGGCACAAAATCGTTTGTGTCTTAATTATATGAAACACACTGTTCAGAAATAATGCAGCTTATAGAGTTTGGAAAGCACTTCAGATATGCTTTTTGCTCACAGGATCAGTCTGGCACTGAAAACAAAGGAGGCAGTGTGCGTGTGTTTGTGTTTGTGTGCATATGTGTGTGTTTATATAAAAATAAATTATCATACAGCTCTTTCCTGCACAGTTCCTGATAATTCCTTGAGTTTTAAAGCATTGGCAAAGCAAATGAGGAAGTGACTGTCAAAGGGTGAAAGGATGAATGGCAATCCTTTCAACTCAGTGAGGCATCAGGAAGCCCCATCATCTGCCCAGTTTAGTTTTGCTTTGACAGTCTCCTGGGAGGCTCTTGAGGACACTGTTAGGTTGATACCAGCCTTATCACAAGGAACCAGGACAATAGTTTGGAAGAAGCCAGAATATATTTATGAAGGAAGAAATGAAGTGAAAGGAAGCAAAAAACTAAAAAAAAGCTTTCAAAGACAGCTTTTCAATAAAAAAGACAAAACCGGCTGCATTACTTCATTGTCATACACAATTTGACTCAGAATGTAAGATTCCATGTATTGTGTGTTGCTGAATTTAAATATATTCTCTTTTCTAACAATGGAATCATATGAACAATGACATAAAGGGAGACAAAAATATCAAACAGAAACTTGTCAGATGCATCATGCAAGATTTACAGTTATTAAAGTTTGTTAAGAATGTTTCTAAAGTGAGTTCTCTATTTCATGTCTTCATTAGAAATTGTGGGGATTTTTTTTTGCAAAGTAAGAGCCAGCTAATTTACCTGTTTCCTATGCCAATCTAAAAGAGCCCTTCTCCTGTCTTCTCTTTCATTCCTTCGGGTACTGTGTGACTAATTTAGATGCCTCTGTCTCTGAAACCCCACCTGTAAGTGCTAAAAGTCATGAAATTAAATGACACCTTCAAATCTAATTGTGCCTTTTAAACACCTCAAAACCTTTATTAATCCGTCTGTGAATGAAATGTCTCTCATCTCTTTGTAAAAGAGCTAACGAAGTATAATTTTTTTCAGGGCAGGGATTAGGAGAGAGATATAAAGTTGATTTCTTTCATCAAGTATGAAACTGAACTGGTAACAAAACCCAAAGATTGTAATGACCTTCAATAACAAGATCTCTCTACACATCACATTTCCTTGGATTCTTCAGGCCTCTTGACAAAGTCTTCCACTGGCTTTTACTCAAAATGAAGAACTCTACAGAGTTTGTGATGAGTAGTACAGAGGAAGCAGTGGTTGCCAGCAGATCACC
Source organism: Elanoides forficatus (assembly GCA_025311575.1). Taxonomy (NCBI): domain Eukaryota; kingdom Metazoa; phylum Chordata; class Aves; order Accipitriformes; family Accipitridae; genus Elanoides; species Elanoides forficatus. Next base: position 5,695,183 of record JAOBAS010000072.1, on the reverse strand, counting down.
ACCACATTTACCATGTTGAGTATCACCATGTGGGTCAGTTAGCTGTTGGAGAATCAGCTATGCACAATACAAGAAATCTACTTCTTGCTCTGAGGTTCCTACCATTGCTTTCTTTATGCAATTTTCTGATTAAGTTCTCATATAAGTTCTGGGTATTAATTGAAGTATTGTATCTCATCTCTCAGATGTTTTTAAAACATTTTTTTTAGTATTGTAATATATTTTGTTTGTTTGTTCTTGCCATATGATCTGCCTAAAGCTATTTCTTCTTTATTGCTAAACATAAAATCTAAACAAAAGTTATTCTCTCTGCCAAAATACTCGTTCCAAGTCAATTGCACTTTTGCATGAGAAAAAGCTGTAGGGGATTGTCCCCACAAACTTTGAGTGTCTTTCAAATCTTAAGGCTGAGAACAGTTCACACCACCTATAAATCTAGCTGCTATTCTGTTTGATTAAAAACTGCACTTTTTAAATTAAACTGCTGGAGTAGGCAAGCTGTAGGACATTTTAATTTCTGTATATTTGTGCATAGTCTCCACTCTGTAAATCTCACCTCTCTTTTCTCTTCTTTAATAAGGTGACAAGGCATTTGTTCAGTATTTAAGCTGCATGTCTGATGGGAAATATTGGGATTTTCCAGTTGGACCAAACCCAAGACAATCTAGTCTGCTAGTCTGTCTCCAAAAGTGACCTTTTTCATGCAAATAGGAACAATCTGCTAACCATACTAGAATTCCTCCTGCCTTCTAAGAGACACTGGCTAAAACCCTGATGAAATACATAATATGCCTTCCACTAAATGCATGTACGCAGAAAGAAAACTTTGCTAAATATTCTGCCCTCTGTGAAGTAATTGTGTGGACCTGTGATGTTTTGTCGCAGCATCCTATGTGAAAAACTGTTGTTCATTTCCTCCTTATCACATTAAATAAGCCTCTTGCTCTTGTGTTTTACGACAGCAGAAGTTCCTGATCTACCATCTTCAATCCATATGTTATTTTACCTACCTTTATTATCTGTATCTATACCTACATCTATAGCTGTATCAATATATCTACTTATGCCATTTACTCTTTCTAAGAAAATACTTTCTAAGGTACGTTATTGCAACTGCATCACCCAAAGTAAATAAATCCACACCCAAATGGCTAATTACAGTAATTTCAATCCTATGTAATCTGTGACTGTACTTACAAACACAATTACAAGATAAACTTAATTTCTTTTCAAGAGCTAAATTATCATACCTTAAAAAAATGTTTTTCAAATGGTGCACCTGGAATCAGTGAAAGTATTTGAGGATTTTGATACCTGCATTTAAATCAAGGGCCTCAAAAGCACTTCCTAGTTCCTTCTTACAGGCATATACCTAGGCAAACGCACCTGTGTGATAGAAGGAAAACTGCCCACACGAGCAGAGAACTCCAGTTCATCCACGGTTTGGAAGGTAAAGGTCTCCTTGCTCAGAATGATGTGAGTGAGACCTCACAGCCTTGGAAAGAAAGATGTGCATTAAAGATGGAAAAATATCTTAAGAGACTTATTTTGTCCCAAGATCTTCCATTACAGTTTCCAGTGTTTGGAATAAAAGTACCAATTAATTGGTCAATACATTAGGTTAATAACCTAACTGGATCTTCAAAAAAATTTTATTAGCAAATGTGAGAAATACAATCAGACACAAAAAAATCCATCGACATATGAAGCCAATTTGAATGTCCCCAAAATTCTTCAAGATTAATTTAGCATATTGGTGGATTTTGTCTTTTTTTTTTGACCAGTGTCAAACTTCAGTACTGACTTCAGTAAATGCTTCTGTTTCTTTAGTTGGCTGCCTTACCAGGTGTCTGTGGAATGGTCCCTTATAGATAAAATCATGCTTTGTGGAGCTTTTTTTGTTAGTATATAGAAAGGTTGAGACTTTGAGGTGTTTGGATTTCATAGTTACAACTAAGTTAAATTCTAAAATGTTACACAGCAACTCTTTATATTTTCTGTTCAGTGTGCAGAAGTTCTTTCCAAGGACTACTTAAAATATTCTACACTATTTCCAGAAACTCCACACAGAGTTTACAATTGTGTTAGCCATTATGAACTAAAAGGGCAAAGAGAAACAGAACACCTCTGTGCATATCATATTTATTCAATACTTTATGTGTCCATAGTAAACTGGGCATACAAAGCCTGGAAAGGTATTTGATTTTTCTGTCATTGACAGCAGGGATGTCATTTGTATCTTTAACTTAATGAAAAGGAAAAAAGCACAAAGAAGTATTTTTGGCTTAACATCTCTGTAGTGTCTAGGAACAAGGTAAGTAGTCTGTGGCTGAATACTGCCAGTGCCATAGGTTTTACTTTCGTTACAATGTCTTGATGGTAGAACTACTTAACTACAAATTGATAGAGAAACAAGCAAAGGACGGGAGAAAAGTGTGTGCCTGAGTGTTCAAGTACCTAGGTATAGATATCATCTTACTGCAGGATGCTGCCATTTTTGGCAGGGTTTTTTTCTGTGGAATCTCAGCACACAACAAGCTTTCAATACTTCCAGAGCTTCACATGTTAAAATTTTGCTTTATTTGTGTGTGTGTGTGTTCCCTATGATATCCACGAAGCCTCCCTCTGACCCCACAGGAGTTTTGGTAACATAGCCTGTCATTGAAAAAACATCAGCAAGGTGAATGAAAGCAGAACTGTACTAAATCAGAGCAACATATAAAGGCACAGAGTGAGACAGCTTCAATAGACTAACAAATTCATCACAGAATAGGGATAAGACATGGAGAATGCTCATAGCTTGGTTTGCACAAGGATGTACAAGAGTGGATATTTATCAGTGATGGAGATACATAGTAAGACCTCCATGAAGAATTATGGCCTTCTAGGATGTTTCCCCTCCTCCTAATATATCTTTCCTTCCTTCCTTCCTTCCTTCCTTCCTTCCTTCCTTCCTTCCTTCCTTCCACTTTTCTCCCCTCCTTTCTCCCTTCCAATCGCTAATAGTTTTTTATCATCTTTAGTGATCGGGGGAGACCCAGCATACCAACTGCATAGGAACATTGGTGAAATTCAGACCTAACCTACCTCTGGCTTATGATAAAGGAGTCTCAATATTTCAGGGCTTTACTGAATTCCTTGCCATACAAGTTGCTCAGAGACTCAGAAAACTTGGAGGAAAAAAAAATCATGTTATGTATCATTTAAATTCAGTTCAGCATGAACCTGATGTGATAAACAGATCACAGAAGCCTGCATCAAAATGTTGCAGCAGCCAGACAGGGCAGAAATACACCCACCTTTGAGGACATTTCTCTGAAATGAAAAAATGTTCCAATAACACTGATTTTTTTTCTGGCATTCTACAGTGTGTAAAGTGTCATTTTGAAATGTATTACATATTAATACAGCTGTATTGAGGTGTCCTGGCCAAAAAAGAAAAGACAGAGAGAAGTTCAGGGACAGCTGCAGCACTGATACAAACATAAGAAGAAAGATGGGGATGTGGAACCATGCACACATGGAGGAAGAGAAGAGGGAGCGTAGTCCTCCTCATCCTGCATCTGGACAGGATACACTCAGTACTGTATGTCACTCATCCATGCATCCACAAGTAGGAAAGAAATAATTTTTTTTTTAAATCTAGCATTCTATGTTGCAGACCAGAACGATGTTCTGTGTGTAACTCTGCTTTGGTTTATCACTCTAGCTAAATTTCATTCAAGTAGCTCCTGGTACTGCAAACAGAAAATAAATATTCACTTACTGCCAGGCTGATACAAAACTGTATTTGAGAAAATTTACCTGGGATTTGCATTTAATGGATCAGAGTGCAGCCACATTTACCTTCCACATGAAAGTTAAATACTACATATTCCATAAGCTAGCCTAAAGTCACAAATCTTTGAGCTTACCCTCCCTTGTTTTAAACTGGCAAGTATTTCTCCTTGTTCATATTCATAGAATTACAGATTAAGCATCACTGCACGGGCAGCAAGCAGTCATGTAATCTACCTCCACTTCTGAATTCTTCTGCTATGATTTTTGCCAGAGCTGTGTCTCACCTGATCAGAAAAACTCCAGGGATGAGTTTTTGGCAGCATTCCTATGAAATTTAACCTATCCCAGAGCTTCAGTGTTTCCCCTCAGGATTCATCTCATCTGCCACAGTTACACCATCACTTCTGTCCTATCCATTATGGAAAAAGAACAATAGTCCTTATAATAATACAATAGTTGGTACAATAGTTCTCTTTGCTTATTTTGTGTTTATTTTAGGTATGGTTCCACCTTGGGGTGCTCTCATGGTGTCATGTCGAGCTCCCTCATGCCCAGCCTAGGCTGTTGAAGTGTATATTCCCAGTTTCCTGATTTTAGCATGCAACTACATCAGGATTTGTTTCAGCACTGTGCTATCCCAAGTTTTTCTGGAACACCTCACTCCTGGATCTCAGATACTCACCAGGACAGTCTTGCTGAGGGCTTTGCCTCATACAGCACTTCCTCAGAGACCCTGGTTTTGCTACCCTCCCAACACGCAAAGGTTGCTGCAGTTCTACAGTTCCCACTCTTTGCTTTTCTTTTGAAAACTTCTGCATAGCAGCAATAAATTAGTCATTTATTATTAATGTACTTATGGGCATTTTGGCAGAAATAATTATGTAGTGTTATGTGGTTGCGGAAGAAGAAAATCTTTGCTGTAAACAAAATGTTCAGCATGGGACTACAGGGTTTTACCTCACTGTAGGGAATATGTTGCTCCTCATGTAGATCTTTGTGTTCAAATACCTAATCTTCCATTTTCACTCTCAGAAAATTGCAGCTATTCATATTATGGGAGTAGCTGGATTTTTTAATAGGGATATTTTTTAAACAGAACCTGGCAAAGTGTTTGGTGATGCAGGTATTGGTGGGAATGCAATACTGTTTCTATAGGCCTCATTAAAATGCCAGTGAATTTGAGGGACATCTCTTTGTCAGGGTAAATCATCAGATGCCTCCTGAGACAAAATTCTGGCTGTTCTGTGCTGCTGGAGAGAATATTTTCTCCGACAGGTCCAGATCACCAAAAAAGTGCAAAATAGAAGGAAAAAAAAAAAAAGGCAATGTCCTTTTTGCTGTTATCGACTGTCATTTTATAATCATGAAATCAGATTCAATATTCTAAGCTATTTTAACTGGGTTTTGCTATTCTTTTCCCAATACAACTGGCTAGAGCCACAAAAGCACTGTTAGGCTATCCAGCTCCTCCTCCTGGAAATGCAGGAATAATGTTTTTCTCCTTCTGAGCATTCAGTTACCCGTCATTATAAATGGTTCCAGGAAATCAGAATTTCAGCAATTAAAACAGTTTGTTGCTAAGTGAGGTTTTACTGTTCAACCTATGTTATAAGAATTGTTATTATTTTCCTTGATATTTTCAGTCAGGTCTTAATTCCTCCAGAAAACCAGTAATTTCCAAGAAACTCAACTCTGCAAGAGTGTTACACTGCAAGCTGCGAGGAGGCATCATAAGTTTATGATGTTTGAGTCCCTGTCACATCATTTACATGGAAAAATGACACAGTGTCTTAACCAACCGTGTTAACAGGCAAGTTAAGAAACTGATAGGCAACATTGCAATGAACGCATTACCCGCTCTTCTGCGAGGAAGAAAGAGTGAGAAAGCAGCAACTACCACCTCTACATGGAGCAGGGTTGCTTCCAGGGGATGTTTGTGCTGTGCAGGGAAGATTATCCCTGGCTGAAAACTCAATCAGCTTTTAGCACCAGTTCTGCCAACAGCTGTGACACCTCAAAGTCTTTTAACCCTCTTGAGCTAAACTCCATGCTTCAGGGAATCGTTCTTATCAACAATCTAGCTGTGTCTGGTCACAAAAACACTTAAAGAAATTGCAGTATTTGAATCAATACAGACTTTCTAAAATTGTTTATGCTCTGGATTTAAAGCAGGCTGTGAAGCCACGGTTCATTTTCTTCCTTAGGGCACAGTGGCATCTAGTGGTCCTATGCTGAGTGAAAGGGAAACATAAAATGTGTATGAAAAACAGACCTTGTGTAACCATAACTTCATATAAAATGATTTTTACATGGTTCTGTATACATTAAGGTAAAATTTTTCAAAACCGCTCAAGACTTGCTCTCAATGAAAAATTTTCCATTGGTATTAGATACATAAATACCTTCTGAACCTGGCCTGAGGGACTTGAAGTAGTATATGTAAATGAAAATAGACCTTGAGATACATTGGGCACTCTACTCTGTACTATATTTCTTACTGTGTGTAAGCTCTTTTTATTCTTTTTTTTTTTCTTTTTTTCACAAACACAGTTCTTGCAATTGCATGGTTTTGTGAATACATCTGCAACGTGTTCAAATGCTTTCTTCACTAGAGATCTGGGTAAGTGCTGCAGAAAAGGAGAGGAATTTGAGCACTTACACTGTTAAGTGACTTCATTTCAACTCCATTAAAATCATGCAATTTTAAGTTGACTAAGAGGGGACTCTTATAGCTACACAGATAACTGAGTTTTGGGTTTGGCTAATGCTGCCAATTTGAGTGATTGGAAGTTTTAAGTAGTCATATATTTGATAAATTTGGCACTTAAACTATATATTTATTATGATATCTTCAACTTATTAACATTTCACATGCACAAAAACCTTCTCATTCTCTTTTCAGTGATTTTTGGCAGCATTTGTCATGATGGTGAGTGATAAAGAGCATTTCTGCTATTGGAGCTAAGAAAGAGAGTGGACCAAGGAAGTATTTTGAGATTACTACTGCACAGACATTCAGCCAGAGAAATGGTCTGTAACTAAATGTATCTAACCCTCTGAGAAGGAATTATACTCCAAAGTTATCCATTCTGTCTTAATGAGATGATGCAATATATCTTTACACAGCTGTTTTTATGCAGCTCACTTTAGAGTCTGATCCAGCTGAAAAGCAAAATACTTGAGTTTGATTTTGAAGTCAATGGTTTGTCTGTTGACTAATTAACATCCTGTTTCTTTTCATTATTACAGATAAGGTCTAGGTAATGTCCATGAGCATCTTTCTGGTTTTGACAGTTTGCTTTCTAGTGCATGGCAGAAAAATAAAAACAACAGAGATAATGAGATTCACACTGCACACCTGGTAGCTTTAAAATGAATGTTATTGGGAACCATTAAGTGATCTATTTTCTTCTTGAAACGTGGATGTAATTCCCATTAGCATTAATGGGAGTTAAGTGAGCACAGCCATGGTAGAAAACACCTCCGTGTGTAAAGGAAGGGAGGTTCTACTGTTTACCACTTTAAAAAAAAAAAAAAAAAAAAAAGAAAAAATTAAAAAATAAGATAGGAAAAAAAAAAACAAGATATATTATAACACAGATAGGAAAACAAAATGACAGTGTTTTAATGGCTGA
>JAOBAS010000072.1:5630830-5644183 GCA_025311575.1 Elanoides forficatus | reverse complement strand
GAGACAGGCCAGGATGCCGTTGGCCTTCTTGGCCACCTGGGCACACTGCTGGCTCATCTTCAGCCGGCTGTCAGCCACCACCCCCAGGTCCTTCTCTGCCGGGCAGCTTTCCAACCAGTCCAAACCATCAAAGCCCAAACCTTTATTCTGAAACAATAGAGACCAGAGAAGGGAATAAAAACTCTTCATGTAGTCAAATCAATGGAGAAAGAAATAGCAAGTTTGATTTAAAGGTTCCTACTTGTTCTTGTTCTGAAATGTTCCCTTCTCATCTGTCAGATGGAAATACAAGTCTTGTAATACATCAGAGATCTTGGGGGTTTTTGCACTTGCTTAGCTGAGTGAACACCTGAAGCTTCAATTGTTATACACTATTTTATATAGTCATAAAATGTGCAACAAAATTCAGGTGTTATGAAGAACATGCAGATCTCTATCAGGCACCTTCATTTTTCTACCATGTAGAAAAGAAGATTGACAGAGATCAGAGAGTCATAACTAAACCTTAGCTTTCTGTGGTGTGAAACATTCATGCCATACAGGACAAAAAATATGTTATCATACTGACTTCAGAGTATGGTTTGCAGATTTGAAGCCTTCTGCTATCTAAAACAGTATGGTAAAATGGGAAATATTAAATATTGATATGAAAACATACACTTATCCAACTTCAAGAACAGGGATTTTAAAGCATAAATATGTTTTATAATGTTGTTCTTAAATGAAAGCACACAACAGAGTCAAAGGCTCACAGGAAATGGTTTTACAATATTTTGACAAAAGCAGGAGTAGGAAATATGCTGAGAAAGTTACAAAATTTTCAGAAGTAAACAAATCGCTTAAAGATTCAAGAAGAAAATATTATCTGTTGAATATTGAGCATTTGCTTTGATGGTACACTTGGTGTATTTTTTTATCATTTTTGATCACCATTTTTGTTCATCTTTGAAAATTAAGTGTTAGTTTAGTCCTTAATCCAAGGAAGAACTTAATGCACCCAAACAGACTAATGTCATGCTTCGAATTTAGCAGGATCAGGACTTTAGTTATTTTATAAAAACATACATCTATAATTTTATAATTTAGGCTATGTTTTGACACAAGGCACTTATTTTCCCCTTTTCATAAATTTCCAGGGAATGAATTTTATAAATTGGCCTGCTTCCATAGCACATAACATATATTACTCTATAATAATTTAATTACTTAATTGGCATTTATATATTACTTTGTTTTGTAATCTGGGGAAGTAACCCTTTGAAGCATGGAATTCCCTTTCCTAGCAGCTGGTGACCTTTCAAGTTATTTTCATAGGCAAAAAACTCACAATATTCTCCAAATGCTCTGCAGATAAGATGTAAAAGTTTATGTGTCTGGGTTAAACAAGACAATATAGCCATAAAAGTGAAACAATGTGTTTTGACTTGTGCCAAGAAATGTTCTAAAATGGCTTCACTGGGTTCTACATAAAGTTCAAAGCAGAACTACTAAATCTGAGGTGGTTTATTACCAAGTTAGAGAACATATATTCTTTAAAGCTGTAAACAAAGCCTCAGAAATAATCTTTCAGGACCTTGTATTGGCATAGTTCTTAAAATCTTAGAGCTTTTTGTACTATTTTAAAACTAGCATGAATTAGATCAGGGTAATTAACGTGTAGCCAAGCAGAAGAAATATTCTGCTATGAGTTTTCTGTTATTTTAAACAGTTACTGTTAGGCCTAATAAAAACCAAAAACTTACCATATTTGTCTAGCTATCAACTATACAGCAAACCAGCAGAAAAAGCAGGATACTTACACAGTTTTCAGTCTATTTGTTATAATAAGCACCCAGAGATGAATAGCGTCTTGTCATTTTTCATGGCACTCTAAAATATTGTAGTTAGAACTGCTGACCAAATGAATGTTGGGATAATTCTTGTGACATAAGAAAAATTGAACTAAAACCCTGGAATGACAAGCTACTTGCAACTTTACTAGTTCGAACAGTGGAAACAAAAATGAGACTTATTTACCTTTGATACAGAAGTCCTACAGCTTTTTTTTTTTTCTTTTTAAATTGTCATAATGGTGGTGTACATGTGAAAATGATGTCAACATAATTAACAATGTATGACCAATGGAATTAGGAATTGAATATTTTGTGTCTGGAGAGCTAATTGCAGCCTGGTACTAATATGTAAATTAGATAGTTAGCATTGTAAAACTGCATGTTTGTAAAATTATTATTTAAGATTTTTCCATAATATTGCTCATCTTAATCTGCTGAGTCAAAAAGACTGGAAGCATGGAAGGAATAGTAACTATTTAGTGAAGGTCTTACCATTCCATGATCTATTTTATAATCTGTCCAGTGTGACAAGTCAGAAGCTGTCATACAAAACATAATAACTGAGCTCTCTCTAATCCAGCAATCAACACTCCAGTTGTTCAAGAACTTTGGACAAGCATTTTAAGATCTGAACTTCATGGGATTTTACTCCAGAAATGAGGAAGAAGTCATAACCGCTACATTCTACCATGTGTTTGTGGTGAGACGCATATTGTGCAGCTTCATTGACCAATCGTCTTGAAATTGCATAGTTGAGAATGCAAGAATCATGGGGCTCACACCAAGAAGAGCAGAAAAGAAAAAGGCTTACTTCTACCTGTCCAGCATACCTTTACAGCCATGTCCTCTGCTCTCACTCAGGAGGGTCCAACAGTGATGTGATTGTGAAGATGTAGCTTTGTTCGACAGCCAGTGCTTGACTTCTTACAACAGACTGCATCCAAAAACTCATATTTATTTTCTTTATTAAGTGTGGTGAGACACTCCTGATCAAGGGGTATGGCATGAGACAATGGAAAGCACTTACATGATGTGTTTGCACAGCTTGCACAGTGGTGCGGACCAGCTCACGCAAAGAAACTTGTGATCAGCCATGTGTAACTCTGTGGATCACCAACCTGCTTGAGACACATCCAGCTTTGTATGTGAAGGATGTGTCTACTCTAACCTGTCGATCATATGATTGAACAGAGAAGGCACAATGCCATAAATAAGGTGCCCCAATGCTAACTCAGGATAGCTCTCATTGGCTGGTCCAGTGTTGCTGCCTGGCAAAGTAGATGACCTTATGTTGTGATGGAGAACATAAGCGAAAATTTCACCAACTGTTGCTCACCATGGGTAAGTTGATTAATCATTAATGGTGTTGTTCCTTGCCTACATGGCAAGTGAGCTTTCCCCTTTTGCCTTTCATTCATGCTTAGATTGCTGGCATTCCTCTCAGGCTTAATTATATTGACTGTCAACTTATATTATTATAATAATGTTGATCAGACTTGGTCCTTAGACCATTGCCATTTTATCATCCATTATCCAAAGAACCCTTGTTGTGTGGCATTAAGACATTTTACCTTTATGTGACCTTTCTCAGTATGATATATTTATTTATATGCATACAAACAGACACACACACATAGACTGACACAGGTAAAACAGCCAGTAGAAAGTGTTTGAGAAGTTCAGTTGAGCATGTGCTGGTGTGTAGAAGGAAAGGAGTGCAAAGATGCCTATAAAAATTTGACTGAGAAGTTCATACACTTCAGTCCTTATGTCCTGCAGCCCAGTGTAAGCTGGTAAATAAAGACAATTCTAATACAGCTAGAGAAAGAATATGTAAAGCACATCTTATAACACATAAAAAGCAAAAGTTGTTCTATCACGATTAATCATAGTTAAATTCAATACATCAAGTTGCTACTGCATCCTATGTTGAAATATAGTGAAGCTAAACAACATTAGAGGTTCCAAGAATCAAACTGTGGTAAACAACCTACAGAAAGGAGATAGCAGTTGCACTTCCATCTCTGTGCTATGAAAATATATGTATAGTAATAGATTAGAAGCAATGAGAAACCAGTAAACCATATCACCTAAATGAAAAAAAAAAAAAAAAGATAAAAGACAGTAGAACAGTATTCATGACTATGTATTATCTTTTAATATTATCTGTATCCTTGTTAATGCAACAGCTGTGACCACAGGTGCTGAAAGGAGGCCATTTAATTGGTTCAAACAGGATGCAGCCAAAGAAGTCATATTTGTTTTTCTTGTCGAGTACTGTGAATTTAAGCCTGATGTTCATTAGAAAAGAAAAACTTTTTTGATTGTTTATAAAACAAATTTTGAGACACATACATATATACATGTGCGTGTGTTGGTGGATGAGTTTTGGCTGGCTGCCAGGCACTCAACAAGCTGCTCTCTCTCCCTCCTCAACGTGACGAAGGAGAGAATAGGATGAAAAAGCTCCTGGGCTGAGATAAGGATAGGGGGATTGCTCAGCACTTACCATGACAGGCAAAACAGAATCTACTTGAGGAAGGTTAATTTCATTTCTTGCCAGTTAATAATAATGTAGGATGATGATAAAAAGAGACAAAACCAGAAACACCTTCTCCCACCGTCCCTTTCTTTCTAGGCTCAATTCGCTCCTGATTTGCCTATCTCCTTCCACTGAGGAAGGGATGGGGAATGGGGGTTGAGATCAGTTCATAACATCTGATCTCTGCTGCTCCTTCCTTTTCACCCTCTTCCCCTGCTCCAGCGTGGGGTCCCTCCCACAGGAGACAGTCCTCCATGAACCTCTCCAACGTGGATCCTTCCAACAGGGTGCAGTCCTTCAAGAATTGCTCCAGCATGGGTCCTTTCTACAGGGTCACAGCTCCTGCCAGGAGCCTGCAGGGCTGCTTGTCTCACATTTTTCTCACTCCTCTTTCTCACAGCTGCTGTGCAGCATTTTTTGCCCTGGGGGCAGCCCCTGGTCTCTTCTCACAGAGGCCACCCCTGCAGCCTCCCCCTGCTACCAGAACCTTGGCGCATAAACCCAAAACACAGGTACACATTTCTATATATTTCAGTAAAATGTTCAGACACTAAAAGTGAAGGCATTGAATCCAACACTGACGGTCAAGTACAAAGAATAACAGTGTGAAATCACTATAGTTTCATTTCAAATATAGGCAAGAAAAGTTTCCAGCACTCCCATAAGCCCCAAAGTGGCAAGTCGTCCGGCATGTATCTCAACCTTTGATGGGAGTGTCAGCCTTTGAATCAACATCCTTTTGCCTGGGCATGCCCATTAATCTATTATTTTCTTCATATTTTGGAGCAGTTGCTTAAATTTGAGTCTGTGTGATCCTTTTGTGCAAGTAGCTTGAGTGTTTGTGGAAAGGAAAGGCATTTATCTGCAGACCTGGAGAGCGTTCTGACACAGAGTTTCATCAGACAACTACAATTTCTGTCAGAACGCAGCACTGTTATGTCTTAGTGGTTTCCTGCCACCTCATCTGGAAGGTTGTTATTGACCCATCTTTCCTGGATCCAGGCCCCAACATCTGCATTGCTTCAGGTCAAAAATCCTGCACCTCCCACATGCTCTTTTACAGCTCCATGAGCCCAGAGGCCCTGGAAGCCCCAGTTCTTGGTCTTCTCATTACCCTGCTCTTCAGCAGAGCTCTGAGGGAGGTCCCTCCTGACTCCAGAGTGCTCTCAGGTAACTTCCAGAATGCTTCTGCCAAGCCAAGGATATTTCGAGGTCACTCCCAAACATCAGAACAGTAAAAGTTCCTTGGAACTGGGGCAGAAAAACAAACAATTTTTGATCCTGTTTCTTCCAAAAATTACCTTTAAAATATCTTCTGAAGATCTGAAGTAAAACCTATAAGCTAGAAACAAAACCAGGTTTTGACAAACTCCTCTTAGATGGTGTCCGTTAAGGACATCACTCCCTGCATGCCTTCCCTATCTTGTCCATAGTTGCTTATTTTTTTGAATGTGTATTTGGTATTGTAACATCTCTAAGAGGAACGGAACAGTTAGTGTATCAGGTTTGCACACAGAAAAGAAGTATTAATATCCTTGTAATTCAGTGGAGGACAGCGCAGTGATCCACAGGTAGATCTGATATGGCTGCATGGACAGGGCCAACCGTGCAAAGGCACTAGCTGATCTTCCTGACAGATACATAACCTCCCAGTTCCAAAGATAACACAGGTGCCCTGACTCAGATGTCTCTTCTTCTCCCTCAGTAGTGCGGTATGCCATCAGGAGATGACGTTCCCAAGGAAGAGCTTGCTCTAATTGAGCCAACTCACATATCCCTGTCATAAAAGATAAGAGCTTTAGAATCCTCTTGGGACTTCATACTCTCCCTTGAGCATCTGTAGACCACGTCATTTTATCTTTGCTGCTATGGTTACCTAAACCAGCTGGAATAATGTTAGATCAGGCATAATCTACTACAGTCAGTTCTCCTGACTGATGTGCAACTACAGCTGCAAATTTACTCAAGAATGAGGTAGTACAACAAGGAAAGCTAGTCTTTCAAATAAGTATGTTAAAATAGCACTAACCTTCCTAGCAATTTATTTAAATATTTGAATTGTAGTAGTGGAAACATTTTATGTAATTTTCATTCAGCAATATAAGTTTACAATTGTTATGTCTGTGTGTTTGTATGTAATAACCAATGTTTCCAGTGTCCTTCAACATAGCAAGTCTCAATTGACTTCTGGAGAAATCTGGGATGCAAAAGGAATTGGCAATACAGGTAATACAGCTTTCACAGCTAAATTTCTTGAAGCAATTTTATGATTTTCTTCTGTCACGCTTTATGTTGGATATTAGCGTATTTGGAAGGATTAGGAATTAATTGCATTTCAAATTATGAGGTCTAATCTGAAAAGTGTCATTGTGTATCCATTTTTTATAATATCTGGGGGTTTTATGTTCTCAACACAAAATGGCCAACATCTGCTGAAGAAAACAGTGTAGTCATGTTCCCACACTCATGAGGAGCAGACCTACTTCTGCATATCACAAGGTAATTCTCTGCATGGAAAGTCGTTGCCTCACTGCAATAGAAACAGCCTTGGTTTACTTAGCTCAGTAATTCTTATTAAATGTGCTGAATCACCCTTTCCCTCATAAACCTCTGAAATTCAGTGTACCATAACAGACTGAATCTTTCAGTTAAACATTGTATTTTAAATTCATTTTGATTACAGGTGTTGACAGAGCTCTCTCAAATGTAAGGCATCAAGGTGTCCCAGAGTTGAGGAAAAGCCTTATTCTCTCCTTTTTAGAAATAAAACTTCTTGGTGACAAGTGGTATAAAGTGAAGCAATACTGGCCACAGCACAACACTCATTTGAAACAAATGGCATGTCAGACGGAAGCTCTGCTCTGTGCCAGGTAATTTATCTCACCCCTTCCTCTCAGCTAAGATTTTATGGTACTGAGTGCTAGGGAAAAAAGTGTGAAGTGCTAAGTTAAAGTTTGGAATATATTCTTATGTTTTCTTTTGCATCACATATATTATTTTCTTCCCAAATCATATTTAGAAATTCATAGGAATGTATATTACAGCTAATTCTTTTTTATTTGCAGAAGGAGCTATATAGTTTGAATTCCTACTAGTTGTTAGTCATATTCTACCTAGCAACATTGTTTTAGAAGTCAAATTACAGTAAAATGGAGAGGAGTCATTCAAGATGCTCCACAGGCATCTAATGCCTTGTTAGAAACTCTGCCCTCTCTTACCTTCCTCCCAGGACACTTCTCCGCAGAGACACTGACCAGGCAGTGACCTAGGGACTCCCCTGGGACCCTGTTAACTTGTTTGAACATCTCACCCTCCCCTCAAGAGTCATGGATAAATGGTTGTGTGTAAGTTTAAGGGGTAGGATTAAGCACTACAAATTTTGATCCAAGCCTTTCATCTTGACGTGCAAAAAGCCCAACCAGGCAGTGCACAATATCTGAGAATTAAGCTTCACTCTTTTGCCCTCATGGGTAATTGCTGACAAGTCTTTCTTAGACTCCTTTAAAAACAGAAGAGTTCAAGCATATTCAAACACACACAAAGCCCTTGAAGGCACGCTGCAAACTTGTTTTATTTACAAGCACTTCCATCCCTTTTCTTTGAGAAACAGTGGGGCAGACTCTGCTTTTGAGATCTTTCACAGGAAAACAGCATAATCAGGGGATGCTTGTGCCTGGGACTCAAAGTCCTGGCTGCTTTCCCCTCCCCCATATGTCGATGCTCAGTTGCCAGCACTCAGGTGCTTTGTGTGCTGGCTCAGCACTTCTTGAGCTCAGGCTCATTTTAACAAAATTGTATGTGGACATAAAATAGTCTAAGGCACTCTGGGGACTTGGAGAGCATGTGAAATTATCCTTTAGGCATAGCAGCTCTAGGACTGTAAGGCTGGTGTAGAGCTTGGAAACAGAAGAAGCTGCAAATCTTAAGAGTGAAACACGAAAACTGTTTCTTGTGCAATGATTTACTAGATTAAACACTGAAAAGACCATGAGGGCCTAGACAGAAGGCTCATGGTAAGGAAAAAGGCCTTGAATAGCTACAGCTGAATTCTAGAGTAGAAGGTGTATTTCCAAAATCCAAAGGTCCACATGAGAGGACCACAGTAAAATGCTGTCAGTATTTGCATTGATATTAGCCTTGCATCTCTGTTAAATGGGTAAGAGAAATAGCACTAACAGATAAATAAGTAGTGAGGGGGATGCAAGAAAACTACTGAAAGTCTGGTCTCCGCAGAAAAGAGGTGAAAGTACTAATGAATAGTTTATTCCTTGCAGTGTTAGGGAATCTTCTTTTCCTTCTCAAAAGACCAGAAGGATATAAATGAAATTAAAGGTTCATTAATATGACTAATTAATTTTTTCTTTTATTCTTCATTTCACAATTGTAACCTATCAACATTCATAATTAGGTTGAGGGTGCTTCACTTTTTAATGGAATGGAAAAATATGAGGAAGAACTCATTCTGATTAGATATAACCATTATTTCTAATATGCAATATATCAACTTCCCAGCTAATTATACAATGGAATTATCATGCCTATTGCTATTAAAATTAAGAAATCATTTGATAAATCCTCTTTTCATAGGTTTTCAGGACATTTGTTTCTCTTAAATAGGCTATTCAAGTACTGGATAAGATTTGCTAGCTGAATACAAAAACCCTTTTGGCTCTGAAAGAATTAATTGTACTTTAACCAATATTTTAACTTTTCAACAGTTTTAGGGTCCAAAGACACATATAACAATTATATGCCAATTATTCCCTTCATCTGAGTATGCTTTCAATGTTGCCTTAGGGAGATTTTATTCCAACATTTATCTCTTCTCAAATCTTATTAGCATGGCTAAAATTCTGTCCTAGTTAACAGTGGTGTTTAAGTAGATTGACTTGCATGCATGAAGTCTGTTCGTGGGGTTAGGTTGTCCACTTCTAGGTTACTCTGTGAATAAAGCCAAAGGACTGTGACATCAGAACCAGACAGTGAGGTCAGAACAAAGCAGTTTCAGCAGAAAGCATGAACAGAAATTTGTAAACTGAACCCACCTTAAGCAGAGGAGCTTTCTAAGTCCTGCTGATGCTGGTATCTGCCCACTTCTGAGAGGAAGTGCACTGATAGGAGCTGCTGGATTCTTCCACAGCAACATGCAAGCTGTCATTATCACTAAACAACAGTCACTGTAAATGTATATTGTCCAGGACTTGTGAAAGGGATGCAAATTAAATTAGATGCTCTTGCCACCTGAGAGTGAGTCTTGCAGAGGTAGACCATAGCTACGTTGGTAAATATGTTTTGAATTAAGTGAATAAACAATGCTGCTTTATGAACTAATGCTTCTCATAACTATTCTCAAAGTATCATATATTGTCATACCAACAACGGTTTAAAAAAAAAGAACATGAGCATCGAACAAATCCCTGTTTTCAATTCCATTTGAGATTAAGGCTTTGCTCAAAATATAAAGTAAAATATTGGAGCCTAACTAAAATTTTCAGATGCCTTTTTGATCCAGTATATTACTTAGGCCCTTACCAGCTGGCCTTACAGTGACTCACTATGTATCAGTTACCTACCTCTTACCGGTCATTCTATTGAAGAGTGACTTAATCTATGGGCCTATCTGTAGAAAGTTGGTTTTTGGAGGTGGAGACCTGCAGGGTCTTCTTTGAATAAATACCTCTGAAAGGTAAATTTAGAGTCATTGATGAGGTTGAGCTGGACAGATATACACATAATGAATCTTAGGATAGTTAGTTGCTGCAACTTTTGCTTTGAATACTGATTATCACACAAATACAGCATGACCAGGCTACGTTCCTACCCAGAACTTGGGTCCTACTTTTCACATCAATGAAATACAAAGTAGGATACTGTGACTGATACTGAATATTGGCCTGATACTCCCATCCATCCAAGATCTCCAAGAAAACTCAAGTTTTAGGTGACTAGAGACTTTTAAATAGTGAAGCAAGGTATATCAAATGTTGGCATAGTGTGAATTTGGTTCAAATGATCCATGTGGATGCATATTAAGCACAAAGAAAAAAATTATGAAAAAAATCTGATTGGAAATTAGCAGCTTTAACCACCAGAAGAGTGAGATGCTGGAAAACTCCTTCTGATGTTAGCATGAAACATATACTGTTACAAGACAGAGCAGGATCAGGTATCATCAGTTTAGATGAGCTACTGCCTGATGTAGTGGACAGGTAGACTCTGTGTCCAAGAAGCTCCTTCTCTGTCTTAACACCAGTGGTTGCAGTTGCCCAATCTGAGACATTTTTTAATTTCTCACATGTGCAGAATTCCTGTTCAGTAGAAATTAATGAGAAGTAAGGCAATGATGGCTCTGCATCTCCTGAAACTTGATTCTTACTACAAGACAAACACATCACCTTGGAAGCCTTCCATTCATTCGCCAGCTTTATCATGATGACAATCACAAGAGATGCCTTTCATCAGTTGTCCTCCAAATCTTTTACCATTAATTCAAAAGGTAAGACACAGTGACCATTAAACAGTGTCAGCTTCAAATCAATGTTTTGATTGCAAAGGTCACAGAAATTAATCCTACTTTTTAAAATTTCATAAGGGTACTAAGTGAATTATTTTCAGTCTGAGATGTTCTTTAGCAGGACTCTGTCCTCCTTGTTGTATAAGCCTGTAGCTATAACTAGGTGGGGATAAGAAAACTAAATCCGACTTTATGAAATGGTTAAAATTCAGCCATTGATCTATTTCTTGAAACTGAAACTTCATGAATCACTGAAGCAAATTAAATCAGCCAATTTAATTAATGAAAATATCCAAACATTCCATTGTTGTCTTCTTTTACAGTAGCCTATGCTGAACCCAGTACACCACAGCTAAACTGCTTCTACCATTTAAAGTTTGTTTTACCAGACTAAAGTTTGCATTACTAAATGGCATTGCATTCTTACAGGTCTTGCTGCTGTTTTAAGATGTGTCTGCACTGAGGAGCTGTAGCACAGGGGCATGAATTTGCAGAGTGAGACAGCAGATAAAATTAGATGGGTAGGGCCCTCAAACAGTGAACACAACTTTTCCTGCACAACTCAACTTGTTACGTAGATGCTTGTGTGTCGTCCAGCAGTTTTGGTGCCCAGGAAAGCTATGTGTATGTACCTTGCTGTGTCATGTCTGCTACCACTGGATTAAGTGTAACAAAACCTGTTCAAGTTTAGGTATGTCCATGCAGAGGAACACCTCTGTACCTCTCCTCAGCACCACTTACGGTGCAGTCTTCATTGCTCCCAATTCCATCTCTCATGTACCACTTGATTACTTAAATATGAGTCTAACATAGCTGTAGCTAACCAGATGAGGTTTTAGGTTTGGGGTTTTTTGATTTTTGCAGAGGGAATTTGGTATGGAATTGATGGAACCAAACTGCTTTGAAAGCCATTCCCAGCACAAGTGTAGGACGGCATGCTGGAGTGCTGTATAGAAAAAATGAAGATATCTGATAGTTTTCCAAGCTGTATCCAAACTTTCCAAGCATACCACAGACCACCATAAAAGTGAAACTATTCTAACTTATTTTAAATTTTTGACAGCTTAAGAATTGCCTTCCATATCCCATGCAACTGTTTCCTAGGGCAAGAAGGAACTGGGGTCAAGTCACTTTTCTTGTGTAACAGTTGGGTTAGCCAGTCTGCAATAAAGTCATGAACTTCCATAGATACTAAAAGCCTAGTTTTTCAACAATTTTGCAGATCTTATCTATTAAAATATCTTGAATACCGCCAATACAATTGGATTTTTATTTACCAGAATAGTTATAACACTAGACTCTGTTAAGACATGTACATAGGTCAGAATCCACTACTCTAAGTCATCTGCTTGAGACTTTTTGTTAACTATTCAGCAAAGGGTTTGAAACCATTCTTCCTGCCATGTTTCCAAATTAATATACTGCAAAGGAATTTTATTTTTCATTTTTTCACTTTACATGTGATATGTGTGCACCTTATTGTACAACAAAATGAAGATCCTTAGAATGCAGAAGACAAACCTTGGATTCATACAAAAATAATTTTTGATGAGGTTTCCAACACTATATGGTATAAATACCTTCCTGAAGAAATCCGTTCAGTTTCACAAATGTCATTTTGTTTAAAAATTAAAAAGAATCAGTAAGAGCAAAGAGAAGAACATGTTTGGCAGGTAAATGTACCTTATTCATTTGCTCCTCTAAAATACTTTGATTAAAATTTAAATTTTCTTTTATTACCTGCAAAAATAACAGTAAGTCTTCATATTGAAACTATCCTTTAGTGAGTCAGTCACTGCACTTCATGTTCTTTTGAAGTACAAACACAGTGAGGTAAGTGTAGTTAAATCACGGCTATGTTTAGTTTTTTAAAAAGTACAATGCCATGTACTAGAGACATTCACATACAACAAAATATTTTAATATATCAAAATAAAAGTATGTGTTACAAGCACACAGGTACCATATACAGGTGCCTGTTTATACCAATGTCTATTAATATTTTAAATTGTTGGTAGACTTTTATGCAGAGCTTGATCCTTTTGTGACATAATTTGATACAGTTTCACTGGTTTCAGTGAAGTCATACCAAGTTATACCAGATGAGTTAAAAAAGTAGTCAAACTAAATTTATCAAGAATGATGAAATACTCTGATACCTTCTGCATCATACAACCTCTAGTACTTCAGTCAGGAGCTAAACAGGCTGAAAAACTTGGGCACTCCAGCATCAAAGGACACCAGCCTCATTTCTTGTAAAAAAATGATAGTATGTGAATAAACAAAGTTAAAAGTTGTCCTGGTTTCAGCTGAGATAGAGTTAATTTTCTTTCTAGCAGCTGGTATAGTGTTATGTTTTGGGTTCAGTATGAGAAGAATGTTGATAACACACTGATGTTTTCGGTTGTTGCTCAGTAGTGTTTAGACTAAGTCAAGGATTTTTCAGCTTCTCATGCCCAGCCAGC
>JAOBAS010000072.1:5607184-5622582 GCA_025311575.1 Elanoides forficatus | reverse complement strand
GTGGGGGGGGGTGTCCTGACGGCAGCTAGTCCCCAAAAACAGCCTGCGGCCGCCCTTCGGTCCGTCCCGAGGGGAAGGTGCGAACTCGGTGCCCAGCGTCAACCGCCTGTTAAAAAAATTGGTGGAGTACCGGGAAAAGAGAGGGAGAGTGAATAAATAATGCTGCTGCTGTTATTATTATTATTATTGGTGCTGCTGTTGTTGTTGCTATTATTGTTGTTATTGTTGTCATTATTACCATTATTAACATTATCGTTATTGTTGTCACTATTATCATTGCTATTATCATCACTATTATCACCATTATTATCATTATATTATCATCATTATCATCATCAGTGCTATTATTACTATGAGAAAGCCTGGATTTGTATTAGCTAATTTTAATTAACTATCCCTACACACAAGCACAACATCTAAGCTTACAAATAGATACAGAATAGTTATGCTTCTTCGTGCCTTTCAGTCTAGCTAACTTTATTTTTACTGTGACAGATCGCAACTCTGCCCTGTTCAGTAACCCATCTTTGACAAAAAAGAAAAAAAAGATTAAAAAAATGCCTCGGTGTACAAAGCAAAGTGAGCCTAAAGTGAACTTTTCTACAACGTGCCCCTGCAGCAATTAGCAGCTCATGAACTTCCTAAGCTTGTGTTCAGCGCAGCAAGAGGGATTTACCTACTATGCATTTTCCAAACGCTTTTTGAACAAAAGCAGAATTTTAACATCCAGAACATATTGCAGTATATTACGTGCAGCACCCATAACATATTACAGCTTACGTTAACTATGTGAAGCAGCAGCTCCATTTCGTCTGTTTCTCTCTCTTCGTGGACGTAAATATACATATAAAAACATATATATCAATGTACATATGTATGAGTAATCAAATTACCAATTTCATGCTGAAAATGAGCTTGTCTGCTTAATGTGTTAACTTTTTGGAACTTGCCACCTTAACTGGCACTTTATAGTTTTTTATTTGTGAGAAATGGTAAATAATGGCTGTCTATCTGTCATCTTCTGTACCACTCACGATAGTACAGATAGATTTCCCTCCCTCCTTTTTTATCCTATCTGTCATTTCTTTTCCAGACTGCAAAGTCTAGCTTTACACAGTTCTTGATATGGAAACTACTCCTCAGTTTTGGTGAGGGACAACATTCTTCTGCATGTCTTTACTTCTATTACATCATTTAAAATTTAATAAATACCTTTAAGAGCAGAGTCTTTTTAAGAGTCTTTGTAAAAGTCAGCTATGTGAATGTTCATCTATTTACTTTACAGGTAATTTACAGACCTAGTTGTCTTTAAGACAAGCAATTTACATTTTTCTCTGGCAGAAAAATTACTTCGGTCTCACCTTCTTTAGATCCCAGATAATATTCCCATGGTGTATATAATTTCTCTACAGTCCTTCCTCTGCAATGGCTGCACTTCCAAGTTATCTGCAACAAACAATTCTTGATTTAACTTATGAAAGATGTCAGAGTATCAAAAATGTTATGGTCATCTAAATTTAGAAATAAATAGGAATGTTATGAAGCATGGAACTGTACTATCATAGTCAAGGGAATACTGCAAGCAGCTAGCACTCCTAAGACAAACAAACAGGGCTGAAACCTAAATGGTGAACAGGAAGTCTATCATAAAATAGCAATATTTGTTCTCCTTCAGCACATTAGCTCTTAAATAAATGCAAAATAATTTATTCAGACATACAGGGAAGCAATACTACATAAAACACACAACAAAAGACCTTGTCTTTCAAACTACCTAGTTCCTAATATTTCTAAGTAGACATTTTCAGCCATGATCTTTATTTCCCTTTAATTCAGGTACTCTGAAAACAGATCAATATGTTGGGTGTAAATTCCTGATTCAATAGAGATCAATGTGACTTTAGACTTTTTTTCCCCCAAAGTAAATTATTAATTATTTTTTTTAGTGAGAAGATGATTCTTCTCTCAGGCAGAAATCATCCTTTTAAGGGAACTCTGCCTGTGATAGTCTTGGTGAAAGAGTTACAAACAAAATTAGATTAATTTTAATTTCTATCTTCAGCCCTTTTGTGATGCTAGAAAATAATCTCCACCAGAAGGCTCTGTTTGAGGAAAGATTGTGGCTCATACAGACCTGGGTCCCTAAGAGCCAGTAGCAGGCTGTTTTTCAGATGCAAACTTGTTCATGAAAATAAAAGGAAAAAAGTGAAGAGTGGGCCTTCCATCCTCCAGCTGAAGTTAGATTCATTTTCAGAGAAAAAGAATTTACTCCAAACCATATCTAATCTTAATATCAAACTTACTTACATTTTTTCAAGTCCACAGATGAAGATGGGATGATCTGAAGGAAAAAAACCTCTCAGACTGAGAGTAAGTCTTTTTTTTTTTTTTTTATGTTTTCACTTCGACTTCCACAGAATATCTACACTTTTAGGGGGATTTGGCTAGTCTGAACAGCAATCTTGGCAAAAAATAAAACACCATAGGAGCATAAGCAATCAGAACTGTTGAGAGAGACAATGAATATGTAGAAAATACAGAAGACTGTGTGCATAAGAACTGCCACCAAATGTCTAGGCGCCTCTGAAGTGTGAAAACATTTTAAAACTGTGTTGCTGAAAATAGCATAAAAGTCAACCTCAGAACACATCCAGCTTTCTTTTAAATAATAAAAAACCCCCACACTTGTTCTCTGCTTCTTTCCTATTATTATTCAAAGTCAATTTGTGTATATCTGATTCTCTCTGTTTCATATTCAAGCTGGATAGAATTGGAGAATTTACATACTTTTTATGAGCCTTGGTCAGTTTGGGGAACTCTTTTTCCTTCTCCTTATGCATGTAAATATATGTATATATATGTAATCAAATCACCAGCTCTGTGTTGAACATAACACTTGTCTGCTTTCTCTGTTATTTTCTTACTCTATTTTGGACATGAATACATGTCTGTGACCATAGCACAAACCATATTCTGGTGTCTTCTGCTCACACAATACCTGAATTTACGTGCTATAGATTAAAAAATGACTCCTTAGAAGAGCCATTGTAACTCTGGTAATTCTAGAGGAGTGTGTGATCCAAGAACTACCCAGATAAGCAATCTGAATATTTTAATATAGAAATGAAAGAACTACTCGATACTCCCTGAAGTTATTAAAAAAAAAAAAAAAGACATTCTCAGAGATTTGTGTTCAAAAGGAAAAGTCAGTGGAAGGAGAAAAAGGGAAGGCAAAGGATCCCACATTCCTTAGAAGATTTTGAATATTCTAAAACACTGATTTAAAAAATGCCCCAAAACAACAACAAAAAACCCCAAACCTCTAAAAACTAAAAAAAAAAAAAAAAAAAAAAAAAAAGGCAGGGAAACAATTATACATGCTTTGTTTAGGCCTGTGTATTCCTTTATTCCTTCTCTGTTTCAGTTACTGCTTGCTCACCCTTGTACTCTTCAATGTTCAGGTTTCACCACCTCCCCTGCTCCTTCTCAGTGGAGATACTGCGTTTCACTCCTCCCGGAGTTGAGAAGTCAGAGACAGCAGCATTTAGTGGCAAATCCTTGCAAACCTCCCACTCCTGTGTCTTGACTGTCCTTTGAAAAACACCGATCTAAACCATTTTCCCTGAATGGTCAACTAGACTGTCTCCGCAGCTGCTGACATGTTCCTGGGGGATCATGGTTTGACCTGGAGTGCCTCCCTCAGCTCAGCCATGGAATTCCCTTTCCGTGAAGCCACAAAAATCACTGTTGTCATCACAAAGCAGCTGGAATTGAAGCTCAGGAGCCTACAAGTCCACAGTGTGCCCAACTGGTGACCCAGCAGAAGGAGATTTTGGGGAGTGATGGCACCCGCAGTGATCTGGGCAGCATCTCCAGGTTTTGCACTCGATCAAAAGTCTTTCTCTCTCTGCTCTCTCAAAGGTAGAAATAAGAGCTTTAGCAGAAATAAGACTGTGTGTGTGTTTGCACTTAAGGGGCATAATCTATTGTGGGAAGGCTAAATTGGAGAAATGACCTTGGCCATTCATTTTGGTTGCAGTGAGGTGAGTCATTATTCTAACTGCTTCTGCTTTAGCAGATCACACATCTGTGGAGCCTTCTGCCCCCCAGCCACGTATTGGTATCTTTTCTCCAACAGGCTGCCTCTGACACGGGACAGCAGGAATCGGAATGAAGTCGTGAAAACTTCGGTGTGAAGACAAGCTTGAGAGACTTCTGACACAAGATACTTCCTTCTCTTTTCATGAAAAAAACAACTGCACACTAACACTTAGCCTTATTTTCTATTCTGCCCCAGGACCCATGTTTTTATATCATTTAAACCACCTGTAATTGCCAAAATAAGTAGAGCAGCACAATACAAATAAATGAAACCATTTGTCTTCCCATTAGAAGTAAAAAAGAGGGTAAGCATCCCTATTCTTCTTGTAGTCTCTAAGATGTTCATCAGTAAGGTAAGCCTTTTTTTTCCCTGACTCTTCCCATCAATACTTTAATACCTACTGGATTTGATGATTTACAAAAAAAAAAAAAAAATCTGATTAACAAAATAAGTAGAGCCTTCATTCTACAGAATGAAACAATTTGAATAATTTTCGTATAAACCTCAATAATTGAGTGTAAATCTGTGACAAAACCTTCAGATATTTTCACAGTTAAGTCTTATTTATCATTCCTGGTCTTTGCTAAATTTAACATGAATCACTGACTCAGACACAAGCTGAATTTCTTGTAGGAGTTCACTGTTTTATCTATAAATAGCATATGTAATCTGTACTTCACCAATACCTTTATTCTAAGCCACTGAAGAAGCATTTTGGGTATGCTTTTTTAAGCCTCTTTTCTTGCCTCCTGAAGATGAGAATTTCTGTGGTGTAAAAGGTCATTTGGGGGTCCATGGCAGTGAGTAATTTCTATAGGTAAAAAAAAAAAGGGGGTATTTCTTTATGGATATGTCTTACTTAAATAAAAGATAATTCCAATTTAATTCATTCCAATTAACTCTTACTTTGGTCTTTTACTGTTGTAAAATAAAAACAAAAATAATGTGAGGAGGAATGTTACTTTCTAACTTTCACAGTGGGTTCAGCTCTTGAGGCTATGACATAAAATTCAGGACAATGACAAATGGATGACACTTGGCATCTGAAGCCCGGCCAGCAGAACAAAGATCCTATTGTCTAAGGGATTACGTCCAAACAATGAGGTTCATTTTTTGCTCTACAGACATAAAACAGTCCCACTTGCAAACACATGTAGACATCTCTATATGAAAGTTTATTACAGCCTTTCATGTTTGAAAATGCATTTTTTCTTCACAATGGAATATTTTAATCCCCCTGTTTAAATTTTTAGTCTTCTTTTTTCCTTCTTTCTTTTCCATTACGTAGAAAAAATCCTATGAAAAAGATAGGACATGGTGAAAGACTAATAGTTTCAATAGTTTATTCTCTGACCATGCTTAATTATGAGTGGGATTTAAGTAGGTGTTAAATTATATTTCTTTGAAGTGTCCAAGTCCAAGAAATTGCCTAATAAAAAGCTCCTAAATAGTTCTATCTCCTTGTGGCTTTACTTTTTTTAGTCTTTATAAACTAATTCTGTACATGGTCTTCTCTTTCTTCCTTTTAACTTTTTTAGATCAACGAAGACTAGATGTTTTTTCTTGTATGAAAGAGGAAAAAACCAGCTTATTTAAATATACCAGATTTTTAAAAATGGCATTGTTTCACTGACTTATTAAGTCATAAGTATGGTTTCAGGTCTGATCTTGTTTGCATGGAAACCCAATATGAAACCTTCCTTTCCAATGAAAAAGATACAGCTGAATATAGAGCTGTACTCCTTGAAGCTTAGTTATAATTAAAGTCTCTAGTTGAAGTAAATCTTTCAGTTTCTGACTTTAAGTCAAATTCACTGCTGGTTAGAAAGTGACATCAAACTTTAATTCTTTCACAACTGCATCTCACTATGTCAAAAAATACTTTTAAGATCTTACCCTGTACTGAACCACCATCCATCCAGCTGACCAATATTTTGGCAGACCCAGAGGAAACTTATCTATCAATATTCTTCCAAAATTTGTTCTCTATGGCTCAAAATATGTTGTGGAACGTACCTATTTTTAGAAAATACATAGGGAAGTTTTATGCTGATATTCAAACTGTAAGACATCAGTTTCTATGCAGCTAAAGACCATGATTTCAAAAAATTGAATTCTGTGTGTTGTCTTCTGTTGGTTCTCACTTCAGGGGGATTAACTTCCATTTTTTTCTGCAAGTGCAAACTTTGGAGAAGAGGGTGAAACCCTCACCTCATTGTTAATTAAATATCTTGAAGTCAGCAAGTGTATTCTTAGACTTATCCTGAATGATTTACTAACTACCAGTGAGCAAAACACTACTAAAATCAAATTATGTTGGAGTTGAACCAAAGAAATGATGGTGGAATGACCCATGATGCTTTCCAACATAATACAAATTGCAAATTAGAGACAAAAACTACCTTTGATATTTTATTTTAAAAATTATGGTCTCTTGTGGATGCTGCTATTTTTGAGGTTCAGTGTAAAAAGGTAGAAGTACTTACTTTCTTCTGAAAATATAGGCTTGCCTTTCGTTAAGCCCTTCATTAAGAGGTTTGCCAACAACCATTGCGTTTATTGCTTTTGTTTCAGAAGTTCCTAGAAGATATTTCAAACAGAAAAGAGGAGGCAGTACTACATACTTCTTGCTTAAATTTTAAACAATTCAAATAAATGTATCTGCAATTTGGAAAAATTATACTTCATAGCTATGAAAGCAAGATGATACACTGTTTTAGAGGCCTTGTTTCTTCTTCTGCTTCTTATCTTTGCCATCTGAGATTCTCCTGCTTTGGCTCTATTTCTCTGGAATTATGTTTTTGTCCCTGATTTTTTTAGCATTCTTCTCTTGAAGATTTATGAAATATCTTAGAGATATTCTTGTAGCTCAGTCTATAACACATATTTCTGAAAATCCTATTTTCCTGTATAGAGGGAAAATATGAGAAAGGTAAACTGCTGGGATTTAACTGATTTCAGCATATAACTGATCCAGTTCTAGCACACTTTAAAGACTGGTCAAACAGAGATAAATTACCAACCCATGCTCCTTATTACCTAACACAAAAGTTACCTGAACAGCTACCTGAACAATGGGCGTATGATCAGTGTTTGTTTATGAGATGCTTAAATGCTCCTTATGAGCCATTGTGCTATTCGGGCAAATTACAGGGATTAAGCAGTGTAAGAGAAGTATTTGTAGCAGGTTTGTTCCTTCTGCTGTTGCAGCTGCTGGTGCTGGCACTTACTCTTTTCCAGTTCAGCTGTTTTCTAGCTACCCACCAATATAGTTAACAACAAAGAATTATTTTAAAGGGTTGCAATGCAGACAAGGATTGAGGGTTCGTCACCCAAGCTAAAGGAGGGGAATTTAGTGGGATACTGCATTTCAGTCTCAGAAAGAAATGGGTTGTAGAACTAAAATGAAACTGAAAAAGAGTTTTGAGAGTGAAAGAATTTAAAAACAACAGAGCCAGAACCAGCCTGGTATCTGGCCATAGAGGAATGCCATTCGTCAATACAGTGTATGATACTGACCTAACGCTGAGGTAAATTTTATAATCCTAAAGCCTCTTTTATTAATAATATTTGGTCCTGTTTCGCTTCTTCCTAAACATATTTCTTTCACTCAGATGCTTCAATCAGTTTTTAACATCCTTTCTGACATGAAATTCTGCAAGAATGATAAATCAACTTTTCTCAATAGAAGAATAAGTTATTTGTTGCACTAATTAACCATTAGAGCATTGCCCACATCAGAAACATTAGAAAAAAGTAAAAATGTACAGTAGCTGGAAGGTCAGCCACAGCTAGAACAAGAACTGACATCCAGATAGATGAGGTTTGGTAAACCTCAGCTTGTTCCTGCTGCTCTACTTTTAGAAAATAATGGAAAACTACAAACAGAAATAAATTTCCTGGAATCTCCTACTCTTACTGGGTAATTTCATAGTAACTATAAAGTCAGCATTTGCCACACTTACTCAGAGTTGATGTCAGATGGTGGAATAAAGGGATTTGTTCAAAATTATTTCTAAATAAAAGTCTGTTGAAACTGCCAGCTGTTCATCTCCATTTTCTTCCTACATGACATTTTCCTCTCGAGGAACACCAGTTCCAACCTGGGTAGGAAAGCACGACTTGCTCTCGTTTTTTGCATGAACACGCATGCAAGCAAAGCGATTTCCTGGCTGCAGAGGCATGTAGCATCACGCAGTTCATCTCCTTACAGCTGAGATGTTTTGTCCCCTCAAAACGTGGCCACATCTGTACTGGGGTCCCCTAGCAGTCCTGGGCCGGGGGACAGTCCTGGGAGAACGCTAGCTCCTGGGTCAGTTCATGGGTCAGGACATGGATCGATGGGGTCCACGGCCAGGTAGAGCCATGGCTGTGACAGGGTGGCAGTGAACCACCACCGTGGCATAAGGCATAGGCTCAGGACGAGGAGTGATGGCCCTATTTATGAATGGCCACCTGTAGCCAATTCTGTGGATTCTCAAACCAGGCCCAGAACTTGGTGATGAACACTGCTTGGACCAGAAGGGTAAAAAACACAGATACAACATAAAGGGGGCAAGTCTAGAATTCTTCAGATTGACATTATATCCTCAATTGCCATCTTTTCAGGGTCAGCTGGAGGAGGTGCAGTTTACTGCCATGTGCTTCTAGATGGCAGGCATCACTATAAAATTGGAATTTTTCATGCCTTTGCTCTCTTTTAGTTGCTGCTAGAAGGGAGATACAAAGAAGCCACATACCTATCCCTATCACTGTTCAAGTTTTCTAACAGGATGTTGTGCAAATTAATGCTTTGCCTGGTAACCTATGAAATCCTTTTGCATGTGTTAGCCAGGCCTTACACTTTCAAGCTGTATAGACATCTTACTTGCAGAGTCTTCTTGCACATAGCTAAAGCTATTTGAGAAAAGTGACCCAAAAAGGAAGCGTTAAACATACTCTCAGATTTTTGACCATGGACACAAAGCAGAAGTCTTCAGAACAAATGGGCTCAAATCTTTAAGGGTGAAGGAAAGATATTTCAAGTGAGCCGGAAAGAATCATATGAGATGAAACCACAGATGTGGATAATGGATAATTTAGATTGGATGCTTATCATACAGTTTGTCAGAAACTGTAAGACCGAAACAGTAAGTCTACAAATAGTAAACCCACCATCTCACTGTGTCGGTCTTTTAACTGGAGAAATGTTTTTCTGACTAGTGTTCAGAGCTTTAAATACTAGGATTTGCATCACTTCCCTTCTCTACAGCTAAAACAGATATTACCAGTCAGGCTTTCTTTCTACATTTCATCCATTAACATTAGATATACATCTATGCAGAAGACTAAGGTCTTAATTTCAACTGATCCCATCTCTATTTTTGCCATATTATGTACTAGCTTCTAGTGATTTCTAACTTCCATATTTTTGGTAACTTCTTTTGTGTTTCTCAGCAGTTTGCCAACTTTGCTAGCTTAACCCTTACTCTTACCATATAAAGCTTTCTTTATAATGTCCTGATCACTTTGGACTTTTTATGGAAGTAAGTCCCCCATTTTTATTGTTTATTTCTGATATCGTAGTAATTAACATTAAGCAGTAGGCTCCAGACATTATCAAGAAGAAAGTTCAAAAATAAAAAAGGAGAGGGGGAAATATTTTTTTCCAAAAATACAACTTTTTACCATCGACCTCATTACCACTAGATGTTCTGAATACCCACTGTCCGAAATGGTTCAGTAATTAGACAAATCCATGAAAAAAAAGTTCGGGAACACTTTTGAATCAGATGATGTGCATGTAATCCCACCAGCCCTAGTGCCCATCTTCTGGAAATCTGTAAATGGCAAGCTGCCAGATGCTGGAAGACCATACAATAGAAGTGACAAAACGTATCTCTCTGTGTTTTGTTTTGTGCTTGCAGTCTTTTCCTAAGTACTTGCCAGGACAGATGAACCCTTGGTCTTACTTGGTACAGCCACTTGTATGGTCTTGTATAGCAAGTTACCTATTTGTTTTATTTTGTGGATACAATGACCACAAAATTGTATTGAATGTTCTTACTGACACAACTGTTTTGCCAAGCCTTAAGGGAAGCCTGTAGCTTGCATCTATGTCACCTCATTAAAAATTAGTTGTGCCTCTTCCTTCTGCAGTAAATTCTCCCTGTATTACAGCAGTGCTGGACCACGTATTTTGAAGGCTTCTCTTCAATGCCTGTGAGATGCCAAGTGATTGTGGTTGTAAGTATTAGGAAATATGATTGGAAATAAATAATTTTGTCTCTGAAAACTCATGTCTCATTTGATACCTATTGAAATCATGTTTTGCAGCTTCACTTTCTCCAAGGTTCCTCATTCTCTCACATTTCTGACTCTTCTTAAAATGTAGTATTTTTTAGTTTTATTAGTTGAAACCACCAGCATTTCTTTTGA
Source organism: Elanoides forficatus (assembly GCA_025311575.1). Lineage (NCBI taxonomy): Eukaryota > Metazoa > Chordata > Aves > Accipitriformes > Accipitridae > Elanoides > Elanoides forficatus. The sequence continues at coordinate 5,612,063 of JAOBAS010000072.1, read as the reverse complement.
GGTTTGTACTCCTTCTAGGTTCCTTTGTGATATTGCTCTTTTTAAAAAGCTCACAACTCCTCCTGGCTTAGAAAAATCTGCACATTTCCTGAATGTGGTGCTTGTTTCCCTTTCTGGAAAACTAATGAAGTCACTGAATAAGATCATACCTTTTGCCAATGCCTAGTCTCCCACAGCTCGCCTATCTGCAGAAGTTTAGTGTGCTGTAAACATAGGTGTGAATTAACTTCATGGTAATTGTTTTATATCCTTCCCTAGATGGGTGCTCTTAATGTACAATAAGGACGTATTATGCCGATTTCTAAGCCAGGGCTTGGGAATTATTCTGAACAGCTATTGTCCCCTAGCTACACCATAGCTTGTAGCTAACCACAATGCCTGTAGATTATTTTTTACAGGACATTTTCAGAAGAAACAATAGAGAATCATAGGATTGCTTCAACATCTTAGGCTTGATGCCTACAGCTTCTGGCAGGCATAAGACATAATGGAGAGAAGATGGGGTGAGTATCTTAGAAGTGGAGTTACCCTCCTGCCTGATGTTCTCTGTTTATGAGTCAGGCTGAACTGCTGAAGGGAGCCAACTTTAAAGGTAGGATATTACGGGTAGGTTTCAAGTCTAATTTCTCACGAAAAAAAAAATCTAAATATGAGGCAGTTCATTCCACTTTCAGATTGATATAGGTCTCTGTAAAAGTAACAAAACCAACTACTGAGATGAGTAAGAAAAGCTAATAAGGGTGGGGATGAGAAGAAAAAATAAGAGAAAATGGACAGAAAAAAAACCCAATATGGAAGACTGTGATTTGGGGGGATTTGTAAAATTTGCGGGATTTGTAGAACTTGAGAGACTGATCAGATTTCCTTTTCACCAGCCAATGTTAAGGTTTCGGCTTGTCTTGGTTACTTGGACCCTAACAGCTAGTGAAGAAAATAGCATGAGAAGACACAAGGACACAGGAGAGGGAATATGAGAAGAAAGGAAAAAGCTGTCCGAAGGTAAGGAATGAAGGACAGCATCTAGGACTGAACTGTGCAGAAGCATTCTCCTACTGCTAGGGGAAGCTTCACTGAGCAGCTTCATTGTTTTCTGTTAAAATGAAGTCAAGTGATCAAGACAGGAGTCATACATGGAAAGAGAACAGACAGGACAGTTGCTAAAACATACGCACCAATTGCTCCTGCTGACTAGTCACGGGAAATGGAGCCATATTCCCCCTATTTTAATGGGTAACTGAACCAGATAATTAGTTGAAAAAATCTAGATCAATTGATTGTCATCTGTATTGAAAGCAGATTGTACATTTGAAATTATGTGGGTTTTTTTCTTTTCCACTCTCCACTGTATTGCATCACAGTGAGTCACATGTCTTTTTTCCATGCTAACACCATGACATGCTGCAGCAAATCAGATGTGGTATGACAAATACAATGAATCAAAATGGTACTCACCATGTTTTTAACTGTCAAATTCCTAGCACAATTTTTAAGCCATGGGATGTCCTACTGCATCAGAGAAATTCAGCACTGAGTAAAATACGGCCCTAGATTTTATATGTCTTTAAGTAATGTCTGTAAGGGTCAGTTCTTGCAGCCCATGAAGTTTTTGTGATTGCAAAATGGGGTAGCATGCCACAAAAAACACAGTCGCATTTAATGAATAGAGCTAGACAATGCTGAAAACTGAGCTCGGTGCCTTGGAAACCCTGTAAAATCAAAGCAGGAGGCTACTCAGGCCAGGCAATGGAGGTCCCTCGCTCAGCAGTCTCTGTTTGGTTGGTCCTATCAAATGAGTCTAGAAGCACAAGACACTGGACTTCTGTCATGCTCTGCTTGATGCACTGACCCCCCTGAAGGTCCTACCAAGGGACCTCCCTGGCTCTCTTCATCCTGCCACAGGTGTTTCTGAAGACTCTGTCCTCTGCTCTGGGTCTACAGCAACCTATGGAAAGGACTATCAAGAAGTTAAGCTAGCATGAGTCTAAGTGAGTCACAGTTAGAGCTTTATTAACATTGACTCATTTTGATGTGGTAATTATTACTTTCTGCTGAAAAAAATATTCTGCCAGGAAATTTCTAAACAGCTCTCCAATTACCAGCAGCCTCTTCAGTGTCAGTAGTCCCCCAAGTAAACCTACATGTGCAAATATGCACTTTTGGCAAGTGCTTGTTATTGTCAGGCTGAAGTGGTTTCATCCAGAATCAAGCTGGGCTAAGAGCAAGATCTGCTGATCTGTGAGGACAGGTTGATCTGACCTGCAGGGTCAACAGGGCCTCTGAATTCATGGTTTAGAAGTAGGCTTCTCCCTTTCCTTCAACTTTTTCAATTACTGACAGATGTCAGTAAGTAGCATCCAGGTGGTCAACCCATCACATGCCCAGGTCAGTGGAGAGGATCAAAGACAAGTGCTCTGAAGGAATAGCAGGCTCTAAATAAAAGTAACAAGGATACATCAGAGCAAAGCCCTCATCTGCATCAGTGAAAAAAGTGGTATCTCTGGGAGAAGAACTCTTTTTGTGAGTCAAAGAAACATGTTTCCAGAGCCAACATGCTCCGCACGGATAGTGCCACACACCAAGCAGAGCTTTAGTTAAAAACTCTGTGGGGGAAAGAGCTCTAGAGTGAGATAAGCAGTTAAGAAAAGCTGTGGACACACTCTTCATCTGAGCAAACAAACAAAAATAATCACTGAATCACAAAATAGTGACAAAACCCGAGCAGATATTTCTTGTACAAGATTCATTCTTTCACATATGGGCAGCATAGAGAAATCCATACAGAACAAGAGCTGGGAAAGTATTCCAGCCAAGGCTGAACCAAGTCTAAAATCCAGTGTGTTTGAGGGATACTGTTATTGCCTAACAGAAGAGAGAGAGAAATAAGAGATCACATTTTGGAACAGCAGGGGAAACAATATACTTTTAAAAACATGTTTTCAGTCCCATCTATCTTCTGACAGTAAATTTTGGCAGTCTTAAATGTGTTAGTTTGTATGGTTTCTATCGCTCACTTGCATATTCCCTCATGAGAAATTTTATATATATAAATACATTTATATAAAAGTATATATATAAAAGCAGGATTTATTCCATAATTTAATGAATGGATAGAGATACTTCCAAGTGATGTAACTCTGCATTTATCTTACATTAAAATATTTTAACACATAACACAACAGCATCTACTTTCTTTTTCTCCCTGAAATCCCACAACAACCAATACACAAAATGCCTCTAATCAAAATATTTTTGGCACAAATAGATTTAAAAGCTTTACCTATCCTTTGTCTCTTAAACATCAAGATTTCTCTAAATAAAAACTGTTTGCAAAAAATAGTGGAAGGCACATCTGTTATTTATTTTCTTAAGAGTAAGCAGTCTTCAGTAAGAGGAAATATATATTTCTGAACAGCTGTTGAAATGTTAAGGCAGCTTCAGCTTCTGTGTAACAGCTCACTGGAACTTTAGATATGCTGAAAGTTTATAATAAAAATGCTTCTTTTGTAATTATATAGCAGAACAGGAGATCTTCAAATATATGTAAAGACATATAGTCAACTCCAGATTGACTAAATATTCACTCCTTTTGACCTAGAACAAGCTCATTTCTGTAAAAGGCTACTTTATCATAAATCAAGTGGACTTTTGAGTCAAAATGTAAAAGAACTCTGGTTTTGTGTAAAGGATTTTCATTTTAGGATAGGAAGCAAGTTTTCTGGCAAACTAACACCAGCCTACATCTACATTAGAGTGGAGCATGGCCCAGTAGGAGCAGGCTATGGAACACAGCTGGAATGGTCACTTTGTACATAGCTTAAGTCACGTTGTACACACTTGGTGGGGAGAGGGACCTGAATGTAACATCTATTGTAGAATCATAGAACCATACAACAGTTTGGGTTGGAGGGGACCTCTAAAGTTCATCTAGTCCAACCCCACTGCAATGAGCATGAACATCTTCAACCAGACCAGGTTGCTCAGAGCCCCATCCAACCTGACCTTGAATGTTCCAGGGATGGGGCACTTCTCTAAGCAACCTGTGCCAGTGTTTCACCACCCTCATTGTAAAAAATTTCTCCCTTATAACTAGACTGAATCTACCCTCTTTTAGTTTAAAACCATTATTAGTACCAGCACAGCAAAGATCTCTTGTAGTAATTTTGTTTAGCTGAAACTGAAAGAAATCTACTTTGTACACTCCAAGACTACTCTGTAAAATGAGCCAAAGTGCAGCAAATGGGGATGATTGGTTCAAATACGGAAACCGATTGATTCAAATTAGAGCACCATTGTTTCTTATATTTTGCTTGCTAACAAATCAAGTTGATACCAGATGTGTACAGACCAGTAAGTCAGAGGATTACATTCCAAGAGAAATTATAAACTCACATTTGCTCCTTTGACCTTGTTCAGGTTACCTGTTGAACTATTAGGCAGAAAACTCCCCCTTCTCCATCTTCCCCAACCACATGCAATAACTATTTCTTTCTTCCCAAAGAGCAGCTGCCATATCCACACCTTACCTAGGTTTGATAGATTATATCCCTGGAGTTAGCATCCTCACCCTTGGCACTCAGTCCACAAACCTGCTTCCCTGCCCTGGTTTTACTGTGTTCTTTGTGGCCTTCTTTATTTCCTGGAAGAACAGAATTGTCCCAGGAACACTTTTTTGCAAATGTTGGTCATTATACAGATTCCAAAAATTGTATTCCTTTGCCTTCAAAAAGGTATATTTGACAAGAGTGGATTTGTATATCAGGCCTTATAATTCACAGTGTTGTCCTCATAAGCTTTGCTTGAAATTACTCTGGATAAATTTAACTCAGATTTTGCTAGCATCAGTTCTGACATCCCTCCCTCCCTCCCTCCCTCCCTCCCT
>JAOBAS010000072.1:5583872-5607084 GCA_025311575.1 Elanoides forficatus | reverse complement strand
CCCTCCATCCCTCCATCCATCCATCCATCCAAATCTCTCCTTCTGGACAAATCTGTGAGGCTAATAAACAGACCTTGCAAACCATAGTCCTAATCCAAACCTCAGTGCTGCCAACCCATTTCTTGTATTCTGACAGACTGGATCTGTTGGTTAAAGCCACTTTCAGAATACTTTACACTTGGGTGACTGTCCTGCTCATTCACTGGGTTTTACTGCTCCCACAACAGTGACAATGGAGCAAAAAGCATTTGTAAACTTCAGCTATCCTGCTTTACAGTCTAATTTGTTTTAAATACCAAAAAGTGTTAATGAAAAGAAGTGAGGACACACCTCATTTTGTCCCTTCAGTTATGAAAGTGATAACATCTAGCAGGGGAGCAGAGTAGAGAGATGGATGTGGTAACAGCTGAAACTGCCTCTGCTAAATGAGAGAGTCTTTGAGCAAAGGCTGAATTTGGGTCTAGATCTGGAATTTAAAAGTAATCATAGCCATAAATAAAAAAAAAAAAAAGTACACTTATTTGATGTCTTGACCAGACAGAGTTAGGTCAGTCTACTCTATGAGCCTACATTCAAATTGGAAAAACTACGTTAGTGTTTAATAATCAGAACTGAAGTTGGGTTGCGAAGGATTGAGTTGACCTCTCAACTGATAGGGGTTAGTGCTGTGTCTAGAGAGGGTGGATAGTCTAAGATTAGGACAGGCAGTGCCCCTGAGGAACTGGCAAGTCTTGTGGCAAAACTAGCAGGTGCCAGTTAAAAGCGACAACTAAGCTTCAGGTTCAAGGTAGCAAGTTTTGGCAAGTCAGCAGACCACCTAGGGCTGGCAAAAGTAACCAGGTGAATTTTAAGGCCATGGTTGGTTTTGGGGTCCCCAGCAGGGGTTGCTGAGCTAGGAACAGCTTTTGTGTCAGAAGATGTTTTAAGGTACATTTAGGATGGGTGCTGCCAGGGATCACACAGCACAGATATCGTTATCTTAGAAATACACTTCAAACCATTAGCTGCGAAACAGCTACCACAGTTTTTTTAGTTATTTACCACATCTCCAGACCTTTAGGGTTCAAATGGGACAGATTCACACATTCTCTATCATATGACTAATGCTAGCAGCGTTAACAACTAAGCAAGGTATATGACAAGGCTCTGGAGTTCAATGAATGGAGATAAATTGGCTTTAAACATAACAATTTTTTAAATTCTAGATTGGAATCTTTCCAGTCCGTCTGAACATATTTTCTATTTAAACTGATGTAAAAGGTAAAAATGTGACTTGATAATAAAAGTTGGATAGCCTAAGTGGGGCTGCAAATGTCAGGTCACAGCAGATTTTTGAAAAACACTGGGTGTGCTACCTTGACCACTCACCTTGAAGTCTAGGTAATGGTGGCATTGTAAATTCTGAGTCCTAACCAGTGTGGACAGGCTTTGCTAAGAAATTAGAAATAAACTGCTATCAGAGCTGAACTCCAAATGGCTGTGAGCTGCTCCAGTCCTTATCCAATTAACACTTGTTGACAACAGTGGGAGGGTTGTTCAGTTTCAGTTGTGGAAGATCAAGCTATCTGGTGCACTGAGGTCAGACTCATCTGTGGTCAGTGTTTGCATCAGTGGAGACTCTGTCTCACAGCAGAACTTTCCATTACCTAACACCAGTCTCAGCACTGGTCTTTGTACAATTTGTCTGCTTCCAGGATGGGATCTTCCAGAAAGGTGTAACTGGCAGAACCAGATTATTGGAATAAGCCTCAGCCTGTGGAAGAACAATGCTGTAAAACTCTTCCCGACTGACAGTCTCTTACCTATTCTGTTGTTGTCAGTTGTTATACAATTGAGGTATTTATTGTATTTTCCTGCTATTAAAATTATCTTTAAATAATTGAATTGCTCATTTATGAGCTATTAAAAAGCATATGTCTCTTTGGGGGCTCAGACACATTGTTCATAGTAAGTGTGGGATTGTGAGTGGGGCTTCAAAAAGAGAACTGTCTCATTATACAGGAAAGCAGCGCTTCTAACCTACTCAAGTGAGACTCATTGATTTCAATATTTTTTAGTCTTAGCATTGCTCATTTGACTTGTGACTAGTATTGAATCATTCTGTGGTTTGAGGTTTGGGGGAATTTTGAACAAAGGAAGTGTGCACTGTGACCAAAGCTATTCAGCAAATTTGATCCAAATTTATGAATATTTTCCATCAGCCTGAACCAGCAAACTGTACTGAGCACTGAAAGAGCAGCAGTGAGAAATAAAAAATTACTAACACAGTTCTCTCGTCAAGGAACAGCTCTTCTGAGCTAAGAAGAGAAGCATCCCATGCTGGTACACGACAGTATATTTTTCCAACATATTAGGCTGAGAGTAACCAAGGTCTGAGAGTACGTTGGTCTCTCAAGTTAAATTAAAAGTTCAGTAATGAAAGCCCTTGGAGAGCATACACCAGGAAAGGTCATGACATAATACAATGCGCACTTCCACAGTGCAGTAACATAGAACCTTTCACCTAGAAATACACTTCAACAGGAAACACAGAGGATTTTTTAGTGAGTTTTGTATAGCAATATCACATCAGTAACTTGGAACATATCAAATAATTGCCTATATTACTTCCTTTTTAATGGAAATTCTATCAAGCCTAATGCATAATTTGGATACTTGCAAGATTGCTAATCTTTTGTCACTTTGAAGATTTTTTTTTCCACTTGAAAAAGAGGTAAAATATTAGCAGTAGCTGCTGAAGCAACCACAGCAAGCTTGTATAAAAGTATTCTTAAAACCAAATATAAAGTCTTCCGTGGGGGTGGTTCACCACTTCCTTTGGCTGCAATGCAGGAACTCATTTAGCAGAGAAGATAAAAACAAGAGCTGAGTGCAGAATAATTAGACACTAGAGATGACTATGGATTGGGATTTCTTGACATTATGTACTGGAGAATGACATTGTCAGTTTTTTGTGATGCATATATAAGATGCCCCACATTTGTTATTGCTAATTGTGGATTATTTCTTCCTCTCCAGTATAATTTTGATTTTATGATGGGCAATGACAATTTAGTTTCCACTTAAGACACACAAATTTCAGCAGAAAGGTAATATTTCAATAGAAGATCCCCCAAATAGGAGTAAATCCCAAAATCCTCATCTTACCCGCAAGACACACATTTATGATGATTATTTCTCCAAAAACCCATTTGTATTTGCACCACGCCCAAACAAAACATGAGAATTTAGAATACTAAGCATTAATGTCTTCAGTATCTTTTACATTGTTTTCATATTACTGAATTTCCTATTCATGCTAGAAGTATAATTGAGGACTCCAGATGAAAAGCCATTGAAATGGTATTCCTTTTCAGGCAAAAAACAAAACATAATGTTTATCTTGAAGACAGCCTATGGTGGTCATAGAGTTTTCAATCCAGACACTCAACCAAATGATAATTGGCTGGTTCTCTTGAATACACTCATATCCTACCAAAGGCCATAAAAAAAGAGTGGAATAAATACTCTTTGGAATTAAACCTGGCCCATGAGAAATGGAAGACTAGAGAAATCAGCGTGCTAATGTAAGGGTCTGAATCCCTTTGAAACAACAAATCAAAACCTCCAGCTCAGCAAAGAGGTTGTGCTCCACTGTTTCTCTGACTCCACTGGAGGTAAGGTGGAGCTAAGATGAGATAAAATTTACATGGAAAAAGAGTCCCCTGCAGCTAGAGAAAGTGAATTACTAGCTGCTTCCTTTAGGTCACAGTTCTGCTGTAAAGTTAGAGGATGACAGAGTTTGAACTAATCATTAACTCGCTCCAATTCAGTGATCTGCACGCTCCACAAAGACATTTAACAGTAGTAGGTACTGTCCACGCTAGATGTGAGTGGCTGGGAAAGGAGTCGGGGTGAATTAATGACTGTCCTTGACTTGACTTCACTTGTCAAGCAGCAGCTCAAACACAGAAAAAGATCTATCATTGCACCATTATACTACATAAACGGCCCAGGCTACTGCATTAAATGCAATACTTCCACAGGCAAGCCATGGGGAGGAAGCACAAAGTTCTTTTCAAGCCCTATCCAAGAAGCCTTGGAGCCAAAGCCCCAGCAAAGAAAGGGCAGCCTGTTGCCATTATGTCTATGGAGAATATTTAAAAGTAAAGGCAATTTGGATACCAGTAGATGTGAAGCTGAGAGGACTTTTGCTTCTGGGAGGTTTAGGGCAGAACCTAAGTGAGAACACTACTTAGTTACATTAATTCTTAGCATACACTTTGAGGAGACATCTTCAAAGGCTTAAAAACAATTTCCCACTCAGGAATTTTAAGGGAGATTTTTTTCTAAATAGAGTTATGTAACCTGACGGATGGGTATAAAGCTTTGGTTGGTAACCTATGTAACCCTTCAACCCCATGCAGCATTGATGTGAAACTGCTGTCCATTCAAACTTACAAACTATTTTTAATTTAAATATTATAATTTATCATTCTGTGACCTTCTATTGCCTTCATGTATGCCCAAATCCAGTTTAGATACATATTCTCTGGGGAAAAAAAAAATAAAAATAATAATTTATTGTTTCAGGTACATTTCCAACAATAACACACTCCAGATAAACATTTAAGGGCACCCCAAGCCTCCACTACAATCATCCTAGCAAATTATATGTCCACATCAAAATAGCTAGCCATGAACCAAAACAACACTGTTTAACAGTTTTTGAATATTAACTCAAGGGCAGTTGTGCTAACTCCTTACCTAAGTCCAAGAGCATCTGCCCCTCAGATGAAAGTCTGTGAATTGTTATTGCCATCTGATATCTGTATATTAGATGACCCTCTCCTTGTGTATCATGTGTACAGCAGGTGCATTACAGTCGGTGGTGGAATGCACCATGCCAGACACATGAGGTTTGTATTCTGCTAAATCTGAACACTGTGAACACAGAAATTCCCAGAGCAACCTCCAACTATCTGTTCCGAAGCATAAGCAACTAAGCGATAAATACTGCGATGTCCCACTAGAGATTATGTGATATTTAATAGAATTAATCAGAGAACAACATTGACTTTTACCTTCACAGTCACATAAGAGGCTACTCTGTAATCATATCCACCTTTAAAAAGGTCACTGGAAAGAAGGAAGATGGCTACAGGCTAGCTTTGACACTGCTCCACTCTACATGTTATGAAGGATGACAGAATCACAGAACAGCCTGGGTTGGAGAGGACCTCAGAGGTTCACACTGTCCAACTTCTCATAAGAAAGGGAGCCTCGAGGAGATTATCTACCACCCTGTCCAGCTGCATCTTGAAAACCTCCAGTGACGGGGACTCTTCAGTCCTTCCTCATAGGACAGCTTCTCCAGCCCTTTGATACCCCCCAGCTTAGCTTGTACACACCAAGAAGCACAGTAAAGGCAAGCTGAGCACATTTTACCAGGCTGGATGAAGGAAGGACAGTTCTGCTAGAAACACAAATGTCACCATTGGATGCAAACCTGGACATTAAGATGGCTATAATCATAGGTGTTCCATCAACTGAGATATAAGTCTTTGAGAATTAAATGTAAGTAAACTGCCATCTTTCCTCCTCTGTAAAATTACTGGGACAAGCTGTAAGTACAACTTCGAAGTTTTCTCTTTTTCCCTTAAAATATGTTTCCCAGAATTGTTACCACATGGCTCTAGGGATTCTGTTCAGTGCATGGATGGTCACAGGCTGTAAATCCTCAGTGCAAATTTGTTGAGCAGTAACTTTTAACAATGTAGGCACATCCTACCTACCAACTGGTAGAGGTTTCAGAACAGCACAAGGGAAAATGAAGGAATGCACTTCAAAGCTGTGTGCAGGAGATAAAATATTCATATTTTTTAAAAACCTAAGAAGATATTTGTGCATTCCTTGCCAATTACTTTGCTAATCCAGCTCTTATCACATGGGTAGATTCAATACTTACATTAGCATTTCTGTGTTCACATAACTCTGAAAGCAAGTCCTACTGCACAACTGAATTGTAACACTCAATCTAGCATCAGAAACCACATTATTTCCACGTCTTATGTAAAGACCTGAACAGAAAAAACTCTTCGGGTTTTTTGCATCCTGTGAGGGAATTTGAATTCAAATGTTTCCAGAAAGACTCAGAGTTGTCTATATTGAATTCATATTTCAATTTGTCATCCCTCTTAAAGACAGCTTTGTAAATTGGGAAAAGATAAGCTCTTCCTGCCCATATATTAAAAAAAAAAAAAAAAAAAAAATTCTTCTTTCTCAATGATTGCAATTTGTTTTAACAGCAAGAAGTGAGGTTATGAATTTTTACATATATATGTGAATGTATATTACTTGAAAATTCTGGTTTATTTGCAATTTACTAGCAAATACCATGTTCTTATTGGGGTAACAAACATGGATATACAATGTTGTAATAATCTTTCATAGATTATAGTTTTGTCAGTTCTCAGAGTAAATAAAAAGCAGTTATAACTTCCCTTCTCTCAAAGGCCATATTGACTTCAACATCAGTATCAGCAAAAAGTAGGATGACAAAAACAGGAGGACAGAAAAATGTCTCTTTTTTTTTTTTTGAGGTTTTCACAGGCCTCCAGATAGAAAAAAAGGATGATAATACTACAAATTCAGAATATCCAAATCCTTCAAGCAAGGGAAACTGTAGGTTCAGATTTGAAATTTTACAGGTTGAATTAATAGTAATTAACAGTATCTGCTGTTTGAGCAGCACTGTTCTGTTGCGATTTGTTCAGGTTATTCCATTTAGTATTTCCTTTTCCTGACTTGAAAATATGTTTAACATCACCTGTTGTATTCACATGGATTTTTCCTATTAGTACCCAACATGCTTATTTTTTCCCTCAACATTTGTGCCAATGGGAAAAGCAAACCAATTTTAGAAAAAAGATACTTTCAGTATTTTCTTATGACATCCATCTATATTAAACTAGTGCAGCTATATCAAATACCACATTGTACATAGGGGGTTAGAAGTGGCTTTCAGATCTTTGACTTATGTTTTTCTTTATTTTCTATCACCTTGAACCCAGTTCTTCAAATTTCATATTCAGCACTTAAACGTTTTTACCTCTCACTGAGTAGCCATAATACTGCTAGTTGGAATAAACTTAAGTATACATAACCTTAGTAAAGCCAAATCTGATCAGGTTTAACAAAAGCTTAAGATTTTAAGTTATAAATTGTCACTAGGTCAGCAATCAGGATGTTGCTGTTATAACATCCTCCAACTCTGACTTCAGCCACATGCTGACCCTGCACAAAATTTAAATCTGATTACAACATAAAGCTATGATTTAAAGTTACACTGAATAAATTAGACCTTAACCTAAACTTTTCTCCTCTATGCTATTTGTGTAGTGCTTGGGATGCATTTTTGTTTAGAGCTGTTCCCTTTAAAAGACTATATTGCTTCTAGCTCACTTTGAATCTAAGACAAATAATTTTGCAAGTATCCTCCTGAAAAATGAATGAACTTGCTTTGTGATTTATTTCTACTCAAACAATATTAAGAAAATTACTTCATATTTGAAGAAATATAGATTTGCTGAGAACATCTTCCACAAAGAAATATTGCTGACAGTTGCCCAACACAAACTGGATTGAAACATTTTGGTTATTAAAAAAGACTAATTTTTTTTAATTACACATCATTAAAAAAGGCATTTTATGGCTCTACACTCTACATAGGCTTTCCTCTTCTCCTCTCACCATAAGTAGTTTTTCGGTTATTACTGAGTGGACCAGGTCTGCCTGGGATGGAGATCATTATCTTTAACAAGCAGCCCATAAGGTGCTATGTTTTGGATTTGTGGCTAAAACACTGTTGACAGCAAAACAGTGTTTTAAGCAGTGCTTGCACAGCACCCAGGCTTTCTCTGTTTCCCACTCTGCCCCCGCAACAGGCAGGCTTGGAGGGGACACAGCCAGGACAGCTGACCCAAACTGACCCAAGGGATACCCCCTGCCATATGACATCATGACAGCATTAAAAACTGAGCGAAGGGGGTTTTGGGGGAGGGAGCCATTGCTTGGACACTGTCTGGGCATCAGTCTACTCATGGGAGGTGGTGAGTGATTGCTTTTGCACCACCTGTTTTGTCAAGCCTTTTTCATCTTCTTTCCTTCACTTATTAAACTATTTGAATTCATGAGTTTTCTTGCTTTTGTTCTTCCTATTCTCTCCCCCATCCCACATGGAATGTAGTAACAAGTGGTTGTGTGGTGCTTAGCTGCTGGCCCACCACACTGATTTAACACACAAGTGGTTTTAGCACTTGACATGAAATATTTTCATTAGAAGTAATGACAAATTTGATTTCTGACACCATACGAATAGGCAGCAGGCCTTGAATACTGCAATGATACTTGCATTTTTAGTTCAATTCTGAGCAGGAGACATTGAAAATTGTGGGTGTGATGGACTATTCCAATTGAAAGTTTCAAATCACTACATGTTGTAACAGAAGATTCCTCTAATGGGTGCTTCTGGGTACTTTCCAACTAAGCAGTGGCAACATAACAGCTACAGTGCAATAAATGACACTGACATTTTGCTTAGATAAACGTTTGTGTTGGTTTTGATAATTCATTTCTTTTCACCTTCCCAACAAGATTCTATCTGTGGTTACTAGAAAAGCTGCTGTAAAACAAAGGTCAATAGATTTTACTTGGGAAAGAAAGAATACTTTGGAAGATAGCTGCATCTCTGGAAAGACTTATGATTGATCCCAACAATCAGTTAGTCCTACTGAATCCCTTGAAGCAAACATTCTATAGAAGAAAAGACAGAGGGTTAACAGACACTTGGATCTAGCAATTAATTATTTCACTGATTTGTTTTTCTTAATATTTTCATGACTATAGTATAAGGAAGAAATATAAAAGGAAGGAAACTAAAGAAACACAGCTGTTACACTGGAAAGTGTTAAGGTGTGGAGGATAATGCCCATCGGTCAGCATTGTAGGTCTCTTATTAAGAAGAATAACACCATGTTAGCCGCAAGAATTCATTTTTAGCTGGCGTCTGTTTGATAGCCTCAGGAATGTTTTCAGTGGCATCCCTAGAGGATAAGTGTGACATCAGAGAAACCACTGTCAGAGCCAGATATTACCTGAGGTTAATAAATAAACAGTTCAAGCCAAAGCCTCAGAGAAAATGATAGCTGAAATATCAAGGAAAGAAAAGAGTGCCTAAAGAAAGAACACTTAATCTCAATAACTGCTAAATAACACTGAACAGTGAAGAAAATGCCCAAAAGGTCAGCCACCATCTGAAGAGCTTGTGGAATTTTTTTTCCTAGCTGATTACAGCAAATAATTCCAGACGTATTTGTCTTTGAAAGCAAAAAATATAATATGATAAATCTGTGACTTGTTTTGGCATAGCTGCACTCAGGCAGGGAATTTAAATGCCAAGATGTTACTTGCTGTCAGTCCTTGAAAACCAATGGTATTGTAAATCAACATGAGAGTCTTGCCTGTACTCTCTGTCTCTTCCTCTTACTGCTTCATTGAACAAGGTGGGAAAATGAAGATTTGCTGCACAGCTGACAGGAACTAAATACACAGCCACATGAATGTCCATTACATTCCAACTCAAGCCTTCATATATTGTTTTGAAGACAGAACCCAAACAACAGAAATGTGAGGAGCGATGAGAGCTGCAACTTCCAGCTAAGTCCAGAAGCACTGCTGTAATAAGCCCAATGGTCAATCTTTACCATAGAAAGAGCTGATCAACTGCCACAAAAACAAACATCAAGATCTAAACCAACTACCCCAGAGTTCTTATCCAGATAAATCTTTTACAAAATTCAGAGTTTGGTTGACAAATAGGTTGTAAATGATTGATAAACCAATTTCACAAGAACAGCATCATAGAGGAGAAACAAGTTGTTTTTTTTTTTTCCATTACCACTCTTCTAATAGAGCTAGTCTAGCAAATATTCCTGGTACTTCTACAGAAAACAAAAATAACACAAGGTTTACAGGATTGGCATATAATTATGAATCAGAAGAGTTACAAGTAACACATATATCAGACTAGTATCTGGCTCACCCAGGCTGAAGAAGCAAAGGGGTAAATGAGTTAAAGGCAATGTGTATATGTGTTACAAATGTGCAAGGAAACAAAGTCAGAGTTCCAGTTAGTATAAAATAAAAAAAAAAAAAAAATTAAAAAAAAAGCAGATCACAGTTCTACATTGCAGAAGACACTGAATACAAGAGATTGATACTAACAGTATTACTAAAGTATTAATGCTACATGTCATTCTTGGAGCAAACAAAAACACTTTAATTTTAGAAGATTAAACAAATCTGAAGAAAATGGACTGCATTCCTATGGGGAGGTTAGCTTCTACTTCTTGGCTTTTGTTCTCTTTAAGTATTTCTGCTATCTTTACAAAACAAATAGGGGAAAGATGACCTGCTTTACATTTATTACTGGTTTCTTTTCTAAACGAGAAGAGCTGACTGTACCGCACCCAGACAGCTCCTCGGTGACTAACACAGACACATGACTTGATTCACCCTCACGCACAGGAGTATTTTCTCATTTGCTGGAATACGACATTCTAATGTTCAAGCAAGCTCACAGTCCCCAAAACATAAAGTCTCAAAGACAAATGATCTTATGATATGAAGCTTTCACCAATCTTGTATAAAGAGTGCTAGTACTTGACACTGGCAATAAATCTATCTAGGTGGTAAACTGTCTCTTGCTAACATCTGAAGGCAAGATCCAAAGCCTACTGAAGTCAATGAACAGGTTTTTAGTAATTTCAACAAGAGCTGCATCAAGTTCTGGAAGGCTACAGTTGATGTGTGGAGATGACCTACACTGCTTTGTCTTATTTACAAGTCATGTTAAAACCAGAAGATTTAAATTCAGCAATTCAGCTTGGATTACTGCAGAAAACATGTACCTTGAAGCAAAATCTGAAACCCAGATGTTTAACGGGAAGATGAATGTAATACTGATGCAATTTTCTGTGCGGACTAACCACTTCATTGATTAAGTTTCACTTACGCTTGTATTGCTTGGTGCTCTGCATTTTGTTGCAGCTATAAAAACCTATTTCACACTTTGTTAAAAAAAAAAAAAAGAAAAAAAGTTGTTTCCTCTCTCTTCCTATCATCAAAACATCATGCCAATAGGCAGTTCAGAGCCTCTGGAAGAAAAGAAATGAAGTTCATATTAGATCGAACAACAGATTTTATTTTTAAAATCACTTCCATGTAGTATTCAGGGAATTAGATAAAAACACATTTGTCACTTCATCAGTGAAAAGGCAGTTCTAACATGTAGCTCTATCAGCTGAAACTCTGATTTCTACCAGCATGGTGAATCTGAATGTGTCAAAAATAACTACAAATTGTCTTATGAGATTTTGCAAAGCTGGGGCAAATGACGTGTCGATTCTAATGTCTCACTATTAGGTACAGGCCCAAAACTTTATCATTAAAAGGTACCACAATCTGAGGAAAAGCTAGGTATTTTTTAAAGTTACTAAGAAATAGCTAGCAGCTCTTGACTAAAAACCTGTACTGTATCATGCAGCTGAAGCCTGCTCTCAAGTTTTAGATGTATTTCTTTCCCCATTTAACTGGATTTTGTTCCTTTACCATGAACTCTGTCTTCTCTGACAACACCCAGGAGGGGAGTTCAAGTGTGTCAATCACTGTGGCCATATCCAGGTGTCAGGCAACTTCTTCTTCTGTCCCATACAGAGACAGCCCACCCTAACCCTCACGTGAATGCGAGCAAACACCCAGGCATGCTTCCCCAGACTTTCAGCAAAAGCCAAACCCATCTTCCTGTATTTGCCACAGAGTGCTAGGTCATTACCACATATCTGACTGGGTGGTAAATAAGGCCACCAGCTGTCACCCTCCTGTCCCAACAGCCAAATTTTACTGCTGTGGGCAGCGGAGCAGCAACTGTTGTTGGGAGCTGCCAGCCCCAGCCTTCAGCAGCCAGACTTGTTGGTCATGACAGATAAATAATCCAAAGAAGACTTCCCAGGATTTTGTTATAAAATGAAAAAATGTGCTGTGATTCCTGGATGTTTAAACAAGAAAATGTAAACTTGGAAGTTTATGGTAGTGTTGCATTTGTTGGTGGTGACACTGGTATAGTTTGTGGCATGAAAAAAGCAAGACACTTCAAAGAAAAGTCATGTGGCTAATTACAGGACTACAACCCACATACTTAATTTATCCAAGTGAGACTTTCACCATAAACTGTTGATCTGAACCAAAATTTGGTAGGAGATCTTCCACATAGTGTACAATGCCTCAAAATTGAAGGCAGAGCCACAGGAAAAAAACATGTACTTTTTTAACAGTGAGGACAGCCTAGCTGGAATTGCGGGGGACAGTAGGTGAGAAGCCCTTCACCTTGCTCTAGCTGGCCAGAATTTGAATGTTTAGTTTAAATTAGAGTGGGTGCCCTGTATTGTCAATAGATAACCTCCAGAGGGTGATTCACCCCCTCTTTAACATCTGTCTTAGGACACACTGGAGGTCTTTATGTGCTTCCATTGAGTTCACTCAACTTCAGTGCAAGGATACCTGTGATAAACAGCTACAGCTAAATGAGACGAATACTACTTTATGCGTGTGTGTATATATACATTATATATACATACATAATATATATACATGTATACATAAAGTCTACATACATATATCATGATATATCATTGAGCCCAACCATATCTAATAGACCTCGAAGGGAAGTCCCTTTGTTTGAATTTAGGAATCTATTTTAGCAGCTTTCAGCAACGCAGTTCTTCCTGCGACAGAGCTCATGTTCAGTCTCTTGTAGATACATGTAACCTTCAAGTTAGTATCCCATTCAGCTTCTGATTTCCCATACATCAGCCAGTTCAGACAGTCCTAATGGAAGGATGATCTCTGTCCTCGCCTGCCTTCAAAGGCATTACTGAGACACCAGATATGCTGATTTAGATTTGTACCATCTTCAGCAAAAAGACTGCATTAATTTATTTTTATTGCTTCCTCTTTTTCATAATGGAGTTAGCACTCACAGAGATTTTCTGCGAATAACACCAACCAGTTATAAGCGTGACCAGGTATTCATCTGAAATGAACTTGTTATGATCCACCCATCTATGACTTATAAATTAAGAAGAATTTCTGAGTCAATCAGGTACTATTATACCAATGCAAGAAGATATGACCAAATTCTTTTGGGAAGAAAATATCTGAAAACTGAAGCAATATGTGCATGGTGTCACTTTCCTTTATTATGAGAATGAAGTAACTTTTCTAGACCATTCATTTTTCTTCTCTTGAAAACCGGGATCATCCTCTTTTAGTTCCCAACTGAATAAACTTTAGTAGAAAGGTGTCTCGTGCAGCAGTGCTATGCGACTTTTTCTTTTAAGCCACTATTAGATTCATGACTTTGTTATTACTCTTGTCTACTTGGGTTTGTTCAAAGCAATCCATTTCATTAATAATAGAAAAATCTGTGTCTTTAGTATACTTCATTTTTATGTGGCAAAGTTCTCATGGTTGACGTTTCTCTGATGTCCTTTATGCAGCTGTTTCTATTTACGTATTTTAAGTCACTGAAGCCCAAATGTACAATGTATGATGAAAGATTTAAAAGTATACCATCAGTTTAAAACTTGCAAGAAGATATGCAGAATTATTTGCTTTGCAGTGGCCAGAGTAACATTCCCATAAAGTACTTGCAGGCAGTGTCCAGGTTTTATTCATCCCACGTGCTACATCAGAATACCCACCTTTCATGCATACCTTACTTTTAAAATTTTTGTACGGAAGTATGCTCTCTGAAGCAAAGGTCAAATATTATCAACATATGTATCTAGAAAATGTAAGACTACAGACACTAATGTAATTGGGTGAGAGATAAGAGAAGACTGTTACAAAGTGACAAAGGATCAACAACAATAAACAGAGTTTGATTGTGATTGCCATATCCATGCCAAACAATGAAGGATGCTTGCACGGCAAACAATTCTCCACAAGGATGAATCACCTTCAAATGATGGAGAAAGTGGCATTATTTTAATCTTGCTTTGTGACAGAACCGAGGTAGATCTACATTGTGTGAGACATTGCACAAGGACAGCAACAGGGCAGCCCCACCCTGAGGGAATTCAATCCAAATACTCAAGAGATGGAAGGAGAATCCGAGTCTTGAGTTCAAAGAGTCCCAGCAGATGAAGTGGCTGAAAGAAAACCATAAAGCAGATAAGCAAGAACACACTCAGGTGTCCTTCCCTCTACCGAGTTAATGCCTTTTTGTTGAGCATATAACTTCATTTGACTTCAAATAACAGTGCTGCATTGAGCTCCTTTCACATTGATTTCTACATAAAAGACAGCAAGAGGGGAAGGAAGACATCAGAGAAGTACACCTTCAGGTACAATGCATTGCAGATGAGATAAGAGCTGTGAAAAAGGAAGCAAACAAAGAAAATACAGTGCAGCAGCTCTGATATTCCAGGTAAAAAAAAAAAGTTCGTGGTCCTTTTTTAGTGGAATCTCTTCAAATAAAACAGTATCTTTAAGTACAGGACTGTCCCAATCTCCATCCTCTTCCAGCCAATATTCTTAGCTATGAACATCCATTTCTTTCAGATCTACCTTGATCCTTACACAGCAATTAAACACTGGGTGTTACTGAGCCATGTATCTAATGGTCTGTTACAGGGTTAATTTATTACCTTGATTGTTAGGCTTAGATAAGAAAGCACACATTTTTTTCCACATGGGTACACTTGCCTTTTTTCCTATACTCATTCTGAGTAGCTTTTTGAAGATCTAAAAATGAAATGGACAAGTAATATTAATAAAAACTAGGTTCTGTGTCCTCAGTGCATTTTTACATAATAACTTGCTCTACCAGTGTTTTAATGTACATCAGCCTTTCTAGAGCACTGCTATATCTGAATACACTACTGATGCAAAATACTATGTCTGTAAAAAGAAGAATAGTAAAAGTCTCTGTTATTGTACTTTTTTTCATGTAGGCTGAGGACATATCTAATTGCTCTACTGACTAATGTCATGCATTATAAAGGCTTAAAGGTTTGAGTTAGCAAAATATTTTTGTTCCATATGTCAAATTTGAACTGAAGCTCCAAATGAGCTGAGAGTAGTAGTTGGTAAAGAACTGAAGGCATCTGATGGAATTTCAGGTGGCTGCCCAGCTCACTAGGATTTGAATAAAAGCAGCAAAACTTCCTTTTCTCTGGGACAAGGAGAAAGACACCGTCACTGAAGTACACGAGAAGAAAGGGGTGGGTCATGTTAAGCTATGCAACACTACATACAGCCCTGGAATAACTAAATACAAAAAGAGCAGAACTTCTAGATTATTTAATACAAAGGAAAAGGGTAAATGGTAATTTCGTTTCAACACAAGTAGGAGGAAGAACTTTATTTTCTTTTTTCTTCCTTTATATCTTCTTCTCTCAGTTTCAGAAATGCTTAAGCTCTAACTAATTAGTTGCAACAAAAAATCTCAGATCAATGGATAATTAAAAAAAAAATTAAATACAATCAGGTGTATGTTACTGTTACAAATCTTGACCTGATAGTGGCAAGAAGGGAAACAATCAAACAAACTTAAAGAAAAAATTCTACACAAGAATTATTTTTTGTTTATGTGGTATATTTGGTTCCATTAATAAAGTAGCTTTGTAGGCAAGGCTAAATATGGATGTCATAACTTATATTGATATAAAATCTCAGACTTCACATTGTGCCAATCACTAATTTTGTATTTATTAAAATGTAAAAATTATATTCCTTTGGCTCAAAAAAAAAGTATTCCATTTCAGAGAGTTACTGCTGAGATTAATTTTACCCAATTAAATTCTATGCAAGTTATTTTTTTCTTCTGTCTGAATGCCATGCATAGAGATTCAAATACGCTTTCATTGTGCAGCAGCTGTATCAGCTCTTTGTCTGTGCTTTCATGGCTTCTTTTGGTCTACTGTTTCTACATTTGAGGCTTGCAAGTGAAAGCATAAATGAAGAAGTAAACAGAGTGCAATGTTCATAAATGAGTCTCACTCACAAGGAAAGGAGCTGCTCTATTAAGCTTTTCTGGATTGTTCCTGGAATCTGTGTTGGGGGACATACACCTCTGAAAATTGCTTCCACGGCTTTTCAGCGTGTCATTGTTAAGTGTTTTAATGATCCTTTCAGTGATCTAAACAGTCTTCAGTTGCAAGAAAATAGCAGTGAGATTAACAGTGAAACAAATAGCATACTAAAAAAAAAAAAAAAAAGAAAAAAAGCTACTAGGAAATATCCAGTCCTTTCCTTTCACAGTTCTGCAGATTCTGAAGCATGTAAAAACACACAGATTCTAAGCTTAACTCCTTGTGTTAAGGCATACAGGATTATCTGTGTAGAAAGTAAGATGAGAGGCAGTGAATGCACCTTTGTTTATTGCTGAGGCTTTCCCCTGAATGGAGATCTAATACCTTGTTTGTTTCACAATTAAATGATAATTTCACTGTTTAATGCAGTGTACCACAGGGTCCATTGCCTTCAGGAGTCTTTTGAAAGACAGTGTCGTGGTTTAACCCCAGCCAGCAACTAAGCACGATGCAACTGCTCACTCACTTCCCCCTGCACCCAGTGGGATGGGGGAGAGAATCGGGGGAAAAAAAAGATAAAACTCATGGATTGAGATAAGAACAGTTCAGTAGAACAGAAAGGAAGAAACTAATAATGATAATAACAAAAATAATAAAATTTCAATAATAATAATAAAATAATTGGAATATACAAAACAAGTGATGCACAATGCAATTGCTCACCACTCGCTGACCGATGCCCAGTCAGTTCCCAAGCAGCGATCCTCCCAGGCCATCTCCCCCCAGTTTATATACTGGACATGACATCACATGGTATGGAATACCCCTCTGGCCAGTTGGGGTCAGCTGCCCTGGCTGTGTCCCCTCCCAACTCCTTGTGCCCCTCCAGCCTTCTTGCTGGCTGGAAGATGAGAAACTCAAAAACCCTTGACTTAGTCAAAACACTACTTAGCAACAACTGGAAACATTACTGTGTTATCAACATTCATCTCATCCTAAGTCCAAGACATAACACTATATCAACTACTAGGAAAACAATTAACTCTATCCCAGCCATAATGAGGACACACAGTTACTTCAGAAACTGAAAGCTGCCTCCACTTTCTTTCTCCCTCCTTTCAATTCATTTATCAAGCAGCAGATGCATGGTCAGGTAGAATACTGATTTTCATCTCCCAGAAAAAGCTTTTTATATGTAAAACAAAAGTTACAGGATTACAGTACAACTATTCCTAAGTAAGAACTATGGACTTGAAAACCCCAGAAATATGGAAAATTATTTTCACATCTAAAAAACTGTATCAGTCCACTTTCCAGATCCCAACTCAAGTTTTTAGGTTTAGCTGCAGAATACATGTCCCAAATCTGTAAGCTGTCTGCATGCACATGTCATATGTACCTCAAAGACAGCTGAGTCTCTACCCATACTTCTTATATCTGTAGGCTACGATGTTTAAAATAATACTACGACTACCTGCCTTTTTACGATTTCAAAAACCTCCTCTTGTAATGTTATTTTGCACAGAAACTATGGCAATATAATTACATTTACACAAACTCTGAAATAACAATGGGAAAGGAAGCAGCTTTAACACCTCTTGACTGGAAGACGGGCAAATGTGTAAGTAAAAGACAAGAAAAGGATCAGATGTTAAGCAGTTGAGGTAGGTAAGCAAGCATGAAATACTTTCCTAGAAGAGGAAATTATATATCTAAATGGAAGGTTGGGCGGGAAGTTATACAGAGGGAGGATTCAAAGACTACACCACTTGTTTTGTTAATAATCTTGGGCCTTTGATATGAAAAGACAGCTAAGACACTGAAAAAACTACAAGAGAAAGGAGAGAAGGGACACTGGAGGAAATGAAAAGAAGTTCAGTACTACTATCATTCCTGTCATTTTCAGTTTCTTTTACTTTTTTTTTAATAGTAGCAGTATTAGTAATAAAGAATTTTAACTAGTAGTGCTAGTTAAATCAATTTAACCTGAAATAACCCTACCTGATTTACTCAACAGGTTTCTTGGCTTATTTAAGATTACTTTTACTATTGCTATAGGCAACAGCGTCCCCCTATCAAACCATTGGACAGAGAGTGCCAATTCCATCACTGACATAACTCCAGTAGGTCAGGTAACAATACTGGGGAAAAAAAAAAGAACAAAAACCTACAATAATTCATAAAATATCACATTTTGCTTAAAATTAATTTTTTTTCCCTAGAGACAGCAAGCGCATGAATCTGAAACAGATAAAAAGGATGGTGTAGATAACTCACATGGTAAGCAAACCACAAAAACAGCAACGTGATGGAAATTACATTCTGAGACAGACCCTTAGTGACTCAGATATTCTGAATTACTTTTCGAAAGGAAGTGGTTATTTCTGTATGAGGGGAAAGGATATCAACTGTCACATGACACCACTTTATTTGCACTCAGTGCTCTACCAAAGTCACCTATTATTGACAAAAACTGCACAAGGTACACATTTCTCAAAATTGCCATCACAAGAGTGGGAGAACAGACCCTACACTTGCATTACGCAGGCAGAATCTAGTTTTCAGTGCTTCCTTTCGGCAGTGGGACTGCCAGAGTATAGATGGACAAAAGACAGAGATGCTCAAGGATGAGAATGGAAGCGAGATGCACACAGCCAATAAACAGGAACCATTGTATTCAACATAGGTCAAGACACACTGGTAACCAGTTTGGTTGTCCAGCATTTAGTGTCTTTGTTAACCCTCAGCAATTGCACCAACCAGGAATTTGACACAAGTGAGGATGTGTCTTTCACATTCTTACACAAATCCTCTTAATCCTAAACATAACCCTATTCTTAGTTCTCCTGCAACAAAAAGTTATATCTTCCCTTGTTTGTCTGGCATTAGCCCTTAAAATGAGAAAGTTCTGACTTTAAAGGGGAAGTGCCAGGCTCTTATGATGAGAGATGATTCTTCCCTCTAACTATTAATTTATTTAAACAGAAACAGGATCAATGGAAATAGCAATGGGACCGAGTTTACCTTATTTTAGTTGAATCTCCAGTCTCATGGGTTTTCAAGTGTTAGAGCTCATAGCTTTGACTTGGATGGAGGCCTTGCTGAAGTCTCTCTTGAACATAGTTTTGGAGAAGGAAAGTCAGGCATTTATTCTCCATCTTTTAGAGATGCACTAGACTTTAGGAAGACCATAGTAAGCTAACATTATTATAGAATTTCATATGATACAAACATCTTGCTTTAACCTCAAAGTGAAATGTCAAACCAGCAATTTATTATTGATCTTGTGAGATTGCATTTTTATACCTGACTTCTTATAAGAACCAGTAATAACTCATTAATTCAGTGCTTACCCACTCTCATCATGTGAATGGAGTGAACATCTCTGTAAATGATCTGGATGGTGGGGCAGAGTGCACCCTTTATTTGCTGATGGTACCAAACTGGGAGGAGTGGCTGATACTGGGAGGAGCGGCTGATATGCCAGAGGGTTGTGCTGTCATCCAGAGGGAATCTCAACAGGCTGCAGGAACGGGCTGATAAGAATATCATGCAGTTCAACAAGTGCAAAATCCTGCACCTGGAAACAACAACCTCAGGCACCAGTATATGCTGGGGGTCACCCAGCTGAAAAGCAGCTCTGCAGTAAAGGACCTAGGGGTTAGGTTGACTAGAAGTTGAACATCAGCCAGCAACATAGTCTTGTAGCAAAGAAGGTGAATGTTATCTGGGGCTGCATCAGGAGGAGTGCTGCCAGAGGTTGAGGGAGGTGATCTTTTCCCTCTATCCAGCACTGGTGAGGCCACACCTGCAGTCCTTTGTCCAGTTCTGGGCTCCCCAGTACAAGAGAGACATGGACATACTGGAGAGAGTCCAGTGAAGGGCCACTAAGATGATGAAGGGACTGGAGCATGTCTCCTGGGGAAAGGCTGAGAGCTGGGGCTGTTGAGCCTGGAGAGAAGGCGGCTCAGGGGTATGGATCTCAACAATGTATATAAATACCTGTAGGGAGGCTGCAAAGATGACAGAGCCAGGCTCTTTTCAGGTGTGCCCATTGACAAGACCAGAGGCAACAGGCACAAACTACAACACAGGAGGCTCCAACTGGGCATCAGGAAATACTTTTTCACTGCAAGGGTGACAGAGCACTGGAACAGGTTGCCCAGGGAGGTCATGGAGTCTCCATCCTCAGAGATATTCAAAAGTCGCCTGGACATGGTCCTGGGCAACTGGGTCTGGGGGGCCCTACTTGAGCAAGGGGTTGATCAAGATGACCTCCAGAGGTCATTCCCACCTCATCAATTTTGTGATTCTGTGAATGCACACGACAAAGGACTCTGGATATGCTAATGAAGGATTATGCGTGAACTATTTGCACACTGATGTAGATGAAAAAAAAACCAAATTAGTGACTGGTATTCATCTTTTCTTATCACATATGAGACATACAGCAAGAGGACAGCAAGGTTGTTAAAGTAAGCACTCAAGAGGCATAATATGGCAGAATTAAGATTAACGGTCCAAATTTTTTGTGTGCGTGTACATGCATTATGAGACTGGTTATTAAATACATCATACAGTTTCTTCCCCACTCCTTCTGGGACTTTATATATGAAAATTACATTGGAGTATTTTCTCCAACTTGTAAAATCTGCTGGTAAAATTTGGAAGAAGGAAATGTTTTCAATGAACAATTATAAATACATAGCTCAGAATACAAGAAATTGTAGAATTCATCTTGCAAACAGAATAGACATAACCTCCCTAAATGCTACTGCACTTTTTCATTATTTATTACCTTGTCAGCTTTTTCCCTTTCATCTTCATCTCCTAAAATAGCCAGAAAAGTGGGTTCTTTATGTTTTTCACTGGAAGCATTAGGTTTTCCCTTGTGTTTGTTAAAAGCTGGATCTATTTCACCCTTTGAATGGCTAGACTTGCTCTTCTGTGTAGGAACTGATATTTCAATCTGATATTGTAAAATAGAACTCAAGATTAAAACACATACTTGGGAAAACAAATGTCACCCACATCATAAAGAACTGAAAGAGGGAAGAAAGGACACTTTTTTTGCCTTCTATTTTAATTTTCTATTACAGAGCAAAAAGATAGACCAAACCTATGAAACACAGAGTGGAAAGAAAAAATCACTATATTGTTTGATTAGCAATCAAACAGTTATTTTAAGAAGGATGTGTCTGAACAAACATCTCCCTTTTCTATAGTACTAGATCTTACTGGACAAATGGAACAGTAAATAATGACAATAAACCAGTACCATAGCAAACGTGAAGTATAAACAAATGAAAGGGTAAAAGGTGCAGTCTTTCATCTGTAAATGTAAAACCTTTACAGTTACCTTTAAAACTGTGTGAATAACACCACATCTGAGCTCGAGTCTAAGAGAAAACTTTTAGCATGCCCTGAATACAAAGAACACTGATTCTGTCATCAGCGAGACAGTGGTATTCTTCTGGAAGATAAGCATAACAAAAAAATAAATTACTGAGGTTTTCAGCGACAAATAATGCTTTTGTTCAAGAGCATAATAGCTGATAAATGAAGGCAATGTATAATGTCACTAAGGCTTTGAGATTTTACTGAGAATTACAAAGCTGATTTAGGATCATTCCCAAATAAAGAATCGGCGAATACAGTAGCTTCAGTGACAGCTTCCTCTAAAACTATAGATGGACAGTATGGGATAAGATTCTGTCGGACAAATGTCAGAAGGTCAGCAGAAAAAAAATATCTTAAAACAAATACCTTCACACAGGTCTCTGCCATTTTTTAGTATCAGCCAACCCACCTTCTAAATGAGAAAGCTTCACGTGCCTCACTCATTTTGTTCCTGACTCAGTCTCTCTCATTAAGGTTATACATACTGGGACAGAGGTAGGATAAACCCCAGGACTGGAGCTTGCATTTTTGGACAGTGCTGAGATGTACCACATAAGCAGAAGCAGATTGTTCAGATCTAACTCAGGTTTCTCGATGTGGCACCTCTGCTTTGCATGGGAGATAGTTTTCTCAGCAGAGTTTGACTGCAGTAAAAATACAAATACTCTGCAGCCAACGGGGCAGCTGTATTGAAACCTGTTCATTGTATAGCTGAGATCTAAAGCAAAAACAGATACAGAAGGCTCCTCTTCCTTTGGTGTAGTGCGATTTTCCCTGAGTGAGCATGCTTAAAAAGACAAATAGAGGTGTCTGTTATAACATGCATTAAATAATTTCAGCAACATTTATTAATTTAAAAAAAATTCCCACTTTTCACATTGATTAAACATGAAATATTGTTTCTCTTACAAAAACAGGATTAAGTTTTAACTGCCAAAACAAGAAAATTATTTTGACATTAATCAGCCAAGATATATAAAATCAAAATTTTTTTGTGCTAATAGTAGCATACAGATTGAAAGCAGTTTATCCTGTCTCCTCTTTCTCCTCCTAAGTTATCTCCTTTTTATGTACCTTCTCATGCCCTGTGATCAAAATGTATTCATTGCTTATTCTTTCCAAATTTCTCTCAGCTAATCTGGAATCCCAAAATATTGAATACTTTATTCTTGCAGCCTACTGTTAGAATTCCCGGCATCATTACAAGAAATACCTGATGAATGGATGGTTAATTCTTTTCTTCTGAACTGGATAGTAAGATTCAAAATGTGAAATGTATATTGGCTTTCGCAATACAAAAACACTGAAATTTGCCTAACTACTGCATGAGCTACATCCTGACGGGATGCTAGCCTCACTATCACTAAATCAGGCCTAAACGCGGGAAATGTGTAACTGATATATCTTAGAAGTCAATTGTATTTTATAGTTTGTAAGTAATAACTAGGTACAAGCAGAATATAGAGACAAGATATCCTGCAACTCAAGTAAGTTTAATGTAAAAGTGCAACTGGAGGAAAACGACAGGGTAAAAAGTGTAGTGATATAGAGAACGAACTGCTTATTGCTTAATGATTGTCTCTCTGTAACTTTACATACAAAGACTGGTGTTTGTCAAGGATTAAGCCTGTGAGAGACTGGTACTTGGGAGTGATGAGCAGGAAGGAGCCATGAGCAAT
>JAOBAS010000072.1:5572701-5583772 GCA_025311575.1 Elanoides forficatus | reverse complement strand
AATATTTCTCGGAAATCTAGTGAATATGTATGTAGAACATGTACTTAACCTGCACAATTAGACCCAATGGTGTGCACGATAGGTGGAGTGATCCCCTGTGCATCCAGCGCTGTTTGCCTTTGTTCTATAATAAACTTATAAAGTTCATGAAATTAAACGTGAGTACATTTCTCACAAAAGGATCTGAATATTCTTCAGAGCAGTTTCCCCAAAAGTCCAGGACACGTGTGTTTCTTTCTTTTTCTGATACATCTAAACCCATTGCTATTCAAGTCTTCTCACATATTAATTTTAGGGAATCTAGCCTGCCCCTAAATGCACATTTCAATAGACTTTAGTGTTGTGTTTCACTGCATAGGATTTGAGTGTTTTCATGTAAGTTGTTTGGCTGTTTTTTTGTAGTTCAGATATACCTCTATCCAACAAGTGACTACATACATATAGGTGTTTGCACTCAAAAAATTCCATTTTCTGAAGGAAAGGCTGTGATATGGTAGTTCAGATGGACCATTTGTACAGTTTTTCTTTCAGACAGTATTTTGGGTTGTTCCAATCCCTGCTCTTACAAACTTCTCTTCTTTTGTTTCTATGTAAATGTCAGCCAATTTGACATGTGTGAAGAAATATTCATGGCACATTACCAAGCAGTTTATATTCTTTGAATGAGAGACACACTGATCTTCATTTTCAAAAAAAACAATTGCATAGTTACACATTCAGAGAGCATGAGCAATTGTGTAACACACATTCTCTGTAACTATGAACCAAATTATATGTGGTTTTCACTACAGCAGACAGAAAAGCATGTAGTGGATCAGACTCCATTTGAACACACAATTTTGAAACCAGCTTATGTAAGTATGGGGCTATAATACCATTTTTATCTATACTGAGTGGAAATCTGCAAAGATTGGAAATCTTTCCTAAAATACATACAAGCTTTGCCATTTCGCTCCACCCTGAGTCAGAATGAAAACCTGGCTTTTTCAAATTCTCTGGGAAAGAAAACTCAAGGAGAACGAGCTTGAGACTGATCAAACCCTTTTGTTCTGACAACATATTGTATTGCTATGCAATATGAAAATCAAACCAGAACCAAACTATTTCAAATGAATACAAACATTTCTTTCCAAAAGAAACAGAATCCTGAGCAATCAAATCCAGGACAAGTCAGTATCCATCATCTGTTACAGAGCATAAAGACGTGAAAGTGCTCCCAGAAGCTTTTAAAATGGTTCAGTATTGACCGTTTTGCTTAACTCTGACGTTCCACTGAAATTACTCTTTTAAATTGAATCCTGAAACACTGCTAGCAGACTTTGTTCCTTGTCTTATCTAACTATGTGTTAAGGAATGATTCACCCCACCTGTATCTCTTAGTCACCCTTCATCTTCCATTTCTATGAGTGGAGTGAAACACAGAGTTCTAGAAAGAGATTCTAAAAAAGATTGCTTAGAATAGGTCAAAAAATTTACATCTTAAAAATGCTGAGACAGTCTAGAAACTTTTTTAAATGGAAACACCTATGGTTTAATCCCACATCAAGTATATGATTGGGGTGAGCTGTTTTCTCATAGCTGATTTGGCATTATCCCATACAAGTTTCTTATACATGTTATCAGGAATTTTATCTTTTATCTTTCACTGAATGGCGTATATACAAATTGTGGTGACATTTAAAACTGACAGAACTGCATAAGGCAACACAGTATACTCTTTACTGGTTTGTGTATGTGTAAATGAAGTATTGGTCATACCAGTGAAAAAATAAACCATATTTGAAAAATAAGACTTGAAAGTGCAAGTAGCTTTTAAAATTAATTATTATGCTTATATCATTTTGTATTAGTTCATATTTAAAATTTACATATTCCAGCTTGCTGTGTATTAACATCTGAGAAATATTACATATAGTATTATAAGAATTATCTTTTGATCATTAAGTAATTTATACACTAAATTCTAAATTAGAGGAACCAAATTATTCTAACTCCAAGAACTGCAGTATAGTTCCTTGACAGTGATTGCTTCTTCTGTTGCAGTAGGAGTTATGTGGAATTACATGTGACCTGAGAAGATAACTGAAGATTGTTTTTTGTACATGTTTTCTGTACTTCTGTACTTGGAGAAACAGTTGAGGCTGGTGGTGTGTGCATTATTTGAATCAGTTCCTTTGCACACTGAAAGAGCTTTATTGAATGCATTGTGCATAGATCTGAAGCATTGCAGTCATTTTTAAGTAATGTAAGAATTCTGCCTACATATTCAGCATTATACCAGATCATCCAGGGTAAAGAAATCTTAATACTCTATTGAACTGCATTACAGGCTGAGTGATGTCTATTGTCTATTTTTCAACCTGAGAATTGGTGAGAGATTACAGATATATATCAGATATGACATTATAGTCAATTACACTATTAACAAGCAAACCTTTTCTAGTATTTCTATGCAGTAAAAACTTCAATCTTTTTTTTCCTTCTTTCTCTTTCTCTTCATTGTTTCTTCAACTGATGGTCTTACTATACTTGGAGGAGTATTTAAAAATGTGAGTATTAATGTCAGCATTTAATCCTAGCTGACCCAGTCCAAGCAAACAGCTGCTAAGAGTCATTGCTTCCACATGCAGGGTTTTTCCCCTAAGTACACATAAATGTCATGAGTGGATATCTCATGATGATTGGTTCTACTACCTGTATGGGAATATTTAGCACAATCTAGCCAGCAGTCTTATTTATCATGTAACTGCATGTCAAATTCTAAAATAATTATAAAAAGCATCTTCCTGAAGACCTGCATAAATTTTAGTGCAGATAAGAAACCAATGTGAGTCATTTATTGACTCAACACTATTAGTGCTCCGTCCATGATCACTGCTGCTACCCAATAGGTACTAACCGATTTGACATGGGCAGTTCTATTTCTGTGACTGTTGTGGTATAGTAGGGTGCAGGCACTAAAGAAGTAGTTTTCTGTTGCAAGGCTTTTAACAGCTTCTAGCTGTAAAAAATAATTTGCAAATATACAGTCCTCCAGTCACATTCATGCACTTAACAGAACTCACACTGTATTTATAATCTATCCAAATCCTCATATATACTAGGGTGTATTTATATAGAATTCATATATACTAGGAGTTCCTATAGGAGTTTATATAAGAGCTCATATATACTAAAGTAGTGCATTTCTTCAATGTGTTCTAAAGTTTGATTGCTTTTGTAACTTCCATTAGTATTGTTGGAGGTTAGCCTAAAACCCCTGTAATCTGGAATTTCCATGCATTCTCACCTGTTCGGTGTAATTGAAAAAGACTGGCTTGTTAGAGAAAGTTGTGCTTTAGAAATGAATGGTGTTGGCATCCCTCCACTATTCCAGAGGACTTTGCCTGTCCTCTAGCTGTATGGCTGATGAAACCTTTTATCAGATTAGAAAAGAATTAACTGTCACAAAAGGGGATGGAGGATGATAGAGCGGTATGCTCTTGGGAAACTAATGGGTAAACAGTTAAGTGCAATCAGGAGTCTCGAGGCAGCAAGCAATACCTGCCTTGAATTACAAGCATGTGCCTGCTCAGTACCACATGACATCTGAGAAGCAAAAGAGAAAATTTTGGGGAGCTGAGAAGATGCTTCATGTGGCAGCTCTCTCTTGGCCTGCCAGGGGCATGTCTGTGTACCTGCTTTGAAAAACGAGTGTGTTTTTTCATATGTCTTCACAGAGTTACACTGTGATGGGCATTTATGGCATTTATTTTCTATGAAGATTTTCTGTAGACTTAGCATGCCTAACAGGCTGCTGTGACTGAAGCAGGATTCCAAGGACAATGGTGGAAAGTGACCATATGGACCATAAGCACCAACAATAGTATTTACCTGCTGTGACTGGTGTCCCCCGCTCCTGACCCCAGTAAGGTGGTTAGCATAACTAACGCCATTTTGTGAGGCAAGCAGCCATTTTCTGTGACGAAGCGGGTCACGTATTCCTTCCCTTCCCCTCATTATCAGGCCCTGAAGGGCCTGTGCACCAACTAGACTGAGATGCTTTCCTTCACCATGTTTCTGACCATTTCTTTCTCCTTTTCCTCTCTTCCTTCTCTTGTTTCAGAAATATACTGAATTGCTGAGCCAACTTTCCACATTCTTAGAAGTTTGCAGTAGTTCTATTAGCCTTTGCTCTTATGCTGTTGCCTTCTTAAAACAGAATAAGACAGTGAGCAGCAGTTAACATCAGTGCTTTTCAGAATCTGGACACTGAGGTGTTAGTCTACAATATTAAATTTCCATAACAATAAAGACTCAGGGGAATGTTAGTACAACTTCTGTCTTCCCAGAACCTCTTCTGGGTTGTTTGGTTTTGTTGGTTGGTTGGGTTTTTTTAAATATTGGAAGTATATCCCTTTCTACCTTTCTGTATAGTTTAAAAACATGCTGTGGAACCACCTATCTCAGACTGCCTTTAGCAAGGTACAGACTGTCTGCAATATAGGACACATTTGATTACAGATGTGCTGTTCTTCATTTCAAATAAGGAAAACACAAAGGTGGGACAGGTCTTGGGGGCTATCTTTGAATTAAAAAATAATCTGAGTTGGCATAGAGTTAAGGGTAGTTTTTCTTTTGAGGCTGGTTTAATTCATGATTCCACATGATTCTTAAAGTTGAAAGATATTTTGCCAATCCATGCAATGAATCAGCAAAGGAAACAGGTAGCTCTTCTTGGAAGGCTAAGGTAGACATGACAAAAAATAAAAGCAAAGTTACAAAAAAATAAAACTAAGAGGACAATGGTTCCTATCTCCCTTCTTCACCCTCTGTTGGCACTGACCAATGTGCGAATGGGTTTCATGACACAGATGAGCAACCTTCCTTCCTGGCATGGGTCTATCTTGGCCCTTCATGTGAATTGCTATCACCCAACAGAATGCTGATATTCTGGGTTGCTGGAAGGCATACTCACATATTTAGGAAAGGGAGATGGAGATAGGCAGTTCCTACAACTCTAACATGGAATTTTTTGCATCTAAAATACAGTATCTTGTACCCTGTGGCTAGCTTAAAGTTTATGTTACCATGATTGCTGCTTTTCAATGAGTTTCAGCGCTGTCAGAGCTTAAGCAGTTTGTAACTTGTAAAATGCTCCATGTGACACAACACCAATATGTAGTTTTCATATTGCTGCAATAGTTTTTTAGTGAGCTGAAGAAACACAGATGGGAATTTCTGTTGATTAAAATAGCCTAAATCTGATGTTAATAAAAAGTAACTTACTGAGATTTTACTGATTGATAAAATTTTCTAGATAAGTTAGAGTAATTAACTGAAGTAGTTCCTTCCATGATTAAAAACATGCATGTACCGCATAAGCAAATAGTAGTATCTGTAGCATTTGATAAACATCATTCCTAAGGACATCTTTTTTAGCCTTGCTTTCTAATATGTGATCATGCTGAATGAGTGTGCAACACTCCGTCAATAGCCTTTGAACCTAGTGGCCCAAAGTTGACCCAGTCTTTACCAGGACTCAGAAGTAATTACTTTTCCACAAGGTTTGGGAAAATTAAGGTAGGTGAAAAGACTTCCAGAAGTCCCCTCTCCTCCCTCCCCCACAAGAGAAAGGGCTGAATTCTGCATGTGGCTTTCAATCAAATGGTCAACAAGTGGTTCAGAACCAGCTACTTCTTATGCCTTCTCCTCCTCCAGCAGCATTTAGAGAAGAAAACAAGAGATGGTGATGATGTGGGAAGATGCAGGAGGCACAGATGCATAGATATGTGCAGCACAGATTCAAAAGAAATTGCTGCTTATGGAATTGCTTGGTTGTTTTTAACTTTCTTGCCGGCACCCTACTTTCACTACAGCACTGCATAGCAATTCATCTGAGACCTTGCTTCTCCACTCTCACTGTACTACTCTCAAATATGCCATATTTTCTGTACCTGATAGGTGGGATTTGTTTTAATGTATTCCTAGACTCTGATACAAACCATGATCTTAGCTTAGGTGAAGAGGTATGGTAAAAGTCTAACTAAAATAGTGTATTTTCTAGCCATGCTGATATCAAAACTGTGGGACAGAAAAAGGCAGAATATGGCCAGACCCTGGCATTCAGACAAGGAGGTCGGTCATGTCAGGCATTCATGTTGTCCAGGTACTCTATTCCCTGGGAAACAGAGGTGATACCAATAGGTGGATTGGCTGGTTAGGAGGGTAAAGTGGTTGGAAGGGTGAGAAAGCACAGCAGGAAGGCAAATGCTGAATTGCTAGAAAGTTTGGCAAAGATCTAACTAATTTATGTCAATGCAAATTACTTTTCATTCCCACAAGAATAAATTCTCCAGAGGAAATTCGAGTTACAGAAATGTGAGTTATACTGAAGTCGTAGACTGGAACAGTATCATGTGCACTGCTGTAAACCTCTCACTTACACAAGCCCATAACAGTTTCAATTAGCACCTGCTTTAACTTGAGGCATGGAATTGCCAGACATTTAAAGGCAAGACAATTAAAGGTAGGAGGTAACTGTAGGAGGTGATCTACAATTGCCCTACTCATACACAAAACCCCAGAAGCACAGATGTTAAGAAGCATCCTTTGTCAGTGAGAAGGGACACTGTTTTCTTGTGCAGACATGACACGAGCTAATCTGTTGCTAGAGATCTCTTCCTACAGGGAAAAATAGATTTTAAATGACGGAGCAGTAGGCTCAAAATCCTACATAGATATGCACCAGTGAAGACCTACTCCCGCTGCCAGCTCTAATTCCATTAGAAAGGTAATTTTAATTTTGTCTGAAATCTGCCAATCTGACTTTACTCCTCTTGGAATTGCTGACCATCATCTTGCACAAATCTAGCCAGAAGCCAGAACCCTTTGTTCCCGAGAGAGAAAATAGCTTCTGATTTACTGCAGCTCTGTTGAAAATAAGCTGGAGCTTGTCTCACAGGCCCCAGGGGGATCTCACAGGAGATCCTCCCGTCCCCAACGCTGCGTATCAGACAGAGAACGTCCACTGCAAGCTTTACTGATCCTCCGCTAACAACCAAATGCAGAGGTACCTTCAGCTCACAGCACTCCCTCAGTTGCAAGCTGCTCTTCTCAGAAAGCAAAGCCTCTCAGAAAATCAGCTAGACTATACTGAGATCATCTGCTTCCTCTTCTTTTTGAAGTACCATTAAACTGCTTGCTTCTTAGTGTTATTCACAGTGGAACATTCCCTCACATCGCCTCTATGCTCCCCTCATGCAGGGACTGGGTGTGCTCATTCCTCCTGTATGCCAAGGCAGCTCCTTGTTTCACAAACTCCTTCTAACCATGTACGCTGCAATTTCTCATTAGTTAGAATAGAAGGATACTAGCCTTTATCTTTCCCTAATCTTCTACTTACTGTGCTAGACCCTGCTCCTGTTATAAATTCTATGCATATACTGCTGTTCACACGGTAAAAATTTCAAAATAGAGCCAAAGCTTTGTGTATTCTTATTATATACTCTGTGATTGACATACTTCTCTAAACAGTTGCACCCTTCACCGTTCTACATATTTACAGACCAAAAAATCAATGTGTAACTGCTGATTATGAGGAAATTATGAGGAAATAGATATCCTTGCAAATTGCGCTATATCGATGAAGGTTGCAAAGATATTCACAGGAGCTGCAAAAGCAGCAAATTAACTAAGTATACACCAGCACATCTTGGAAAATCTTAGATTAAATACGAACAGTGTGTACAAATAATCATTTAAATGTCAAGTGTAACTAGTATTATTTATAACTAAATACAATAATTGTCCTCACATAGCAGATGCCATACGTCGGATGGAACATTTGAACTTCCTATCTTCCTAATCATCAAGAATGTCATCTTGAAGCATGTATATCAGACTTCTACCCCTTCTAAAGTAATTAGGTTCAGCAGTGATTTCACTATCACCATTAGATCCTCAGGTATCTCTGACAAAATCAAACAGAATAGTAGGATGACAGCTAGTAATTTCTTGTTTAATACCTCAGCATTTGATTCACAATTAGTTAAAATTGAGTAGAGTAATCACTGTGCGATTATGTTTGGGTTACTCTGCAATGAGTTATACCACACCTTAAATCTATGGACCACTTATGCTCCTATTCATAGCAGTCACTTGCTGTGGAACTGATTTCAAAGTCAACAACAGAAATACAACTAGCTTAAACAAATTGCTTTCATACAAGTAAACACTCTCATAAGCAATAAACAGAATAGTAATGGAAAGAGTAATAAGTGGATTATTTGAAAAGTATACATTTAGATTAACATGTTATAAGGTCAAGAAGTTTAGCGATCTGGGCAATTATATAATATAAACCACAGCACTTCACCTATTAATTTTTGCAGTTAGATTAATACACAGTGTCTTAACCAAGTCCTTGTATCTTGTAACAAAAATAGCTAAGAATTGCTTGTAGCATATTGGATTTTGTTTCTTCTTTTTAATTGAGAACTATTTCTTAACTGAAAAATTCATCCTAGGATGGAGGCCATATAGGAACTACTAACCTGTAAGCAGAAAAACAGGACACCCAAACTATCCCAGTGTAATACTTGAAGGAACTTGTTCCCTGGGAGTATGTACATAAGGAATCTTCATATACAGAATGGATACTTTAGATGTGTAAATATGACCTTAAACACAGTTACCAATTTTGCAAATATATATGTCTCACATGCAAATACTGGTTTCTGTACACTCAGTAAGTGTATACACAAATTTTGTTGGCACCTGTGCGAGCAGCCATTTTAAGAAATTACTGGCTTTATGCAGATCCGATGTCCATGAAATTAGATCTAGCTACATCTTAGCTAAACTCACATCTGTTACATGAAACAGTATTTCCTTTCCTGATTTTTCAGTTTTCAATGACACTGTTCATGAAGATATTAACTTAAAAATATAGGTCAAAACCAGTTTATTATTATTTTTCTGTAACTGGAAACTTATGTGAAATTTTAGAATTAAAAACTAAATAATTTCCATTGTTACTATTTTATGAATTC
Organism: Elanoides forficatus; assembly: GCA_025311575.1. Lineage (NCBI taxonomy): Eukaryota > Metazoa > Chordata > Aves > Accipitriformes > Accipitridae > Elanoides > Elanoides forficatus. The sequence continues at coordinate 5,574,740 of JAOBAS010000072.1, read as the reverse complement.
TGCTATACCAATATTCCTTGAAAGGATCAATATATAGCCATTTGCTACCTATATTACAGCTACATCTGGAAATAGTCTATTTAAATTTTACTCTTGAATTGTCTATTAAGCAAATATATCAATTTCCGCTATCAATGCAGAATGTGAGTTTGCTGAGTAATAAGTGCATTATAGACTTTTGTTGATTTTTATAGCTTATGCATATAATTTCATCTACAGGAACACCTGCCAGCTATGTCTGATAGAAATATCCTTTACTTAAACACAAGATGTAGGTAGGCTGCTTATATTAAGTCATTGCAACTAATAACCACAAACTGAGAAATTATTTTGTTGAAATTAATGAGAATTATATATTCCTCAATAGCATGATTAGCTGTTTGTTGAAAAGTGTCAGGGTAAACAGCATGAAAAATTGCCTGAGCTTGAAATGAAAGACAGTCCTCCATGCAATGGCTAGGATTATCCCGCATAGGTTACATCATGGGTCTCAGAGGAAGTTCTGTAGGTATTACAAGTGTAATCACATTTTCCTGTTTGTTCATTCTTATCAGACTTTTTTCCTTTCCCTAGCTCCTGTAAATGCACCTATACAAACATCCAAAGGATACCTAAACAGCTGCAAAAATACAAAGAGGTTTGTCAACGTGTAAATTTTTGTCCATCAACAGTCAGAGATATGCTGCATAAACCTAAGATCTTTCATTACTGAGAACCCTTATGGAAGTCAGCTGTAATTAATGAAGCAGGGAAAATTATTACTTGCAAAATATTTTCAAATTCAAAATGGGAAAAAACGTTGTTTGTCCTTTGTAACTCAGTTTTTCATCTCTTCTCATGGAAAAAACTTAATAACTAACAAATCAGCTTCCAAAAATGAGGATACTTTTAGCGTTGCTTAAAAAATAATGTAACTGTTCAGTGTACCTATAAATGGAGTCACTCAATTCTTACAGGCTCAGGAGAGAATCCATACGTGCTTTATGTGAAGGCATAAATTGTAAATACAGATATGGATAAATAGACAGGTTTATCTCGCATTCAAACATTGGCAATAATATGGAGTTTAAATTAAAGGACCACAGTCTTTAAGTAAGACTAACAAAGCATTCACGTAGCACCTGTTCCTATGGTGTTTTGCCATGGCCTTTCAGGGACATAAACTTCAGCGGTCAGAAAAGAGGAAAAATGCTGGTGCTGCTTAATTAACTATTATATACTAAAAAAGACAGCCAATCTGTCAGAGAGGATATGGATAAGGACAAAGACATACATGAAAAATCACATATGAAAAAATCATAAGCAGTTTTTCAAAGCAAATAAAATAAATGTTCTTAGGCGTGCTTTTTTTTAATCTTCCCCTCTTCCCCCCGCCCTCCAGTTTGTTATGATTTGCTTCTTGCAAATTTTCCTTTGGAAAAATACACCATTTGCACGGCTGGTCTATTTTCTGGGCTCCTTGTCCACTTATGCCCTTCCAGTTGCTGCTCTATTTCAGGTAGAATACACATCATGGCAGCTACAGCTGCCATGCAGTATAATATGAAAAGCACATTCCCACTTGCCTCCTGTGTGCCAAGATAATATGCCACCACCTCTGTGACTGAAACTTACCTCTTTGTTGTTTTTTCACCTATAACAAACTTAAAGTTTATAGATGGCAATTATCTAACAATAGCCTTCCTCGGGAATGCCAGATATATGACCCACAGTTTGGGTTCCACTTACTGATCAGTTTCATCCAGTCTCTAGAATAGTTCTTGAATTTTCAGGTTTCTCTGTAAATTAAATCACAACACTGACAATTCGAAGTTAGTACCGATCCAGGGCTGTGTAACACCATACTGCACAGTACAATGCTCTGAGAACAAGCCAGCACAGGTGCACCTGGAATTGAATGTCCTATGCCTGAAATAACAAGCCTGATCTCTCAAACACACAATTTTGTCCATGTATTTTGCCAGATACAAGCTGATAGTTATTGAGAACAATTACAACTAGAAAATCTAAATGTAAGAATCAGTAAAATTTTCATCATC
>JAOBAS010000072.1:5535773-5557972 GCA_025311575.1 Elanoides forficatus | reverse complement strand
TCATCCTGTTGTCCACCAGGACCCCCAGGTCTCTCTCAGCAAGGCTGCTCCCCAGCCACACGGATCCCAGCCTGGACTGGGCTCTTGGGTGATGTCATCCCTGGTGCAGGACATTGGCACTTGGCTCTGTTAAACTTCATACAGTTCTTGCTAGTCCACGCTTTCAGCCTGCCCTGGTCTCTCTGTAAGGTGGCTCTCCCTTCTGACATGTCCACCTCACCACCCAGTTTAGTGTCATCAACAAACTTGGTGAGCGTGTTTTTAATCCCATCATCCAGCTCATTTATGAAGATGTTGAACAGTGTGGGGCCCAGTATCGATCCCTTGGGGACCCCACTTGTGACAAGCTGCCAGCCAGAGTACAAACCACTGATCACCACGCTCTGAACGCAGCCCGTGAGCCAGTTTCCTTCTGATCTTGCAGACCACACATCCAGTTGGTATCTCGCCAGTTTGTCCAGTTAATGTTAGTGTCGAGATGTTAACTGTATGTAGTTATATTTGAAGAAGTTGAATATGTTACTACATGAGAATATTTAAAACATTACAGTTTTCTGTTAAAGATTACTGTCATTGGCTCAGCAGGGGTGGGTATATGATTTTCTTATTAATAGCTTCTTACAGATATTTGGACAATGGTTTCTTCTGTGAACTTCCCCTTGCAGAGTATACCGCTTTCTTTTCTGGAATAGTTTCCAGAAGCCATCAAGGTTTAGCCAGCCTTTGATAATCAGGCCAGGAATTGTATGGTAATTCTGTGTAGATTTGTGGAAGAAGTTTTTCTAAAGTGTTGATCTCTTCTTTTGTTGTTAAGATTTTAGGTCCACCTTTTGCTTTCCATAAAATTATGCATATGTATGTAAATGTTCAGCTGTATGTAGGACACACACAAAAGGATATTCGGTCTGCGGCTTATTCATTGGATTTTGTATGGTTATTTTACAGATAAATTACATCATCTTTTTCTATACATAAAATTTAAGAGTAACCATAAATCAATCAATTCCTGTTTTATATTGCCATCTGTTAGTAGAGTAACATGAGAAACATTACAAGATTCAAGCTTGGATACTTGCTTAATCCGGAAGATTAAGGAATTGCTTGCATTATCTTGTTGAAACCACACCTTTTCCCCAGATTTTTTCTTGCATAGATTTTTGTGCTTTCTAACCATCTGTGGAGACATTTTTTTTGTTGCTGTTCTTTCCACTCCTTGGCAAGGGATGCTAGATAAATGTATTTATTCTTCCAAAAGCAAAACGTTACCAAGCCTCCGTAGTAATCATCCCGTTCTATATTCAATTATAGAAACAGGGTTTGTTTTCCTTTTCTTAGTTGTACACACAGGTTTTTTTACATCACACTGTTGGATTTGTTGTGTATGCATTGTACTTTCCAGGTTATATTCCCTCACTGTTGTACTTAGTGCATGTGGGAAGAATTGGACATTTTTTAGTCCAGGCTTTGTATCTGTCTTTGATTTCTAGTGTATAACTGTCAGGGTTTTCTTGTTATAGAAACAGTTATCTATCCATGGGTGCAATGCACTTCTTTAGAAAGGCCTTCCAGCTTGCAAGAAGAGGTGGTTGTGGAGCACAAAACAAAAACCTGTGCTTGGTTAGAGAGGGTGAGGTGCAAGGAGGAGGAGAAGGAAGGTGAAGGAGCCTCTGGTACATTTAATGAGGTTAATGGCAAGAAGGTGAATGTATTAAAAATTTCTCAATTATTGCCAAAGAGTATCTGCTGATTTGTGTAGCAGTATTGTTTCTGTAGTAGTTACTCTTAGTTCAAATAGAAAAAGGCGTATTTTTTACTTGAGGGCCCAAGTAGGAAGCACGTGAAAATGGTAAGTTTCTTGCTAAAAGCTTTAATGAGTTCCAGAGTTCACTTCCGAAGCTGATCCTTCAGTAAGAAAATGCAAGCTGTTTCAAAAGCTATTTTTCAGCCAGTTTAGCTACATTTCACCTGCTTATTGGTAGCTCTTGCAAAAATGAGATAGGCTATCAGTCTTTGTTTCAGTAAATATGTATCAGGTAGGATTGGAAGAGATCTTTTGGTTATGATGGATATTATGCTGTTGTCACATCTCTGTCTCTTTTAAAGCTTATAGCACTGCTTGTTACAGCATTTGAAACTTTTAGAACCTTTCCCTACTGAAGTCATTTAAATGTATTCCTTTATGACTGTATGCTTATCTTGCTCTTTCATCTTTGCATAGTCTTTTTGTTAAGATGTGCTGATGTTTTTGGTTAATCTGTTTTGTTCTAGCCCAGAGTTGATGTAAACTCTGCTGAAAGTGTTCTGATGGCTATTTTTTTTTGGGGGGGGGGGGGGGGGTGAGTCCCATGGTTAACAGGTTGTCACAGCTGCTGTACCGATGAGTGCCTCCGGTAGTGACTTTTCACGGTAGTTGGCTGGTTCCTAGTCTTGAAGTGCAGCACGGTTCAGTTTTCCACATGCTGTTTTGAAGACGTTTTGGAACAGTCAAATGAGAAAAGCAGGATTATTCTTCATTAGGCTTCCATGGGTATGCCTACATGCATTGTACGGCCTCTTAGAAGAACGCATAGGGATGCAAAAGGGATGGAAACCTGTCCCTCCATTCCCTAGAAGAGTATGTAACACTCACTCACTTGGCTTCAAGTTAGTTTCAACTCTTGTTTCATTATGTTAAAGGTGCATCCAGTGTCGTAGGGTATTTGCAGAGCTTTTTCTGGCACGAAGTTCTTTGTGATGTGGAGAACTGTAAAGACTTGGTCAAAAATTGGTAACTACTGAACAGTAACTAATAGGACAGAAGAAGGATGTGAATTTAGTAAAGTTTGAGTGAAACTTAATTTAATCTCTACAAATAATGTGCATAAAGGAAGTAGTGCAGCCTTACAAATCTGACGGAGAATGGGGTAATGTGTTAGAAGGCAGAGTCTGGATAAAAATGGTAAAACTCAGAATGCTGAGAGAAACTGTAAGACAGAAATGAAAGTTGAACAGTGAATAGGAGCATCCAGTCTTCACATGAAAAGCTTGAGGGGGGGGTGACTGGTGTTAACAGGATAAGAGGAAACAAGTAAGAATACGGGATATTTTGTTGTGTTTTTTTTCTCCTCTGTCTTTATGAAACTGTGCTTGAGATTCCTGTGTGCCACTTGAAATTGAGGATTTTCCCAGTTCAAGGTAATCGTCTTTACTCTCTTTTGCCTCTAATGGGAACAGAGCTCGCATAGTCTCAGGGGGTGATAACTAGAATCTGTAATGTGTCAAAGGTACTAAGGCAGTGACTGAATTGATGGAGGGGAGCTCTGACCATGACTCCTAGAAGTTCTCCATTCCTCTTACAGGTTTTGTTGAAGCAGCACGGTATGGCTAAGAAGAGCCTTGAGTGAAGTGGATATGGCATTTGATGACCCTTTTTCCTGTACACCATAACTTTTTCTAGATAGAAATAGTGAGGCCTGCAGCTATTATCAACATCTACATTTGTACTAAGTTGCTGAAAAACACTTTTACTCCCCTTCAGCACTTTCTCCTGCATTCCCTCCTCCCTAACCTACTGTGTTCTTAAGTAAAAATTGCAGTGTACTGTAACAGCAGAATCCTTTAGCGGAACAGCAAAGCTTCGTAATATTTGCTTTTCCCACATGTGAAAAGGAAATATGTAAATAAAAGGATTTGGTTGAACAATGTGACATGCTTCCACACACAATAGCAGCTGCCTCCTTCCAGATGGCAAATTCACCATCTGCTACCTCTTTGTGAACAGCCTGTGCCTTGCATGGACCTTGTGTAGCGTCTGTCCATGTTGGGTGCCGAAAGTCCTGTTACTGTACCGTAAGCTTGCTAAAGGAATGCAGTGTAGTTGCATTCCTGCTCACAGTAAACAGTGCTGGCTGGGCCCAAAAAGGCTGGTGTGACTGGGTGTCTGGTACCCAGCATGTTCCATGGAGTGAAGAAAAATTAAGGGCTCTTGTTTGCAGGCTAAAGGTAACGGCTCTAACTGCAGTGCAACTCATTTCATGAGGTTCATGATTTATGGCTTACGGCTGTCAGCCACGCAACATGGCTGTGGCTGTAGTGTAGGGACAATTCTTCTGTGCAGCTGTATGTTGCTTGTGTGGCTATGTAAGCTGTTTGTGATGTTGTGTCTGCATTCTGTCTGTTTGCTGTAATTAAGATTGTGATACATAGGGTTGGAGTTTTGAACATGCTGCTTTTGATTTAAACTGGCAGATGGGAGTATTTTCTTGCACAGCTTCTGACTAGTTTGTGAAACATGGAAGCATATTATTGGTATTCTCTTAGCAGCAAAATAAAGGCCGCAATTTAGGTAACAATTTTACAAGTTTGCTACAGCAGTTAAAGGGGTGATCATGGAAACAACCACCTGAATTGTAATCTCTAGTTAGTAAGACATTTTATGGTTGAATCACTCCATAACATTCTGTTGCAAGGCTACTTGCGCTTTCTCTTTTAATGCATCTCATAGTAGCTATTGTATTGTCAGGGCACTAGCTGTGATTCAGAATGTCATTTAATTATGTTTGCTCAAAACACTGTGAAAAGAGTGGATTGTCAGCGTTTAAAAATTTGCGAAGTTAATGTTAGAAATACAAAAGTGTTCACAGGTAGGACTAGGCAAGCAAGCAGAGGAGACTGACTAGAAATGATAGGGATCTTGTCTTTGGCAATGATGGAGGATATAAATCTAAGTTACGGTTTTGAGTGCACACATTTGATAAGTCAAAGCCACAGGGGTAACTTTGTATTTATGAACAGCTAGACAGGTTTTTTATTTGATACCTTCCTATCCAAACCTTAATTCCTTTCATGAGACTCCTAGTGCAGTGTAGGTAGGAGTCCCTTTTACATCTTTTAAGAAGCTATATTTGATATAAATCGAGAGATCTGGTTAAGTGTTGCTTCTGACTGTGAACACATTAAACTTCAAGCTGTTATGGTTGCAAAATGCTGAAGTTGTTGATGTTGACCTATAAAACTTTAAATGGTGCAGAGCCTCCAAAAAGGGAAAGGTAGTTTCTTGTGATGTATTTTGGCAGAAACACTGAACTCGGGCTTCATTGAGATACCTGATTGAGGGTTAAAGCCAGAGGATCTGGAATTTATTTTATTTCGGAATGTGTGATAGCCTGGTCCTCTCCTTCAGAGTGTTCTGCACTCTTTATTTTCTTAAGAAATTACAACAAGTAGGACAGGTTCCATAGTTTAGTAGTTTCTGTTGTACTTTCTTTGGATAGCATTGAGAATTGGAGGGATCTACCTTTATAACTGATAATACAGCAAAAGTGATCTTAACATTTTTCACTGAATGTGCATGTATGAATTTTTGCTCAGTACATTAACCAATATTCACAGAAAAATTGATCTATGGCTGTATTTCAAAGCAAAAAAAATCCTACAACCCTTTAACAGAAGTATTAAAAAGATAATGCCACTCCTTAATTGAGCACTTGATACCTTTAAATCAGATCGAGTTCTGCAATTTTGTAAAATAATCTTTACTGTTTGCTATCAAACTACTTGAAGATAACAGTGCAACATTGCAGAGTGCATCTTCGTATAATATTGAAAACAGGCGATAGCTGGATGAAATATAAGATGTGCACTTCTAAAAATGAAGTCTTTCAACACTCTTACACTGTATATTGCTTGGATAAAGTGGTTCTGTCTGGTCATGAAACTCTGCTCTCTGGAAGAACGCAGATATTTCTCAACAAGCATTTTGCATCCTCTTAATGGTATCTTAAAAGCTTGTTCTTAAGTGTGTATCCTGTTTTTTAAAGATGTGTGCTATCTACAGAGGCTTCCTGAGGATATCACTTGAGCTGTTTTCTGCTACCATTGCTCAATATTGCTTGCTTTACTGCCATTTGTACCTTCATCTCAGTTGGTAGTTAAATTCAGTGTTAATACTTATTTCTGTAGCTAGTGGTATAGAGTAATTTGTGCATTACACTAATGCATAGCAAGCTGTAAAATACAGTGTATTTTCTATCATGTTAATATTTCAAATATGTGTGTAGTGACACTGAATTTAATTGCACTCAGAAGTTAACTAGATATTTTTATTTCAGAAAACAAACCTTTTCTGAAATGGGGGAGCAAATAATTTTTAACCAGGTAATAAATGTCTTCTGTTAGGCTTGATATAACACTGTTGAATGAGAGACAATATATATATATATAGCCTCTCCAGTGTTAGAGGAGGTGATCTCCAATATGTGGGATATAGCAATATATATGTTGCTGTCACTGGCAAGGAGGATGTCCACTTTGTTCAAAGGTTCTGGTCTTAAAATTGGAGCATCCAAGTTTATGCTATCATTGTAAGAAATCCCAGTACCTTAAAGAAAAAAATCAAATGTCTTGTTTGCAAGTAATCCTGCCTTTTTGTTTTTGTAGTGTATTTTTTATTAGTAATTTGCATTCTTATTAACACTCCCACTTTCCCTATTTCGAAAGTGTGCCCTTAAGTTTGGTATTGTAAGGCAATGTATCTTTCAACAGAGTTAAGATTATTCTTCTCAAGTAGATGATAAATAGGAACAAATTAAACAAAGCTTAGCGAACCTGTTGTTAGTTTAAAATAGGCTTCACGGAATGTTGGTTTCAAAGAATTTCTTGATCAGGAAAGTTTCTTGAGTCTCTGGAGAACTTCTTCATGAAAGTCTGTCTATTCAGAATAGTAAAGCCCATTTATTGTGACATGTGCTGTGAATGAACAAACTCGGGTTTCAGCCATGCTGTGCACACTGACAAGCAGAATATTTGTCCTAGGTACTTCAAAACAGATGGTCTTGATTTTGTTTCTTTTCCTAAAGGACCCTCCTGGTAGGGGTAGTGTGATCCACTTTTTTGCAGGCCTTCTTTAAGTGCCAGATTTCTGCCCACGAGGCTCCGTTGCTTTGCAATGGGATGAGACAGGATCTCACCAACATAACTCGGTCTGCAGCAGCCTCAAGTGCTATATGTTGTACAGACACAACAGCGCTTTTTCTGGTTTAACTTGTTTTGATCAGGATGAGGAAGAGAAGCGGAGAGCTATACTAGCAAGCACACAGCTTTGCCAGTGTAACCAGTACCTATGCTGGTCCTGCTTCTGCTGGTATACATGATGTTTATTGGTTTCGTTTATCTGATTTTCATTGTGATAAAAGCTCTCAAAACTTTTGCTTTCATTTCATAGGAAAAAAAATGCTCCCAGTCAGATTTTATCAACAGCCCAGCTATTCATGTTTTTTGGAAGTGTAATCTGTGCAATTTCTGGTATTCTTGCATATATTAGTTCAAAAGGTCATTTACATATCTCTTCCAAAATGCATTTTTGTAATTCTTGCAAGACATACGTGAACTGTTAGAACTCAAAAGCAAATCGTCTGGCATGGTGAAGGATTTAAATTGTCTAAAACAGTGGCTGTATGGAAGCTGATGTTTTCTCAAGTGTAGAAATTAAAGCATGGTTAGTTGATGGATGAAGAGCTAATAAATTTTTACACTATGTAGCTCTGGAACATGCTGTGGCTTTGTGAACATGATGAGAACAATGCTTGGCTTTATATTTGAATGGCACTCTCCACTGCTGCTTGGTTTTTTTTTTTTGTTTTTGTTTTTAAACCTAATACTTGATCATTTGGAGTAGAATGAGTGTTCTCACAAAAGCTGTGTAAACAAACTGAGGTAAGGTGAATGAATGCTTGAATGGTAACAATCTAAACTTTACTTTAGACTGAAGTGTTTCTTTGTCATACTTTGCAGTCTGTGATTTGCCACACATCTGCACTTCTTTTTAATTGTTAGGGTACACACTGTGATGAGGAAAGACTGTTTTGGGCATGGATGGTGGTCTGGTGACTGCCGTCACTCCAATTCAATGCAGACTTTGCTACAGCAGTATCTGTGTCAGCTAAGAAACAGGTTGTTATAATTCACTTCTCAATTTATGCTTTTGGAAAATCCAGCCTGAACTGAAGCCCATGTAGGCTTAAAACAGTCGTCCAAGTGAGATCAGTTACCTCTGGTTCTGTTTATTTAAAGTAAGCAAATTAGGAAGGAGAGAAAAGCCGATGATATGTATAGAGCCTCTGCCCCTTGGAATGGTTCAGTGGGAGAAGCAGCTTATCTGAAAAACTATGCTTTCTTAAAAATATTGTTTATTGGAAATAAGTAAACTGGGAAGTTGAACATGTAAAGATTTGATAAGTTTGAAACAAGGGTTTGGAGTTACATCAGTTTTGACTGAAAGCTTTTGTTAGTTTCATAGGACTATTCTGTGAAAATAAACAAAAACCTTAAGTTCTAAGGATACCCATTGTTTTTTTTTTTCAGGTGGTATCATGGAAAACTTGACAGAACAATTGCAGAAGAACGTCTTCGACAAGCGGGAAAACCTGGAAGTTACCTTATTCGAGAGAGTGATCGGAGACCAGGTTCATTTGTGCTTTCATTCCTTAGTAAAACAAATGTCAATCATTTTAGGTGAGAATTAAATGTTTTATTTTAAAATACTATAATCTGTTTATTTTTGGTTTTAGAACACAATAGAGTACAAACAGAAAACAGTCGTGGTATTATAATTGAATATTTTTGACTCTTTATTCTTGCATTGTACAGCTTTTTACTTGTGTTTAATTGTTTTAAAATATGCTGCTTAAGAATGACTTCATAGGCTAAAGAACGAAAATGTGAGGAAACCAACAACATCTGGATAGAGGAGCCTGTCTAAAGCAGTTGTGAATAGACTTAAAGCAACATGCAGGTTTCATGAGTTAGTCCAGGACATCATTTTGAGTCTGTTCTGTAGTAGCCATTGTAGGTCACAGGACATACTTAAAGTGCCAGCACATCTGGTTGCTTCCTTAATTTTGAGGTACGCCCCCCCGCCAAAAAAAAAAAAAACAAAACAAAAAAACCCAATAAGAAACAAAGAGATTATCTATTTAATAATCTGAAGGTTTGCTGGAAACAGCTTTCAGTATGTGTTAGAATTAGTTGTTCAAAATACAAGTAGCTCTTTATCCAAAGTTGTAACTAGGGTTATTTTACCATTGCCAAACTGTGTACATTAGTGAGTTCATTTAGTCTTTAGTGTAAATGAGATGTATTCTGAGAAGAGCTTGAAGGTTAGTCAGCAAGTGGAATCCTGCAGTGTAGTGTTCATCTTTACGAAATAGGAAAGCAAATGTTTCTTCAGCAGACAAAAGAAGTCTTTGTCAGTTGTCTGGATAGCATCAAACAAATTCAAAGCAAATTCTTCAACTTCTGAAAACTTCTGAAAGTGGGAATTACCCACAATACCAACATATGAGCCCCTATGTGCATGGTTTGCAAATGTAGGAAGTTTTTGGTTGCATCTGCTGTGTGATGAAGTAAAGCTCATAGGTTCTGATCTACCATTGACATGGAGGCATAATTCTCTTAAGCGTAGACGATATAGCACACAAATAGTATCTCATGTTTGCATCTTGCCATCTGAACTATCAGTTTCAGCTTCTCATCTGTACTCATACTGGTTTGGGAACTGGTTACTGTGTAGCAATAGCAGAAGAGTAAACTGTGCTAATACTTGCTTTCTAGTGCTGTTTTAGAGTCCTGGATTATTTTTAATAACTTCTCTTTTTGAAGCCAGTAGCAGGCAATTGACTTGGTTAATGCCCACCATAAGTGTTTCTGGCATCTCAGGTAGAAAATAGTTTTAACAATTTCTGATTCCCTAAGGAAAGGGTCCTTGCAATATTCTCAAACCTTAAAGAATCTTTCATTCTGAGATCCATAAAACACAAAGAGGTAAAAATCCAAAGGGAATTAATTTGTTGGTTAATACTGTTCTTCAGAGATTGGACATGTTTTCAGTTTCGTTCTTTGACTACCAAGTGTATTTTTTTGTTTGTTATTAGATAGGTAAGTGTTACACTCAAGAACATTGACAACCTCAAGAATGGCAGCCTTAAAGTAATTTCAAGCAAATACAGGGATGGATTTCCTGTGTCCCACAAAGTAGAAGTGCTATTTCCACCAAAGCTTGATATTTGCCAATTGCAGCCTGCCAGGAATGGGTGAAACTTCCGTTGTAAAAAATGTCCTTCATATTTTATTTCCTAAAAGGTCATTTTTTACATTAAACTTCTCTTGGAATTCTATGCAACTGAAATCCCAACATTTTAAATGAAAGTTTCTTAAACTCTTTTAATTCTTTTGGTGCCTCTTGAAAGTTGCATACAGACATATATGCTCATGTAGCATATGATTGATTTATAGCATATGAAGCTGTCAAAACTAATTTTTTTTTCACTGAAGAGTAGCCTTTTTTTGGTGAGGCAGAGTGATACAAAATATTTTGAAGGAAAATATCTTATCTTTTAATCATGTCCTTCAGAATTTTCTGTGGTTACAGAAGTCTTTCTGTATTTGCTAGCTCAGTATTCTGAAGAAAGGTTTCATTTAAGCTTGATGAAATAATAATCTGAAACACCTAAATTTCATTTAAAACCTAATCTCTATTGAATACTTTACCAAGGAATCTTACAGAAAAGATGCCAAAAGTTCTAGCTTATGTCCTTAAAGTTATATTGTTTTGTGACTCCTCTTGCAGTGCTATATTTTTAAAAACTTCAGATTTCATCTCTGGAGGTTCATCTTTGTATACATGTTACATCACTGTTTAGGAGAAATAATTTAGTTCAAAGGACTGGCTGAGAAGGAAGATTTTTGGGCAGGAATGTATCAGAATAGTGACCTGCTAAAGGAGAAGAGTAAAAATGGAAGAAACCAATAAATAGTGTACTCATTTGGAATGAAGGATAAGTTCCTTGGCAACTGAATGTTTCAACTGTGGTTCCCCCCAACCTCCCTTTCTGTTTCTGAGTTGTTCACAAGCTTTGTGAAGAGCTCAAACATGAAGTAGAATACAAGGAAGATTCAGATACATTTATTCTTGGTAGTGTAATTTATTTTGAAATATCCTTAAGATAATTTGTCTCTCTTGTGGAAACTGGAGAGACAATTAACAAGAGCTTTTAGATTTTTAAATTTTTTTGTAACAGCAAGATTTGCTTAGCTTAGTAATAATCTGTTTCTCAATTTCTTACATTTCATAAAAATGCAAGTGAGCTGCTACTCGGGCCTCCTGTCTGATCTCTGTGTTGCTGGAAAAATTCAGGTCGTCTTGATGCCATTGATATGCATAATGTGATAATTTCTTTGCATTGTCTGTTAATATTAAAGTTTTTTCAGATTAAGTACTACTTCACTTTTCCAAATGACTCTTGAGTGTAGCGGAAATGTTTTAAATACTGTTAACTATTTTACCTAAATAAATTATTTCCAACTGCTTTTAGAATTTGTATTGACCAGCAATGTGAACAGACATGGTACCTCCCATTTTTTATATGACAATGCATTAATGAATCTCTGTGTTTTCAGAAAAACACAACCCTTAAAGAATAAAATGAACAGTTTCGTAAGCATTCTTTGTTGTGTTAAACTACTGAAATGGTTTGTAAGCTTTTTTCCCATTAGTTAGCAAACTTTTAAATTGAGTATAAGGAGATATTTTGATTGTTCCAAAGTAATTTCTTAACTTTTAATATGGATGCTAAAGTAACTGTAAGAAAGTGACTAATTTTTGAAGGTGTTTGTTTTCTGCATTGTATAATCAAGTACAGTTATTTGTTGTTAAAATATTTTAATACTTTATTAAATTTATGTAAGCTTGTCATAAAAGGTGTATATCCTGCATCATACAAGTAATAATACTGTTGTATCTACTGGTGCATTATTTCACTTTTCCAGGACACTCACAATTACATTTTTCTGTTTAATTTCATTTAGTTCCGACAAATGTACTGGCTTTTTATGTGAATCAGCATTTCCTTTAAAGCCTTAAAATACTGGTGTATCATGCGATATATATCCACAATTTTTGATGGAATACTCATTAGCTAAGATTTACTTACATGTTTATAGAGAGCTTGTCTACATTCAGCAAAATGCAGTATTACACTGCTTTAATAATTAAACATTATCTTAATTTTCTTTCTCTTAAAAAAAATCAGTAGCAAAAAATTTTCTTCTGTCAAGCTTCTGTTGGGTTTTTTTTTTTATTAACAGGATTATTGCCATGTGTGGAGACTATTACATTGGTGGACGCCGTTTTGCTTCACTCTCAGACCTAATTGGTTATTACAGTCATGTGTCCTGTTTGCTGAAAGGGGAAAAGCTCTTATTTCCAGTAGCACCTCCAGAGGCAAGTAGTGAAATTTTTAAGTGTCATTTACTTAAATGTTGATAACTTTAATCACCAGTCATAGTTTTCTTTGGACAAAGCGTTGTAGAAAGTTTTGTGTAGTTCTACATGGGCTCAGCATATGTTGAAGTATAAGGAATATAAAAATGCATTCCTACTGATACAAAGTAATGATTAAAAAAAAGAAATATTGCTATTTAATGAGAATGTGTAATGAGAAAGCTAGACTAGAAAGAGGGAAAGTATTACCTTTGCTCTCTTCTCTTAAATTGTAGCCCGTGGAGGACAGAAGGAGAGTTCGAGCAATTCTACCTTACACCAAAGTGCCAGAAACTGATGAAATAAGGTATGTTTTAATAATTGTACCAGTTGTGAAATTCTCAAGAGTATTTATAAATACTGATGATTTAAGTAGTGTTCATACACAAATACTGTCCTGTTGCATCGTAAACTTACCACGATTGGGTTAAAGGATGATGCCTGTCTGGTTTTTTTGTTGGAAATAGTAAGACTTTTTGTTCTCAGTATATTTGTTTGTATTAATTGTAAGGGAAGTTACAGTAGTTTTGCAGAAGTAGAATTTAGTAATGTTACAGTTCTGAAGTATGTGTTATAAAACCCTACATTTTTCTCCAAGAGGAAGAAATACTTTGTGTATGAAAGAATTCTGTGCAGAAATGTCTCGTGAGTGTGTGAAATAAATGAGCTAGGCTTTTTTTCCTGAACTGCCACAGAACTAACTTAGAGCAGATAAATAGTTCAAGCCAAACCAACTCTGACCACTAGAAAGAGAATGTGAACATTGACTACTCATAAGTGGAAGAATAGAGTATTTAATGCCACCTTTGAAATAAGAAAAAAGGAGCGATGTTAAAAAAGCTTTAGCTTTAATGTTTTAGTATTCATTTTCTTACCTGGGCTTAGAAACTTGGTGACTAATTTTTTTAAGTTCTCTTTACTTCTTTATCCATAAAATGGAGCAAGAATTATTCTCCCTTCCATTCTTATCCCTCCCTGTTTTTGGAGAGAGTCTATATTGAACAAATGATACTTTTAAATCTGTAATCTCCCATAATTTTAAGATCTTAAAAAATGAATGAATTGCAGGCCTATCTCTCATATTCTCATACCTTTCTGTTAACTGTTACTCACTTCCTTTCTAACATTGGTACCTCACTAATTTCTTAGGGATTGTCTGTACTCCCCACCTTTCTTGCATTTTCATGAAATGCTATGTGGAAAGGAAACAAAACCAGCAGTCCCATATCCAATAGAAGAGCATGTGCTGGTTGCTTGGAATTGATACTGCTTTCTTGAGATGTCAGATTTTTTTTTTTTTTTTTTTTTTTTTTTTTTTTTTAGAGGGAAAAGTAGGAGGATTTGGAAGAGATTTGTAGTGATTTCTAATCTCTCTAATGAGACAGTCTTGGTTGCATAAGTTAATTGGGAATTGGCTTGGGTTTGGAAGCATTAGCCTAAGATACAGAGAAAGGTATATGAGAGCTTTATATCCTCATTGGGATGGAAATTTATCCCAAGGCTCACAGTCCAGTCCTATCTGACCTCTTTAAAGAATGCTGTGAGGATATTTGTCTTTGAGATTATGTTTTTCTAAGCAGATCAGAAGAAGGTGGTAGGACAGGGAAGGGACTCTCTAATTTTATATTGCAAGGAAGGCTTCCTTCTATGTGTAGGAATAGAAAGATAGATTAAGTCCATTAAGTGCCTTGTTGCACCTACAAACTTAAGAGGAAAAAGCATTTTATTACTTTACTGTTGTAACAAAAATTGTAGAAAATTATACCTTTTCTCCCTTTTAGGATACAGCTAAAACAAAAAGTTATGTGCTTGGGTGTTGAGATCCACACAGCTAAAATAATTCTGTTGGTGGCATAGCTGGGATCAAGGTTCTCAGTTTGTGTAGGTCAAATTAATATGCTCTTGAAGACTTTATGCAGTTCAGAGACTCTTAACTTAAAATTTTAGTATCATAGTTAATATTTAGAAAGTTTAAAGTATTACAGGGTGAATTTCAGCCTGTGTTCCATGCAGTAACTTAATCTGTAGTTCTTTTTAATAGAGCTGATAGAAGGTGCTCTTGCTGTCTGTCACCCTTCCTTAGGATTTACGTTCATTAGTAGCTGAATTTATCCTGTTTTCAGTAGTCGTTTGTTGGGGTTTTTGTCTTTAATTCTTGCTGTTTGCTTTGTGCTTGAGTTAATGCCTTTTCTATTAGCTTACTTCAAATGACAGAAATGCCATAGAAATTTGCTATGTAATTTTGAACTGAAATAGTAGTTAATGAGCATCAATACTTTATTGCTATTTCCTGTACCCTGATGCATCATCAAACTTGATTGAGAAGTCTTGTTGTGCTACACTGAAAGGTTTTCATATGACCTGAGTTTGGGATAACACTTAAAAAGTAACTTATACTAACCTTCCAGAAATGAAACTCGCTTAGACTTGTTAATACTTCTTATTTATGCTTTTCTTGTAGCTCATTGCATGGCTTCTCTGGTGAATGTTCTGTACTCTTCTTTGTAGCACTTGTCTTCATATGTGAGAGCATAAAGAACAGATATTCCACAGGCTTTTATTATACAAGATGAAAGGAGTATTATTTCTTATAGACTATTTAGAGTATCTCTGGTTATTTTACTTGTGTTTAGTATTTGATCCCTGTTGATGAAAGAACAATATTGCTATCTTCTAATATTGTTGTGGTTTTATTTTTGTTTTATACGTCCTTAGCATACTTGTGAAGTTGACAGAACTGAAGTATGTATTAGATACTAAACGTAAATCAAAAGTATAAATACTCAATATATAGTAGCTGCTTAGTTGTGAGGAAAAATACATGTGATGTTGTGCTTGGGGTATCAATTAATGCATTTTTCACAAACAGGTTTTCTCAAATAATTTGTGGAAATTATACTCAAGACTTCATTGTGTTCATCAATCTTTGTATTATGATTGTATCTCTGATTTAAATCTTGCTGTAACCCTCTTCAGTTTCCTTAAAGGAGACATGTTTATTGTCCATAATGAATTGGAAGATGGCTGGATGTGGGTTACAAATCTACGGACAGATGAGCAAGGTCTTATTGTAGAAGACCTGGTAGAAGAAGTGGTAAGTCATTTTTATATTAAAATTTCTTAAATGAATGAGATTTTTTGGTAAAATGATATTGAAATAAACACAAACTAGTGACATTTATTTGCTTCTTTTCTAGGTATGTACTTTTCTAAACCTAGTAATTGGATCTACTAATTTTAAAATAGCATAACAAACCTTTAAGCCTAAATCAGTGTCAAAAAAGTGCTTATTTACATGTTGTCCAAAAAGAAGTACAAATGAATGGTACTGTATATTTACAAGGCAGTTTCCTAAACTCGGCTGTTCTGGTAAAGAAACTCATTTAATTGCTGCTTTTTTTTTTTTTTTTCATTTATCATGAAATGTTCACAAACTGTACAGAATGTAATGTTTGTGGTAGGTCTTTTTTTAAGGATGAAGTGTGGGTTAAAAATGTATTGATGAGTTAATTATACCTAGAAGGGCTTGTGTGGGCTCAGGAAGCTAACTAGTTAACCTGCAAAGAATTCAATTACTGTAGGGGAGCAGATGGTTTAATATACTTGGAAGAGAAGAAAAAAAAAAAAAAATTTTTTTTTTTTTTTTAACAAGCTCAGCATTGCTTTGGAGTCAAATATTATCAAATATTTTTGATAATATTTTTCTGCATGGTACGAGTGTTTTGCTAATAGCAGTGTTACCTGCAGATGCTTCTCACAGATCTTTGTCAGGATGTGAATGGCTAAATCGAAGTGGCAGTGCTAGACTATTGGAACTGTAGACTGGTATATCAATGGTTAAGTTAACCTTAGGAAAGCTGAGATTTTAAAAAGTTACCACCTCTAAAGAAGGACTTGAAACATGACAGGAGCATTCCTCTGAAATAACATATTTTGGCTGAATTTCCACTTAGTGAATGAAGAGGAAGACTTCTTTTCATAGAACTGCAATAAGCCCTTTAGTTGAAAAATGTTTCTGACTTCTTAATGTTTTTTTCTACCAGAAGGTCTTAACCTATGAAGTTTATTTTTTTAAACTGAGCTGTACTGTTGTCATGCACTTAATATGTTAATTTTCTCATTAGGGAAGAGAAGAAGATCCACATGAAGGCAAAATGTAAGGATTTTTGTTTTGTTACTAAAAACAACCATAACTGTTTGTAAACTTCAGCTATGAGATTTCCCAACTTTTTGGAAGGTGAACCAAAGAGATTTATTTTGTCACCTCAAGACTTTTTTTCTGTACTAGCTGCTGAAGGTGCATGGATAATTAACATGAAAGAGTCCTGTAATAGGTATGCCTGTTGCTGATGGGTTTTGCAGTGTTAAAATCTTAGATGAGTCCCTGTATGATCACTTTCAGCCAAAATATGCACAATGGTGTATTTTTTTAACATAGCATTTGCCTTAGAGGTAACCTTTTTTCAGATCTGCACAACTCTAAATGCTGGAGAGAGCAAAGTACCATGAGAAAAAAATGATAATGTGATAGTTACAGCTTGTCTCTGTTACCTTCATGTAATGACACTTAAGCTTTAAAGAGAAAGCCAGAGGACTGTAAGATTTGTTCTGTTTGCTTAAATACTTAAAATTTTTTGAAGATTGAATACAGTTTAGAATCAACAATGAATTGATATGGCAAGCTGTTGATAGATTATTTTCAGAGGTAAAGATGAGTGGCAAAATAAAGTTTCAAAAAACTTACAGTGGCTTGATTATTTCATCTGTCCTACATTTGCTTGCCTTATTTGCACCTGCTGCTTTTTCTCCGTTGCCCAGTTTGCAGTCTCCAAAAGGCTGATGGCTGAAGTAAGCATTTCTTGTTATCTTAATAGGAGAAAAAAATCACTTGTGTATTTGTTATTTGTTTACTGTTTGCTAGTGTTCTGCTAGTCAATTTGGCAGTAGAGATGCCTTCAAGTGTAGGATTTTTTATTTATTTGCAAAGTAGTTTGTAGCAGATGCGTGGAGCTTTGATACTGTCTGTCCACAGTTATTTGTGCCACTCAGAGGAATCCTGGGAAGGCAGTGATTCCTTCAAACATTCCAGTAGCCAGAAATTATGTTCCAAAGGTAGCATAGAAAGAAAGTTAGAACTAGATCTCTTTTTCTGGTACGTAAAAAGGCCATATCTTTAGCTTTCCTTTAAAGGACAGCATAAGTTGTAGTATATCAAGCTGTTCTGTATAGTCCTAAGTATCAGGCTGAGACTGGACAGAGGCTGCTGAACTTTTTTAGGAAACTGCTGTGACACAGCACTCTGGGAAGGTATAAGGTGAGAGATCAAAGCATTTTGTGTTCAGTAATCTAACAAAGCTAGGTTTTATTTCCACAGCTTCTGGCAAAATTCAGTTTGAGTTTTTCTGTACAGTGTTTAACCTCCTTGTTTGAGCTTTGGATTTCACGATTCAAGTAAATTGCTGTATGAGTCTGACTTCAAATAATGCCTATCAAATTATCTACCATTTAGACAACTCATTTTTATATATAAACACAGTTTGATTTGAATGTCAGCTCCAAATGTTTGACATTTTTATTGAAATTAATTTGTTTATATACCTGTTAATGTTATTTTTTTCATGCTGTTGGTAGAACAGAATCATTAAGTAGCATAATCATTGATTATCTCATCTATATGTATTAGGTCTTTTTAAATAAAGATCAATTCATAGGTGCCAGAGCCTTGGATGTCCTCACAGCCAAAAAAGAGAGCTGGTAGTCTTGCTTTCTAATTTTTCTCTTCATCTTTATTAAGATGGTTCCATGGGAAGATCTCCAAACAAGAGGCTTACAATTTGCTGATGACAGGTATTTGTATTTCTGATTGAAAGACAGTGGTAGTGAAATGGCACAGTGGTCCTATTTGTATTGAACTGTGGGAAAACTTCCTTTTATGTGTGAACATACTTATATGAGTGTCTTGGTCTGGCTAGCCCCTGTGGTTGTTACCTTGGTAGAATACTACATTGGAACAAAACTGTCATGGCTATGAGTATGTTCTCAAGTACAGTTAATGTAATAATTTTTGATTTAAATATTTTTTAATTAATACATGTGTAATAAATTATTTCACTTATTGATGGCTTCATCAAAATGTTGTGGAGAATATGCTTTTATATACCTAAAGGAAAATAGATTACGAAGTCTTTTAGCCCTTTTATAGAGCAAACATTTCTTCAAAGGAAATCATCAACATTTCCGACTCATATTGTTAAATAGCATACTTTAAATATTAGAACAGAAATTGTTAACTTTTGAAAACTTTTTTTTTTTGTATGCTCTTGTAAAGAGGTGGCAAAGATGTGGCTAGGTTGCCAGCTACAGCTAAACCATTTTGCATTAATTTTGGCAGTTTAGTACTAGTTCACCTAGTTTGAGGTCACTGTTGGAACTTACCTTATAGACTTTGTATTTCTTCAAGTGTGCAATTATTGCTAATTTATGTGGAAATAGATTTGATAAGAGCTTATATATAACACTAAGAAAAGTAACACTATTGTGATATCTCTTCAGTTGGTCAGGTGTGCAGTTTTCTTGTGAGGCCTTCAGATAATACACCTGGTGATTATTCACTTTATTTTCGGACCAGTGAGAACATTCAGCGTTTTAAAATATGTCCAACATCAAACAATCAGTTTATGATGGGAGGCAGATACTATAATAGGTAAGTTTTAATGGTAAAAGGAATTGTGCATATTTTACTCTTGTGTAAAGAATTTTTATAACTTGTTCCTGATAATTATTTACTGCTATGATTTGAAAGACTGTAGTTTTCTTGATAGTATACTAACCATTTTCTCTAACTTGCTTAGTAGTTACTTGTAACTGAGCAAGTTCTCAAAGCTTGCAGTAGCCTAAGTGTGGCTTGTTTTTTTCGAAGTATTTGTCCTTCTTCTGCAAACCATTTTCTTCATGCTATAAATGGTGGATTGTATGGATCATGTGGATTCACTAATTGTGGATCTGTAATTAAGAGAATGCTGTGTAGTCGTGGAAGCTACTATTTGTATTCTTGTCTATTTGCAAAGGGAAAATAAAAATGTTAATTTTATCTGATATTCAGTAGGGTTTTCAAATAATATAAATGGGTATTTACCAAAAAAGGGGGAAAATACCTTCATTGTTGGAAAACGTCTTTAAATTGCATTGTAATATGTGTGTGATACTTGGGTCAGAAGTACAGATCACCTCACGTAGAGTGATGAAACTTGGGAGGCATTTGTTTTGCCATTGGTGCAAAAATATAGTAATTTGTACAAAAGAAAAAGAAATAACAAGACATATGTTTCCCCTTCTGTGGGAGAAGCTATCAGTACAGCTCCATCCTTGATAATCTTGGTTTTAGAGTTGTTAGAGATGCAAGAGTTCTCAGTAGTGAAAACTCGCCTCCCTCTTAACGAGGCTGTTGCCTGCCTCACAAAATCAGCACTTTTCCAGACTTGCTCACTTGGAACCAGGGCATTCTTCATCCCAATAGAGAATTTCTCTCACTTCCAGCTTGGCTTCTGAGTGGGTAGACATCCAGCAGCTGGTGTGTCTGAGAAAATGTCGAGGTCTCCTAACTAAGAAGTTCATTGGACTTTTTCTTAAGACTTCAAGTGGATGATGGTGTGAGGCTAAACAATTGGAACCTTATGAACCTATGCATATCCCACACCCAGGCTGCTTGAATACCTTCTACATTAATCAGTCTGGCCTCCAGGCATCCTCATTGAAAACCAAGCTAGCTTCAGTGTCAGCCTTTCATGAAGGTAAATGCTCGTTTGCCCATTCTCTAGTTAACATGGTATATTAGGAGGATGATGGGCTAGGAGCCACACCTGAGGTGATGTCAAACTAATTAGCAAATTAGTGGAACTCTTACTAGTCTCAAGTGGTTTTGCAGCATTAAATAATATACCTTCAGAAAGTTACTACATTAAATTGGTTACTACTTTAGAATACAGTGCTGGATTCACTTGAGGCATGTGTATAAGTTAGATTTATCTGAAGGAGAGTCTTTCTACGGTGTTGAATGGAAAACATGATTGTAAAGTTAAGTAGCACTAAGTTATGACAAAATGCTTTTAGAATATATTTAATATTTTACTACTTAGTTTGCAGAGATCTTCCTCAATGTGAAAAAGAATGTGCATAGCTTTAAGAGGCTTCATTTTTACTGCATGTTTTGGAGAATTACTACTATACTCCTAAGCTCACATTCAGTGTAACTTAGTATGTGCTGCAGGTTGGTAGACTTCCTGGAAGTTCAGACACAGAATGAAGTATGCAATGCAAGATAATAAGGCTGCAAAATAAAGATGCTAACTGCCCACATTCAGTAATTTAATATCTACTCCAGAGGGCAATAAATAAAGACCAGGAAAGAGGGAATAACTTTGTGGGCTTTTTAATTCTTGTATTAGTTCATTTAATGGGGACACTGTAAGAAAGAAACCTTTAAATACATGGTTTTGTTGTATGGAGTAATCGGAACTGGCTGAATAACAACAAACAGGGTATTGAATCCAGAAGAGAAATATACAAAGAATGATTTTATGCAAGATAATGAAATTATTTGTAAGCATTTCTTAGTACAGAGAGTTCTACCTTTGTGGCTTATCTAAAAATGTAGTGTTTGTCTTCAAGGTGAAAATTTCATATTTAAGAAGTGCTGTTTCTTGTTTAAATGCAGCTGTTTGACAGTTCCCATTAACTATAAGCTTTTTCCATAAAAGCTCTCAAGGTATCTCCTTTGAAATCTGATACAAGTATTAGACTGGATCTTTGCAAAATCATCCTTGGTAGTGGAGTATTTTTAATATTATCTTAAAGTTTTTTTGATTGTAATTGGGGTAAGAGATAAAATGAAAGCAATCTGCTCTTTGTTTGCAGAGTATTGATTACAGTTATAGTCTCAATAAATTGTAGACCAAGATTTTCCATAAAAAAGTAAGAACCTGAAGGATAATAAAGAAACACAAAATGAAAGAAGTTTGTTTCATTTCTTGAGTATTTTGAATATCCAGACATGGGAGTGGAATAAGCAACAGTATGTCTGCTTGTATTCCAGAAGTTATTCTGGGTGATCATGGGGAAAGAGGTCCTGGGTACATCTCAGGAATCTCGTACTCTGTACTGCATAGGAAGACTTACTTTTTCCATCAACCTGTTCCTTTTGCGTGTGCTCTCACCACTCTGTATGTAAATTGCTTAAAATTTCTGTTGATGAGTATGACCGACAGGCTGTGTTTGCGGTCCGTTGTACAGAGGTCTGCTTTCATGATTTTGTTCTCTTGTATCAGCTCTGCAGAACAGCTAACCTGTAGTCTTTTAGCTGTCCACTTGAAGGTCCCAAAATATAGCACCTATATTGCATACATATTGCAGGAGTTATATTGGTTGTATAACAAAGGAGTATTTTCCCATGGATGTTAGTAAAGCATTTAACTTTTGTGGATCTTTCTGTTTATTCCATGT
This sequence comes from Elanoides forficatus, assembly GCA_025311575.1. NCBI lineage: Eukaryota > Metazoa > Chordata > Aves > Accipitriformes > Accipitridae > Elanoides > Elanoides forficatus. The sequence continues at coordinate 5,536,179 of JAOBAS010000072.1, read as the reverse complement.
AACAAATTACTCCACTAATCGTCTTTTACATTTTCATGGAAAAATTGTCAAAGCCATTTTTTGGTGGTTGTACCAAGTCTGGCTGTGGAGTTAATTTTCTTTACAGCAGACAGTATGGTACTGTGATTCAGATTTGTGGCTAAAACTGTGTTGATAACGTACAAGTGTTTTGGCTTGCACCAGTTTTTTGGCTCTTGCTGAGCAGTGCTTGCACAGTGGTGAGGCTTTCTCTGTTTTCCGGAGAACCATATTGACCAAAGAGATGTGCTCAGCAATAAAAAACAGAAGGGATGTTTTGTCTTCGAAGGTGGGTGTTGCTCAGAGTAGGTGGGAATCAGTCTGCTTGTGAGAGGTGGTGGGTGATTGCTTTTGCATCACTGCTGCCCTTCCCCCCCGCCCCCCCCCC
>JAOBAS010000072.1:5508043-5535490 GCA_025311575.1 Elanoides forficatus | reverse complement strand
GACCAGAGCAGAGCTAGTCTGCATTAACCCATGTAATGTCTAAAAATAACCCAAGGGATCCCCAGTCTGAGGAGGAACTGCAAGTGTGGCTCAGCAATAGTCAAAACACTGGTGTGCTATCAACACAGCATTTCAGTCGCACATCTAAAATGCAGCACTGCATGGGCTGCTATGGAGAAAATCAACTCCATCCCAGGCAGACCTTGCACAGTCATGATTTTATGGACTGTGTCATGAGATCTCAGTCCAAAAATGTGCAGTTACTGGTGTATGGCTTTTATTATGAGGGTGATCAAATATTGGAAAAGGATACCCAGCAAGGTATGGAGTCTCAGGATGTGACTGAACAAGGGCCAGAGCAACCTGCCGTCGTCGATGCTGCTTTGGGCTGAGGGCTTGGGCTTGGTGCTCTCCAGAACTGCCTTTTGTGCTCAACTGTTCAGTGAATAACTTCCATGTGTGTTTCACAGTGTTTTTATGTAAAATAACATTTATTAATGTTTCAATTCTGATTTTAGAACATGTGGTAGGAAAAGCATACCAGGCCATTTCTCTGTCCTTCTATCTGCCTTCTTTCCAAAATTCAACCTACATAACAGGTAGCATTCGAAAAAACCTGTAAAATTAGGGATAATTTTGGTTCAACTGGTAGCTTAATCTGTATTGTGATGGGCTGAACAATATGGGTTTAATGTTAAATCTTTGTCTTTATAATTCAACAGTGTATAGAATGGTGCTGCTTCGTTCTGCTTTCTGGATTCTTTTATTTGAAATGTCAGCTGTTAGAATAACTCTTAATTCACTTTTTAAGTGTTAAAAAAATGATGCTGCTCATGATGGCGAGATACTTTTAAAATCAAGCAAGTAGCTGAGACCTGAGGAGCCTAACAAGCCCTGTGCTAAGCATTTCAAAATGACTAAAGTAACTGTAATATAGTATTGAGTTCCATCTTTATTTCTATATATCAAACCAAGTTTAAACTTAAAAAAAAAAAAAATCCATGCTTATTTATATCTTCTTTGATGCATTTTGTGTAACTAGGATTGTTTTGCTGTCAGACATTGAAGAAGGCTATGTTTTATTTTTGTGTCCCCTAGATAAGTTTTGTGGTCAGTCTGATTTCACGCTTGACGTTTTACTTGTTAGATAACTGATCACTATAGAATGTGAATCTGCACGTGTACTTGTCTGGAGATACCTGGTATCTTTGTTTGCAGTGTTAGTGTGTCAGGCATTTCAGCTGTTGTAGTGGTAAAGGCAATATATAAGTGACGATCTGAATCGAGTTCACTTGCAGGAGGAGAGGGCTGCAGAGCCAAGTGCTTAGTCGCTCCATCAAGGCATAAACTCCTAGTCTATATAATACACTTAACTACAAAAGGAGTTTTGAAATAAAACTGAGTTTATTCTTCAGCCCGTTTTACAAAATTGGAAAAATTGGGCACGTGTTCCTTATATTCAGGAACTCCTGCTGGCATTTTTAACCAAGGAAGGAGAAGAGGCATCGACAGTCAAGGTATTCTTGATTTGAGGAATGAGAAAAGTGATATAATGCTGTTTCACTTACTACAGGATGTTGGCAGCAGCTATTCAACATGCAAAATATAATGACTGAGTCATTATTTTCTGTAGTGTGGCAAATTTTAAATTTTTATGCAGAAAATGCTGTATGCAGATTGCATCTCAGTAAAAATTGAAATTATTTTATTTCAGTAATACTGAAGGAGAAATACATGTCATTCTACATACCTGAAAACCAAAAATATTTGTGGGAAGATTAATTATTTAATCAAGCATGCACTAATTCATAGCTTTAGAATGAAAGAAGGAAAAGTGAACAAAGATATCTTGCCATAGCTTTATTTAAATGTTTTTGAGATTATTTTTGCAGTATCAGATAGTGTTCCTGTGTTGGACACAACTGTATCCAATTTTAACAGACCAAAGTTTTCACTGCTGCATGCCTTGTTGATTATCTTTGCACATGTGGCTAAGTATGCATGAAGGGACAAGACACAGTGTGTTTTTGTTTTCTATTTAAGTATTAAGTTCTCTTTTTAGGTTGATATTTTGCATACAAATTATTAATTTCTATTGATGTTCATGTTGCTGTTCTTTATTACAGTGTAAATTTCAGTAACTGCAAAAATAAGTTTAGAGCAACTGAAATGCCTTGAATTTCAGCTTGTATCTGTCACTTGTCTCCTGAGCCTTCCAAACACAATTGCAATCTGAATCTGGTGATTAGAATAAATGCTACCCTGTAGAGGACTGCTACCGATTGAGTATTTAATTTAATAGGATAGCTCAGTGATTTCCAAGTACAATCTGTATAAGCTCTGCTACAAACCTTTTCTGTTTTCTATTCCTGTCCTAGAAAGAAATTGCTCTGCACTTGCTCTATCTCCCATTCCCTTTCCATAGTTACTCTAGGACTTTGAAAATTATTGCCAATGAAATAGCAATTTTCAGCCTGGTTGGAGAGCTGGCAATGCACATGTGCTGTTTGAATGTGGAAAAAGCAGTGTCCTCAATTGGCATTTTAAGCAACTAATTAAAATATTTTGCAGAGTTTAGAATTAATACATTCTGAATACAGTTTTGTGAACTTTCTTGACTTCAGTATATTAGTAAATTCTCATTGCTACAAATGAGATTATGATGTTTAATACTTGATATTGTTAAAACTTTGTGAGAAAGTTTTCTGTGGTTGTATAGAAAAACAAATTCTCAAACAGAGGAAAAACTAACCTGTTTAACATTTGAATCCTCTTTTTCTTATTGGAACAGTATTGCTGACATCATTGAGCACTACAGAAAAGAACAGATTGTTGAAGGATATTACCTTAAAGATCCTGTTCCAATGCAGGTAAGGTTTCATCTCTGAGCATTTGTTGTTGAAGACACAGACCTCATCATCATCATCAAAACAATTCATGAACTGAATTACAGCAGAGATACCAATGGTAGTTAAATGGCATCACCTCCAATTTTAATATTTTCACCTTGTGTGCTTCTTTTGTTTTATCCTCAAATGCATTCACTTACCAAAGGTTGGCTTGTAGTCAACAGAAAATACAGTAAGCTCTGTCTGTCCTCTGAGGTGTTCATCCTCTGCTCTGTGCCACTGGCTCTGGTCCTTGGCTCAACCATGCTGTGCCTTAGTCTCATGTTAGAGGGAACCAGGCTGCCCTCCTGTCTTCTGTGTCTGGGGTTTTTCTTCTGCCAGAGCAAATCTGTAGCCACAGAAAAGCTTCAGGGATGATTGCAGGGCTGGGATTGCAGGGCTTGTTAGGGAGTGCTCTTGCCCTATAGCAGAAGTTCGTCCTAAGAGACCACCAGCAATAAGCATACCATATCATCTAGCTTTTCATAAGCTTATAGATAGTTATAAAGTATACATGTATATTTTGTTCCCTCTCTGATCCCACACTTCCTGTTTCAGTGGTTAGAAATTTGCTTTAATTTCCTCGCTAAATAGAGTTACAGCCAATTCATACCCCTTTGTGAGATCTGTTGTATTAATATGAGACCATTTCTTGTATTCTCCCTTAGTCAGCTCACTAAGCTAAGCATACCAGAACCAATCCTGTCCCTTTGTAATGTTCTTGTAGTTGCCCTGCTCCCACCAATTTTGGTGCAAGCTCACCTTTCTTGAATGTGGTGGACCAGAACAGTTTAGACTACCATGTCATGGGTAATTTCCTTTCTCTTTGGAAAGTACTTAACAGAAATATCGTAGAATAGGTGCCATTTTCTGTTCTGGCTTGACCCTAGTGAGCAGGTAAAGACCTACACCTTTGTTTACTCACTCACCTCTACTGTGGGATGGAGGTTAAAGCAAAAAAACTCCTGGGTTGAGATAAAAACAGTTTAATAAGCAAAGGAAGGGGTGATGGGGGTGATGCAAAGGAAATCACTCACCACCTCCCACAAGCAGACTGATGACCAGGTGGTCTCTGAGCAGTGGTCACCCAGGAAGACAACCCCCCACCACACACACAGTTTTATTGCTGATCATGATATTATATGGCAGGGAATATCCCTTTCATCAGTTGGCATCAGCTGCCCTGGTTGTGTCCAATCCTAGCATCTTGCCCACCCAAGCTGCCTCATTGAGGAGCGGAGTGGAGGAGTGGGAAATGGAGAAAGTCTTGAGGCTGTGCACCCAAGAGCCGAAACACTGGTGTGTTACCAACACTTCTGGTCACAAAACCAAAACACAGTACTATAGGGGCTGCTGTGACAAAAGTTAACTCCATCACTGCCAGACTTTCTATATTGTCGTAGCCACGTTATATCATAGCTTAGTCCTCCTGTGAATGACTCGGCTTGTTAAAGTTTCTCATTTTCTGTTTTCTAGTGGTAAGTATCAACAGGTGTAACTTTTATGTTTTACTAGTAGACTTACACCTTGTTATTCCCATCTTCCCTATACTGCTAACTGTGTTGTGTCATCAGTGCATCCCAGTTGTTTGCTGCTTTTAACTCAGGCTTGGTAATGTGGTTGGGACAAAAAGCAAATACGAATCATGAAACTGTTCCTTGAAAGGCTTCGCTAGTAACTTTCCTCATGCTCCATCATTCCTCTTCAATCACGGCAGTAATTGTCTTCATTTTACCTTTTTGCATATGCACTTACAGTTCCTGTATTAATAATCTTCTCTGCATTGACTAATTTTTCATGTGAGACTACTTCAGATTCTTTTAACCTACTCAGATTTATTTGTGACTTCCTTTGTTTAAAAATTTAGAGGTCAGTGGTGCAATTTATGTTCAGCTTTGTCTTAGCTCCCTTCCACATACTACCATGCTCTATGTTTTTGAGGGAGGAAAAAGAAATTAAAAAGTCTTGCATACCTTTAGGATCAGCCTGATTGACTTTCTGTATCTGATATGAAATTTACTTCAAAATATTTGTCACTAGATCTGTTGTTTTGTGCGCTGTTCCCTGTCTAGTTATGTTATGGAGATTACCTTGAGCTCATAAAAATCTGGATGTTGCTTCCATTGTAGGTTCTGTAATTCCTGTTGGTAATACCAAAATATTTTTCATCTTGCTTTTGACATGTTGTTCCAAACCATAATTCTTGTAGGTAGATGGGAAAAAAAAAAAGTAGAATATTTAGTATGAGCTAGTTCATGCGTCACTTTTCATCTCAATGCTGTTCTCACTGCTTGACAGTCTTGCTATTCATGTTTTCTTACGGCTAAAGAACTTTTGCTGATCAGCTTACTTGGTAAGGTCAAACTTGGCTTGGCTTTTGGCCATTCTCATTTGGTACTTGCGTTTTCAGATCCTAGAGTTTTCTGCGTGAATTTGTCCTTTTTCTGTTTCCTGTTTCTGCTTCTCTTGTCTTGAGTTCTAGTCAATTAGGACATGTGAGTTCTAATGAGATTAATGAGGGACTGTGCAACTTTGAGTGAGCCAGTTTTAATTGTGGTCTGCACCATTCTTGCTGCTTCAGAGTTTATCCATGAGTACTCAGTCCCAAAAGCTTTGGTAGAAGACAGTTAGAAGCTAGATAAATCTTTAAAGACTTGCATAAATGTAACAGAAATCATGGTGAAAGATGCTGCTTTTTATTTAATATGACAAAGACACAATGTTACTTTGTAGAAGTTGGTCTGTATTGAAAACTTTTCACTTGTATCATAATTCTGGAAATATGGAAATAGTTACATAACATTTCTGACAAAGGTATTGTATCAAAAATTATATTGCTTTATTAAAATGCATGAGAGAGCAATAGTAGTGAGTTAGTACCATTCAGCAATATGATCCCAGCTCTGGTTTCATAGTATGCAATTTTTTAATGGTGATTTTTGAGCTTAAAATATGTTTTTTCTTACATGTTTACCAGCACCAAGAACAAGTGCTTAATGATACAGTGGATGGAAAAGAAATCTACAATACAATTCGTCGGAAAACAAAGGATGCTTTTTATAAAAATATTGTCAAAAAAGGTTATCTTCTGAAAAAAAGTGAGTTATATTGACTTTTATTGAAATTTTTTCTAAAAAAAAAAAAAAAAAAAAAAAAAAGCAGATACGGATCATAGCATCATAGAATATCCCAAATTGGAAGGGACCCATAAGCATCATCGAGTACTTAATGGAGAGAGGCTATGATTTTACTTATAGCCCAATATAAAAGAGATGTTAAAAAAACCGAACCATCTCAAACTGTATGCCCTCTGATCAGAATAAGGAAAGTAGCTCCTCTATTGCGAGGGCAGATTCTGAGAGAAGGTGTAAAGGGATGTTGTAGAGTGAAGAATCAAGAATGAATTGAAAACCTGTAGCTAAAAGAGATAATGAGATACTTTAAATGTGCAAACTAGAGAACTGAGTAGGTGTAGAGAGATGCACATGGCTGCATATAGAACAAATCCAATAAAATCACTCTTCCATCTAGGAGACAGAGTGTAATAAGTAGATGTTAGATATGTCTCTTCAAAACAGTGCTAGTAATCGTTTGAGGCCCATGGTGGTTTTATGATGATCAAAGTATAACATTAAAGCTCAAAGTTTTTTCTAAATGGTACTGTGACATGCATTAATTAGTTGCAGAAAGTTCCTAAACCATTGTAGTTCAGAAAATATTTTCTCTGAAATCAGCGGAACCAGCCAAATTCTTAGATATGGTTGTGTTTGTGGTATGGTTCTGATTTAAGTTTGCATATAACTTATTCCCATTCCTTTTCTTCAGCTGTACTGTTTTAAGATACCGTAATGCAATCTGTTAAACGTTGGTCAGAGTTTAGGAGTAACGTTCTGATGTCGAGAGTCAATTTCTTCATTAAAATGTAATAAATGGGATTCACAGCATCATTATTTGCAAACTGTGTAGATACAGTCTTAACACTGACAGGAACTCGCTGTCCAGGCAGCTCATATGCATTTGCTTGATCCTGTTGAAATTAGTGAAAATGTTTATAGAACTTTTTGCCACTCTACGTGCATCTGTGAAAAGGGTCTGGTTTTAACCACGTTGCATAAAATTAAGTATGTATACTGTTGTTATAACTTAAGTGTGATTACCTGTATGCTGTTCTTCTTTTTGCAATTTGACTAAAACTTTACTGCCCTCTTTTGTTTTCTTCTTTTGCAAAATTTACACATGCTTTTAAACAGTATCGTAACTTTTCCCTTGACTGTTCTACAGGTAAAGGAAAGAGATGGAAAAACTTGTACTTTATATTAGAGGGAAATGATGCCCAGCTTATTTATTTTGAAAGTGAAAAACGAGCCACAAAACCCAAAGGACTAATAGACCTTAGCGTGTGTTCCGTCTATGGAGTACATGACAGTTTGTTTGGCAGGTAGGATACTGGCTTTTAATTCTCGTTTTTGCAGCAGGATTGTTGACTGCTAGTTTGAGGCATGTACAAGATACGGGAAATATGTCACTGGTAAACAAATAGGCCTGGCTTGCATTGTGGCTCTTGGTTCATACCAAGAGTCTGTAGTCTGTGGATTGCAAGAGCATATGTGGACAGAGGCAGCTGATGAATAGTAACTTGTTTAGCAGTGGCAACTTAATTGTTAGCAACTATATATAAACCACTTTTAGTTAGAAATTTTAGAGTTTAGTGTGAAAGTTTTATTTTGAAATGAGATGAGGTGATGAGTTGAGCTGTTTTGCATTGTCATTTTTGAATATTGAGTGCATTAATTGTTCCATGTTTCATTTTACTGACATTAGAGATTATGAACTGAAGGTTTTAATCCTTTTGAACCAAGAATTGACAGGACAAAGAATTTTGTCAATTCCAAAAGATCTACATTCTTTTGATAGGTATTTGAAAGCTAACTTGGTTAGACAAAGTCTGTAAGTGCTTTTCTGTTTAAGAACAAGTCTTTTTGTTGGATTAGACCAATTTAGGAGTAAACTAGTTCATATAAGTAAACATCCTCAGAAATGTTTTTGCATAATTACTATATTCAGAGATAATTTTCACATCTAACCATTTATTGTAATATTTTGATATTAAAAATACGCCAACCGCAAGGGATGTGATTCTCAGCAAAGAAGCTGAGAATCAAGTCTTTTGGATATCATTGCTAATTAACAAGAAAGGGTTTATATATTTGTTCATTGGTAGTTACAGAAAAACCTCCACCGTCGTGTATTATAATGTCCTGTAGAAGAAATAAACACACTTATCCCTGCAAGTGTTAGATGTAAATTCTGGTTATCCCATGCATGTTAACATTTATTAAAAACCCATACATAGTCAACTTCTAGTTATTTTTGTGAAAAAAATGAAAGACAAGTGCTTAAAACTAGTGGCATTTCTTAAACTGCAAAGACTGGTGCTTTTGTTTGATCTTTTTTCTTAATCTTTTTTAATAATTTTGAAAAAATGCATTAAACTAACGGAATGTGGAGCATAGACATAGATGAAGAGTACTGGAACAGTAATAATTACTGAAATGTTCCTTATGTAAGTTGGCAATTATGCAGGAAGCTTTGGTGTATATTGTAAACAAGGAACATTTTGATTAACAGCGACTGTCTCAAAACAGCTTTTAAGAAACAGTATGCTGTGGGTTAAAGTGTAGCTGGACAGTAAGTGGTACTGAATGTGGGTAGGAGGAGATGCATGGTTGCACTAGCTTAGGAAGCTGTTAGTGAGGAACTGTAGCTGAGACTAAGTTCCTCCTGCCTTTTAAGTAGCTGGTAAAAACTACCTTTGCCCTTTTCTCAGAAGTACAGTGAAGTCTGTAGCTTTGCATGGTTCTTTGGTGGCAGTGATTTAACTAGCCCCAGACCTGGCTACTTCCTGCTCTCCCCCACCCCTCTGCCGCGTGGCCACGGAGTGCCGTGGCAGTGTTTCTCCAGGCAGTGAAATGGTTGGGGGAACTGAAGACTGAAACTCCTTTGCGATTGAAGTAGGGACTTTGTGTAACTCTGGTTTTGGGAGAGCTAAATTTCCCTGAGCACAGTGTGGAAGGTCATGAGTGAAGTGTGCACTTTAAATAGCTTGTAATTTAACAAAACAAAACATTTTTGATTGACTTTTTGGCATACGAGTGGAGGTACACAAAATGGCAAAGGCACTATAATTGCGTTTAAGGTTGTAGAGGTTTGTGTCACATACATTCAACGATTAGTATGTGATCCAAAACACATTTTATTGGTCACGAGAGCCGTGGGGCACATCCACATAGGGGATTCCATATGTTAATATTGTTTCCTGAACTCCTGAAAGAAGAAATCCTTAATGTATGATTAATTGGTTGGGAACGAATGCAGAACCTCTGCTGCTTTTAAAGTCTCTAGGAATAGTCCTCACTGACAAGTTTTTTCCATTACCAGAGGGCTCTTTTTTGCCTTGACTGTAAGTCAGCATACATGCCTGTTCAGTACAGACCATTCTAAAAGTTTCTCAATATTCTGAAACTAGCTGGTGGTTTTCTTAAAATGACATAATACATTCAAATCAAAATGCAGTTTTGAAGGACCTGAGAAATTTTCTAGTTGAGTTCTTCCTCTTTCTGTGTGTGATTATGCCATGTGTATACAAACAAAAATTGATGCAATGTTCAATGGTCCTTACAGACAAACAGCAGAACTGTATTATTTCAGTGTAAACTTTGTTTTGGCACAGATCAACAAGTGAAGGTGTCCATTAATATTATGAAGATTAATAAAACTTGCATTTTTTGTTTTGTTTATTTTTAAGGCCAAACTGTTTTCAGATAGTAGTTCAGCACTTTAGTGAAGAGCATTACATCTTTTACTTTGCAGGCGAAACTCCAGAACAAGCACAGGTGAGAGCTTTTGTTGGTAAATATAATTTAAGAAGTAATTTTTTGTCATGTGGTGTTTAATGATATTACCCTTCTGAAACAGGAAGTGAGTGTATTACAAATAGTTAGTGGCTATGTCAATATTAGCAGGCATTACAATGGAGTAGTAGCGGATCTGTAGGGGGAACGGTTGGTGCTGAGAACCCAGCACCTGCATTACCTGCACTTGGGGGTTTCACTTTGGACAAGTTCCAGTTGGGTCCCATGGACTAAATTTCCATTATTTTCCATTGTCTGTTTCTGGAGAACATATTTTTTTTGTCATAGTTCAATTCAGAAGAATAATTTACTCTCCAGGACTTTTCCATGTTATAAACCAGAGCACAGTAAGCGGGAGTTTTCCTTCAAAGGCATATTCCTGATACGAATTAAAATGCTAATGCATACATGCATGCCCAGTGACCAAAGTACATTGAACAGCTGCCTTTTGCAGTAACTTGTCATGTCCATAAATCAGTGGTTATTCATAGTCTTGGGCCCTGATAATGCACAGAAAGTAAGGTTTTCTGGTTTTAGTTGGTATCCTTTAGTTACTAGTTCTCTACAGTTATGTTTGCTAATTAAGAATTGTAGGATAGGAGCCTAATTCTCTGAAATTCACTCACCAGCAGGAGAGTGTATCCCAAGATGAGCCAATGTGCTTATTTATTAAGTTTAGAGCTCTGAAGTCCACAGCTCTGAAATATACCTGTTGCAACAAAAGTTAAGCTTTGCATTTGGTTTTAATTGAACGGAATTAAGCTGTTTAGAGCACTCAGATTGCTATTCACCAGACTATGAAGGCTATATAAATTTAATATTCTTCTTGTGCTGTATGTAAAAGAAAGCACAAATTTTCCTGTTAAATTAATACAAATTTATGAAAGTTTCTGAGATGACATCAGAATGATGTAGTGGCATTTGTCACACAACTTTTAATGTGCTATCTTTGAGAAGTAGCATGCTGTAAAGTAATTGAGAAAATATACATTAATTTCCACACTCATTACTGTACATTTGTTTTTTGTCACATCCGCAATGTCTTTTGTGTTCTACAAATTAAAAGAATTAAGAATGTGTAGAAGACAGAATATCCTGTCTTGTTCCATGAACATTTGGTATAATCTACTTTTGGTTTTGATCTGCTTAACAGGCTGTTCACTGCATTTATACAGAATACAGTTGTGAGGGTTTTTTTTAATAATATGGCATTGGCCCAGAAAAGTTTATAGATATTTCTCTTTTGAGAAAGTTCAGCTTTCTTACTCTGCAACATTCTTAGAAGAATAGTTTTATTTGCATATTAAGGCTCTCTTATAATGTGGTAAATAAATATCAAAGCAGTGCCATCCTATGGACTGCATGTTGTCTTTATGGTTTGTACAAAACAAAAGCAGATGTAAAATGTAGCCTTACATGCTACTGCCACTGTGCTTACTGTGGCACATTGCTCATTCTCGCTGCTGTAAGCTTTGGCATTTAAGGGGAAAGGTTTTCCTGCTATGAGTGAGTCTAGAGGAGAACTATGCATCTCTGAAATATTTCTGTTAGAGTATTTAGGAGGTGTTTGTTCAATTGCTACTCCTTCTGAGAATAAGGGAACAAGCTACTGAAACTTCATGGTGCATAGCTGAAAGCTTTTCCTTCCGTGGAAGGTTTTGAAAGCTGACACCTGACTTGCAAACTGGTCTAGCTGAGAATAGCTGCAGTACCTGTTCCTGTATTTTTTAAATATGGAAGATACTGTGAAGGGTAAGATTGAAACAGTGTTGTAGGTTTTTTAATGACACTTTGAAATTGTACTTTAAGAACAGATGGTGCTTCCTTGTGCTACAGGCTTAAGAAGGCTGTTGATCAAAACCTAAATTTTGTGCTTTGCAAGAGCTGTACAAAATTTGGCGTTGGGGGACAAAAGCTAGAGAATGAGGCTATAACATACCTTCCACCTTCCGAAGGGCCCTTGCAAAGCTCCTCTGTTAGCAACTTTCTCACACTGCAGTGACTTTTTCAGAAGTGGCCTGGTGAGTTGGCAGTGCCTCCTAGCAGCTTATTTGTTTAAAAAAAAAATACGCACAAAGGTTCTACAGTCAGTTTGGTGTTAGACAACCTGTTTATTTCCTTGATCAAAACGGAATCCATTCATCCACTCTGCTGTACACATTTGCAAGCAGACAAAGTGGGGAATGTTGGATATATGTTCTATGTTTCCCTGTTAATGTTGTTTTAGTTTGTTTGAAGTATACGCAGTATTATGACTGCCATACAGAAGTACCAGAGAAAATAATCAGAACAGTTTGGCTTGTTAATTTTCTCAGAAGCAAACAAGTTTTGCTTCATTTTATGTACCATTTGTAATTTCATGTAATATTACTTGACTGGAAAATTGCTAAAGGTCATGCTTGTATATTCATTAGTAATGCTTGATATTTCTAAAAGAGAAAATGATTCAGATCCTTTATTAGGTTTTGCTCAGTAAAGATAAGAATTTTGTTTTAATATTCAACCTTGCATACTTTGGCATTACAGAAAACTTAGGTTTTGCCAAACTAAAAGGAAAACTTCAGATGCTCTTTTTAGATATCTCTGTTCCACTGCAAGAAGCTGTATCTGACTTACTACACTATTCTGCATCCTTCTCTCTTAGGACTGGATGAAAGCTCTGCAGATGTTTTGCAGTTTAAGAAAAAACAGTCCAGGAACATCAAATAAACGTCTGCGTCAGGTGAAGCTGATCATATGGGGTTGGCAGTGCATGTGGAGCGGTGTTTGGTCACCTCGTTGCAAAATGATAACTGATAAATCTCAGAATTTTCCTTACTGTACTTTTTGGAGTTACGCAGTACCCTTGCAAAACCAGGCAGAATGACTTACACTTTGTTATAATATCTACATATATATATAAAAAGCAAAATGGCTTTAGGCAATTTGCACATGCTTTTCTAGGTATTGTTTTCTGACTGCATTTAGGTGAAAATGTAAAGAAGTCAGTGTTTGTTTTGTCTTAACTTTTAAAAGTTACCACCTATGTGAAACTTTAAAAATTTGACAACCTCATGTGATGTGTAAACAAAACACTTGTTTAACTAATATTATTCATTTTCAGTAACAAATACATGCTGAGCCATGCTTGTGACTTAAGTTCTCTTGGCCTCTTGAAAGTGCTGTGTTTGCCAGAATTTCCTCAGAGGTAGAGGACAGATAGTCATAAATGGCTAAGTCTGTAATGATTGGAGAATAACAGGAAAATACTTCAAGAATCCCCGATACTTTTAATGTTAGGAACATTGGATGTAGTTGTTTAACAGACAGTGGAGAAAGGGATAAAATAGGATGTTTTTCAGGACACACAACTATTCTGTATTTAACATTAAAGATGTTTGGATACTTCTGAATAAATGACTAAATTCGGTGAATTCACAGATAAAGTGGCAGGTGAAATTGGGGGCTTCAAGCTGCAAAAGCAAAGCAGAAAGAGTGACAATCCAAAATAATTCTTTACTTCAAGAAACAAAGAAAATGCTCACCTATGTACAGGAATAGAATGTAATGTGTTGCACAAGGGAATTTTACGTAATCTGTTAAGAAGGCACCAAATAAGCCATTGTGTTTGGAATCTTCCTTGGCTCTTAATCAAGGTGCCAGTCTTTGACTTCAGTAAAATTTTCTGTGCATAGAAAATTTAGTATTTGCAAATCTTAATGCCTCAAAGATAATTTTAGAAGAAGAAAACACGATGTTTTAAAACCATGGGGCCGGAGATTTGTTTTCAGTAATTATTACAGTTACTCTTACTTTGTCACTGGTGCCTCTTAAAATGTTGTTCCATTACTTCTGTTCCTTGCTCTTCTTATTAGGAAATTTTAGTTTGTATTCCGTATTCATGTATTAACATTAAGCCTCCACACAGAGGATAAAAAAAATCATTCATGTGTTTTGTATTTCTATTTTAGCAACAAAAAGTAAATTTTGTGGGGGTTTTGTTTGTTTGTTTGTTTTAGGTCAGCAGTCTTATTTTGCATGTAGAAGAAGCTCATACGCTCCCAGTAAAGCATTTTACTAATCCATATTGTAACATCTACCTGAACAGTGTCCAGGTAGCAAAAACACACATCAGGGAAGGGCAGAACCCTGTGTGGTCAGAAGAGTTTGTCTTTGAGTAAGTCTTAATCTTCTTGATTTACTGAATTTCACTTGTAAGTTGCATTGCATTTAAGATTCTTAACACTGTGTACTGTTTTGCAAATGCTTTTTAAAAATAGTGTATGTGTGTTTATACAGCAGCAACCTTTCAGCCAAATTCTGCATGGGCAGAATTTTCTGTAGGCACCTAAATATCTTTGCTAATGTAAGTGTCTTTGGCTGATAATGAGAACTCAGGATTGAAATGAGTTTAGAATAAGCTTAAATGCCAGCCACATATAGTATTAACTGAGGCTTTCTGTCTTTTCTCCTAGTGATCTTTCATCTGATATTAATAGATTTGAGATAAGTCTTAGTAACAAAACAAAGAAAAGTAAAGATCCAGATATATGTAAGTATATTTCTGTAAAAGATGCATATATACTGCAGCAATGGATACTTTGTGTGGTTTTCATTACTCTTTGTCAAATGTTATCACAAGAGAATTAAGTATGTTTTTATGCTCACCATACTGCTCTGTTTGTATGTTTTGGATGTCTGGTACTGGATTTCCATTAATGTTTTTACAGTGGGAACCTGCATGTTTTTTGGTAATAAAATGCACAGTAATCCAGTCTGTGTATCTGATGGCTCTGCTGTAGAGTAGCCATTGTGTTATGCAATGGCTGTGCTTACCAAAAAGCAAGAAGAAAGAGAAGCTGTTAGTATTAGTCTGCTCCATAAAATGCTAAGTTCCATGCAGTTTTAAGTCTGATTGCATGGATTCCTTTTCAGGTTTTTTGTTGCTTCCAGTGAGAAAGAGAAAGGGAGAAATGGTGTATTACTTTAATCATTTAAAATAAAAATAAATAAATAAATAAAAAAAATCTTGGTAGTCTCTGAACAAAACTTGGCTAGTTTTCTTTCTGTTTTGCCTCATCTGTGTACTTTTCTTGTACCACCCTTGGGCTTAAACCTGAGTTACCTCAGTATCACTTTGAATGGGAAAGGATCCGAATTTTCTTCTGCCTTTTACAGAAGTTCCCAAGAATTTATTTTCCTTGTGTTACCCAGGCAGCTGCTTCTTCAGCTGTGGTTTTGTTACAGCAAATCAACAGCAAGCTCGTAAGATCTGTCAGCTTTGTAGAAAAGAAAGGGTTTGAAGAACATGGATTGTGAGCTTATATACAAAAAAATTGAGATTTTTTTTTTTTTTTTTTTTTTTTTTTTTTTTAGTTTAGTTCATTTCCACACACAATGTGTTTTTACATTTTTGTTTTTTTCAGGACACTCTTATTCTAGAGTTTCCCACCATACTTGTTCTGGAGCAGCTTCAGCCCCTTGCCTCCTTTGCTGCCTGCAGGGCAGAACACCCTCCCCACCCCGTTAAAATTTATCCCAAGATTTTTTTGTTTTCCACTGTGTTCAGAACTGTCTCTTCCAAAGGCAGTCAGAGTATGTATAACCTATTGCAGTTTTTCAGTTTGCATATATTGTGACTGCCCTGTTACATATGCCTCAGTGCTAATTTCTTGATTTTTCTTTTTCTTTTTTTTTGAGATTTGTAGAGAAACCTTGACTAAAATAGAAAAATTACTACTAATTTTGAATGCTCTTGCAGAACCTAATTAAATTTCAACCCTTTTTCTCCTTCCTCTGATTAGAAAACTTTCTGCATAGCAGGAGGAAAAAAGATACATTCTTTTGTATCTCTAATTGCAGTTGTGATCATGTTCTTGCACTGTTCTTTTAGTCATTTGAGCTAGAAAACTCATTATCGATGTACACCAAAGCTCTGGCTAGTAAAAAAATCTTTAAAAGGCTAATTCTTGAATGGGATACTTCAGTAACTTCTTTAAAAGTGTTTTGTAGTTTCCTCCTCTCTGTCCAGATTGAGGAGGTTGTGTTGGCTTTGGTTGCATCCAGCTGATGGAGGTGATGGAGGGTGTTCCTGTCTAGGTCAGGAGCAGGATTGGCTGAGTTCTTGACTGCACTTAGGTATACTCTTACAGCATAACCCAACAGTCCTTTCATTTTGGGATAAGGATTAGACTAAGTCAACTCAAATGAACTCACATCTCTGCTTACATCCCCAGCCCTACTGAATATGTGAAGTGTATGGGGGGAAAAATGAGCTAAACAAGACCTTATCTTCTGTGCTGTGTTGCCTGAATAACCCTTGAACTCTTCAAAAGCAAGAGAATTGGGTCCTGTCCTGAATATCCTAATTTTCAGCCGTAGCTGTTAAATGTGGACTGCTATGAAGTGGGAGTCATCTGAAGCTGGTACTGTTCATCGTCCCAGTTAATTGGGTTAAGTCAGCTTTTCTGCTTGCTTTTCCCACCATGTAATGCAGATTGAAGGCCCAAAACTCAGTTATTGGTCTCACTGCTTTATTTCTTTCATCATAACACGGAGAAGTTAAATACCAAAAAGATACTAGCATGAAGGCTATTTTTTTAGTATTTTAAAATATTTCCTGAGTTTTCAAGTCTTTAACTTTGAACTTTGCCTATTATGAGTATTCCATAATTACTGTAGTATTTTTGTTTTTAAAAAGTATTTCAGATAGTCAGAAATTATACTAAACAGTTTAGTATCAATTCATTTAAATAATTTCATTGTTTCTCTAATGGTGAATTGCATAAGGATTTATTCAAATAAATATATATAATTTGGCTTGAAAAAATAAAGCCCTAAAATGTATTAGTAGACTTCACCTGCTGCTACTGCAGACCGGGATGCTCAGGTATGATTAGAAACAGTTGAATTAGTAAATCTCTCAGGACAATACCACATAGTGTTGAACTGGAGTGGAAGTTTTGGTTTAGGTTTGCAGCATGATAGTTGGTTAATTTCAAATTAGTTCATGCTGAAAAAGAAACGTGTTTATAATGGAGGCAGTCACCTCATGCAGGCAAGTACATAGAGCAAAGTATTAGCCAATCTCTGTCTTTTCAGGCACAGTGATTATTGACAGTAGTGCCAAAGCTTGGTTTTGAAACTGATAGCTGAGATTATAGGAGAATGGGCTGTGCTAACGTTGCAGTGACTTGCGGCTGTGAAAAGCCACAAGGATTTAGTATGTCCATGTATTGAGCAATTTCCTCTTTCTCAAGCTTTAAAATGGCTTGTATTCTCGATCTGTAATTAGAATTTTTTTAAGTTTTTATTTGATCGTTCTGCTTTTTCTGGCAGGGTTAGACAAAGGCTTCATAGTAAATTCAGGTTCATTTCCAGCCTGAGGACTGGAACAAACCTAAGTTTGAACCACTTTTTTACTTTGATTCCCAGGTTATAATTACTAACAATCAAAATACAATCTTGTTACTAAATATTATGCCCAAAGTGTCATTAACAAATAAACCATTAAGAAACCTCAGTCTTACATTTTTTGTACTAATGTTCATCATGTAAAATACTGTGATTCTTTTTGGATCAAGATTGTTGTCAAGAGAATTCTTATCTATGTCTAGAGAGAAAAGATCAACTATGTTTGTTTTGATGATTTTCTGTATATTTGTTTCTCTTTTAAAATGTGCTAGATTGCAAAGTGTAAATATCCTGAATTTTTCAACTAGTAGCAGTCTCTCACTGAAGGTAGCCTACTAATTCAGTGTAAACTGCTAAACAGGATAAAGTCTTGTTCCTTTAAAGTTACTGAATATAAATTACGGTAGCAACTGTTCTGCAGTTCTTGCACAGATATTTCTGTTCTGACCTTTTTTTTTAAATCAAATCAAGATTATAGTATTTATTATAGCTATGAAGTGCTACTGTAACTACAGGAAAAAATTAAATCATCAGGTTATTCTAGGTCCTGTATTTCATTCACCGTTCTGCTCCCTGAGATATACATGCCTTACATGTGAAAGCAAAATAAGAAGATAAACACATTGCTTAGGTGTGGGTACAGGAGCTCTGATGTTGGGGAGAAATATTCTAGGAAAGTCAATTGATTATCTGATCTAAGACATAGTCCCAGCCACACTGGTGATAAGTATCAGGTGATGATGATTGTTTTTCATGCTACTTGACTGATTTGAATGCATTACTTATATCTGTTTATCAGCTCCAAATAATATGAAATAGGCAACAGGAATGTCCCGAAGTGAGCATTATAAATATGATGTTTTTCTATTCCAGTATCAGATGATTTCCTGCTATGTATTGCAACACTGGGGCAATGGGAAGTCAACCGGAACTGTTGACAATTTCTGCAGGGCAATGTGGTGTATGGGTTTTGCTGAAATGTGGAAAAAGCCCCTTAATTTGGTTTTGTTTGTTTGTTTTTTAATGTAAGGAATTTAAAAGATGATCTCATTGAGAGGCATGGAAGGACAGGGTGTTTGCTTGAAAGATCCAGACTGACAGGCTAAATGTGAAACTTTAACTGTGGACCCCTCTTGGAGCGCGGTGGACGTTTCATGGGCACAACATTGCCTCTGCAAGTGCCTGGGCCCTTTCTGTGTAAATTAACTCCCTTCAGGAGCACTTGTTCCTGCTCCAGACGGGCCCGTGGTCCCGCTGCTGCGGCTCGCAACTGCAGCTGCAGTCCAGGTCATTGCTTGGCAATTTTGAGGTACCAACACCGCTGAAAGGTGCATTAATGATTTGGCCATTCCTGAGTTAACTTTCATCATTCTCAAGGCAGCAAGTTGCTTGGGAACACTTTATTACATAATTTGCATAAACTGTTAGCAGCCTTAACCTGGGAGTTAGTATAAAAGAAGTACATATGGCAGTGTTTGGGAAAGCCATAGCAACACTATAATAATAAATAGTGAGAAGTAGAAAAGTGGTCAAGGAGCAGACCTGATGGTGGTGTCAGCCCAAAGGTGGAAAAGGACAGTGAATTCTGAACACCTTATCTATTTTTAGTTTCTGACTGCTACGTGGATTTGCAAGGTAGCACACTTTTTACTCACTGCTTGGGTGTTACAAAGAAAACTGTGTCAATATCCATGTGGCATTTTTGAATGTAAATGTATCCATTCTTTACAGAATGCTTTATATTTCTTCTTCAGTTTACGGGAGTCTGTTAAACCATTTAAGAGAGAATCTGTCAATATATTGATGGCAAAAATCTTGATTACTCATATTAATACTCTTTTCCTGAAACAAGATGACATGCTGAAAATAAACTGGTTTTTTATTCAACAGTAGCACTGTTTTGCTGGAGATAACTCACTTGAACAATGCTTTTTTTCCTTAAGTGTTTATGCGTTGCCAATTAAGCCGATTACAAAAAGGACATGCAACAGATGAGTGGTTTCAACTCAGTTCCCATGTACCATTAAAGGGTATTGAGCCAGGATCTTTGCGTGTTCGAGCACGATATTCTATGGAGAAGATCATGCCAGAAGAGGAGTACAGTGAGTTTAAAGAGGTATGAAGTTGTTTAACTTTCCTTGGTTTATCTGTCAAAAATCGTTTTGTAGGTTGTTTGAGTTGGATCTCGATAAAACTGTTTGACATCATTAAATAATATTTATAGTGACATGCGTATATCAGTTTTTCTAAAACTGTTATATGTTAGGAGAAGCTTCTGAATATTTTAAAATTCTGTTTTTCTTTCAGCTTATACTCCAGAAAGAACTTCATGTTGTTTATGCCTTATCACATGTTTGTGGACAGGACAGAACACTGTTGGCTGGCATTTTATTAAAGATTTTTCTTCATGAAAAGCTTGAGTCCTTGTTGTTACGAACACTAAATGACAGGGAGATAAGCATGGAAGGTACTGTGCTAAATTACACTAAAGTTTACTGGAAGTCTGGGCAGGTGGAGGGCTCTGGCACCTGCCTTTTTTTCTCCTTTAGTTAAAACATACATCAAAGTGTAAACACAGCACATTTTTCCTTCACTTTTTGTTGTCTCCTTTTCTCAGCTTCTCACTTTACTCTCTTTTTTTTCCAGATGAAGCTACTACCTTGTTTCGTGCCACCACTTTAGCAAGTACACTTATGGAGCAGTATATGAAAGCCACAGCAACAAGTTTTGTTCACCATGCACTGAAAGACTCTATTTTAAAGATAATGGAAAGCAAGCAGTCCTGTGAGGTGGTACCTTGTTTTTAAACATTTTGGTTTGTTGACACAATTATCTACTGGTTGTTATGTTTTATGTTTGCATTAAATACTAGCTTCAGAGACATTCATTAATAGCTCAGAACTAAAATTCGTTTACATAAGAAATACAGAAACTGAATTCATTAAGAGATTTTTTTGCTTCCTAGATTTTGGCTTTGAACAATATTCATAGAACTTTTTAAAGTTTTTTAATTAAAATTTCTTTAAATTATCTATTTATTCTTAGGTAATTGTAGGCTGTTCTGTAGCAGTTACTGAATGTCCTCCTAACCTAAGTAACTTCTAGTAAACTCAAGATACCGTAGAAGTCAATGTCTGAACATTAGTTTTAATTTAAAGCTTCCTGATATTAAATGATTGGTATTGATCCTGAAACTGTTTTTAAAATGATCCTGCTAACTTCTGTTTCACTATAACTTAATTGTGGAAAGGATGGGAGTCCTCAGAAACTTGAACTGAGAGACAGAAAAAATCATGCAGATGGATAGTGCTGAATATCTGAGCTGTTAAAAGCCTAGCGTATTAGAACTTAAAACCATTGCTTCTTCACGTTTCCTGACTAGCCATTGAAACAGACTTGTGAGTTCTGCAAGAAACTTGTACAGCAGCAGAATATTTAATTTACTTTGAAGTAGTATTCAGTGTGTAGTATTATGAAACTATATATGTAGTTCTAGTTAGAAGAAGAAACATTTTTTTTTTCTCTTTTTGCTTCAGTTAAATCCCTCAAAGTTAGAAAAAAATGAAGATGTAAACACTAATTTGGCACATCTACTCAGTATACTTTCAGAATTGGTGGAGAAAATATTCATGGCTGCAGAGATACTGCCTCCGTAAGTTTGCACTTTTCAGTTCAGATTTGTATTTGAAAACTCCTGTTTTTGTGAATTACATTGCACCTTAAAACGATGTTCTTACTGGTTCATCTTCTGCTAATCAGTCATAAGACTAATGTCTTTAGGGTTGCTGTATGCGCACAGAGAAATATAGACAGGAAGAAAAAAATAACACTTTCAGGAATTAATAGGGCTTTTTGCAAAAGCCTCTGCCTAGCACATGTGCTTTTCTTTGAAGGAGAAGTTAATAGACCCAAGAGGTCAGGGAAAGAAGAATAATAAACATAATCAATCTCATATTTCCACAAAAAAGGTAGAATACAGTAGTAGTTAGCAGACAGTTATATATATATATTTAAGGTGATTACAAATTCTTTCTAGTCCTCCTCTGAGATGGAATTATTAACAGTATATTACAAATGCAGGCAGGTAGTAGTAGAACAATACCATGCTGTGATTGCTTCTGTCTGCTACGGAAGTGCAGAGGGTCTGCCCCGCCCCCCACAGCCTTTTTTTTTTTTTCATCGCTAGAATAATGTGTTTTCATAGTTTAGATTTGAACCATCTAATAGAAAGTGGAGAGTACTAACAGTTTTCTTTCACTGTGTCATTAACTTTTAAAGCATACAAAATCCTCAGTTTTGAGATGGCAGAATAGCACCAAAGTGTTGTGTTAGTGCTGGCAAGGTAAGCATTAAAAGTTGCACTCCTTTTAAGTATATGATGCAGCTTTCAACATTTTCTGAAATAAACCACAGTTTTCCCATTTTTTTTTATGGGAGAGGACTATTGCTGTGGTTGCTTAACTTTTAAACACCTAACACTCACTTATGGAAAGAATAGTTGTTGTTTAGTTAAGAAGAGAAAAATTTAAATCTTTTTTTTTAAAAATCAAACCATCAAAATTGTCTTTTTTTAAAAGGAAATACTAATTAAGAAACAGGAAACAGTTATAAAACAATGCACATCTGAATAGTCACTGAATTGCATATGGAATTGTGTATTAATGAAGGATGAGGGTTTTTTCCTTGCCATTCACAAATTTATCTTACTATAAATTTATAAATTTAGAAGTTGACTTGTAAATTTATTAACTTATAAATTAACTCTTGGTTAAAGTTAATTTAAAGCTTATGTCTAAATTATAAACGTAGAAAGGATAATAGTTCTGCATCAAGAAAGAGGTTAGTCTAGATCCTTTCTGATCGACTTTTTTGATTCTGTGAGTTTAATTAAATAAGTAATTAGCTATTATTTTTGCAGGACATTGAGGTATATTTATGGGTGCCTGCAGAAGTCTGTTCAAAACAAGTGGCCAGCTAATACCACTATGAGAACCAGAGTTGTTAGGTAAGTTACTTGGCACTTTATTCTGAAAATAATCTTTTCAAGTCTTGTTGAAGGCATACTTTAGTGTGCTTAGCTATGTTTCTTTCAGTGACAGAACTGTATAGTACTTGCATAGATTACAGCAGTATTTAAGATATTTACAGTGCTGAGGCATGATAGCCCAATTAAGGATTATGAGATTGCTAGATTCTTAATTGTGTTCTTAGAGCCTGGCCAGAATAAGATGATGTAGTATAGAGGTCAGTATAGCTTTACTTAATAGTTTTAACTTGGAATTTACTTGTGCTTTGTCCAGTTTTGCGAAGTAATCTAAAATAGCAATTCCTTTTTTCATGCTGGGAAAGAAAAACTTCTCGCAAAGCAATAGTTAAGCTTTGTGATACCTGTAGAGAACAGTGACCTCTGAAGATCATGTGCTGCCATATGCCATCTGGGAGGACTGTGCCTTACCTAGGGACTCTTATGTAGCATGTGTTAATTGCTGGAGAAATCTTAGATGGTTTAAGATCCATGCCCTTTAAAACGCAGACCCAGCACTGTAAGGAACCTAATACCTTCACATAAAGACAGCTGGACTTTTGTTAGATTTTGCTGAGGTGCTGTCTGCATTGGGATATGTAGTTTTCTGCATCGGAGAAGGCTCCTGGTTGCTGGTGTTGGGCTGCTGGTTCTGATCACTCTGAATCAACACTCTGTGTTGGTTTCCAAAACCAGGTAATTCTGTGCTGTCCCAGTTCTGTTTCATTTCTCTGCTTCACCCCAATCATGTTGAAACATTACAGAGCTCCTCTAAAAACGCTGCAGGAGGTTACTGAACCTGGCTCCTCTGAACTCACACCAGCCACAAAAGCTCCAATGTACATTCATAAACCAATGCAATTACGCAAGTTCTTCCTCTAACACCGTCCATTGCCAGTGCAGGTTAAACAAAAATCTTTGACAAAGATGTGGTCTTGACACTTTTTCTAAATGCTACTGGGGGCTTTAAAGGTATTGGAGCCACATGTTTCCTTTTTTGCAGTGCCTGGCAGTCATATAATTTCCTGAGGGTAATTTCCCATGCAGGGAGTCTTTCAGAGGATTTGTCTTTGGCTTGTATTTATCATGTTGACACCAGAAGCCTTATGTCATCCAGGGTACTACGCAGGGGCATTGCCTTCAGATGGAGGCTGCTCTTATTGTGAGAGCCCCGCTTACTTTGAGGGGCTAACCTACTGGAAGGCTGTAGAGCTCAGCAGTGTATACCATATCTCTTTCTGTTCCTTCCCAGCTCCAGGGAGAGCCATGTGGTTTTTCCTTAGTGGACACAGCTCACATTCAGGGTTTTCTAGAGGTCTCCACTGGATGCTGTAAATATTGGATCCCTTGCTCTTGTGATGTTAGTCTTCACAAGTGGATACTAGGGATTTCTCTCTAGAGTACAGAGTTTCACAGCCTTCAGTGGTGATTATTATCTTTTATTGCACTGTTTTTAGTCCAGGAATGATTAAATATTCAGAGGCAGATGGACAGTTTTTAGATGTCTGGGTATCTTCCCTATTATATCAGCCAGAAGGTGCTGCCATTTCTCTCTGGTTGTAAAACCCACATGTAGGTACTGACTCATTCTTAGTTTAAGCAGGTTGACTAGGGTAAGAAGCACCACATCTTCTGTATCAGCCATCATAACCATCACTGTGTACTTATCAACAGGCTAGGTAGTATAATGTCCCCTTCCTTCTTTTATAAGTGGTCAGGCTGTGGTATCGCTGTAGTGGAAACCAGTCTGCTGGTAGTGTCTCAGCACTCCAAACAAAATTAAAGATGACTTAGATTGCTTTAGTTGGTCCACATGTCACTTCATTGTACAATAATGAGCCGGAATTGAGGTTAACCTGAGGTGGATGTTTTTTACTTCTGCCATTAGCAGAAAGTTAGATTTTTCTCAGGATACTGAAGGCTACTCTGGGTTTCTGTTGAATGAGTTCCTAGTTCTGCAGTCAAAACAGAGCACTTTTTTTGTACCTTTCTAGATGGCAGCAATTACTTTGTGGAGGAAAGTAGCAGATTTCTTACTATTTTTCTACTGTTGTGTACTGTCATCAGGATATGGATCGGCTTAAGCTTCAGGCTTCAGGCTGTGTTGCTGCCAAAAGAGAGGTTCCCTTTGCCCACCCACTCCTGCACTACTCCTTACATTGTCTTGGGGGAGCAGGTGGCTGTGGGATGGATGCCTTGCAGTATTAGACAATGGAAAACCTTTGGGAGGTCAGAGACCAGGGGCTTCTCCTTTTTGAAGCTAGTGTGGTCTGAGATTGGCTTCAGTATGACTTTACAGTTAATTTCTTCCCACGTGGTTTCAACAGTTCACCTTAATTAGGAAATCAATATGCCTATTCTTTCAGCTTTTACCATAGTTGAAGTCATAGCATGATATTCTTAATTTGTTAACGTATTCACAGACCACAGGCTGGTTGGTTGGTGTCTGTCTCAAAAAGATTCCACGCTAACTTGAACCCTTAAAAACTACACAATTTTACATTAATTCTCTAATTTTATTGAACAAAATATAATTTTCTTCCCATTTCAGTGGCTTTGTTTTTCTTCGACTGATTTGTCCTGCTATCCTGAACCCAAGGATGTTTAATATCATCTCAGGTGACTATATGCTTCAGTTTCAATTCATACTTTATACAGTAGTAGGCATGAAATTATTGTAGTGTCTAGTATAGCAAAATAAAAAGTTTTTTTGAACGCTGTGTCCAGAGACATGTTATCCATGTCACTTGACTGACTTCTCCAATAAGGCAGCCAGCATATGCTTTTCACCCTCAAAGGTTAGATTGTAGTTATCCCCAATGTCATTTTAAAGTCTAGAAAAACATTCATTGTGGTATTTAATAATACAATTTTGAGTTACTCTAGCAACATGGAATATATTGTAGCAGTGTGAAAAATGTGTGTGATCTTAAGATGTCACTTTGAATACAACGCAATGTGAAAGTTAATGGCTGAAATGCAATGGCATCTCTTAAATGAACAAGATTTATAAAGTTGAAAATGTATCTGCAGAGCTTAGAATACATTTGTGCACCTAGAAAATTATGCTTGAGTAACTTGTTCAAACGTCTTGCTTAAATAGCTTCCAGCCACTGGAGAAGTCTTTACTTTGACTCATTAATCACAGTCAATCTCAAATACAGAATGTTAAAGATGAGAGAGAGAGAGAGAGGGGTGGCATTTAGAAAGGGTGGGTTGTGCAGACTTGAGATGGTAATCTTGGTTGGCTTAAAGGCCATATATAGGAGAGTTCCCACGGCCTTGCCTAAGTGAATGTTCTCACTGCATTAAGTCTTACCCTGTTTTTTGATGCTGTCTTGGTAGAGTGCCTCTGTAGTAGTTAACTAAAACAGCAACGGGGAACATTGCTGTTGGCACGACCAGGATTGCAGAACTGCTGTACAGGCCTGTGGCACAGTGCTGGCCAGTGTCAGACAGCATTCTCCCAAAGAGCTGGTAGGGGTGCTTGGGATGGTGGCACTCACCAGGGACCACATCTGACATGCTGTTGGTGTGGGCTTTCCTGTTGTGTGAAGCTTTAATGGTGAGGGCATGGATTATCCCATGGCAGTTGCCCTAAGCACCTAAAAATGGGCATTTTTAACTTCTATGGGAGGAAAAAAGGAAAGGCATAAACTACTGAAAACTTTTATTACTGACGTTAAAATATTCAGACATCTGAGTTGCTTAGTTTTAAAAGTTTGCGTATGTTTCATCTTTGTTTCTGTTTTGAGTTTTTTGTTTGTTTCTTTTTTTTGTTGGTTTTTTTTGTTGCTGTTGTTGTTTTTTTCCCTTGGCAAAGATCACCCCAAGCTAGAGGGCATTTACTTTGCAGTAGCCACTGCTCTTCCTCCTTCGCTCCTTTGCAGTTTCTTGATTTTTACCAGTAAAATGCAGATTTGGAAATAGGAGGAGGTCAGAAATCGGATTCAGAAAAGCTTTTTTCTTTATTCATAGACAGTTTTTAAGACAATGTAGCATGTCTTCTATTGTCTCTCTTTAAGCTGTCCAAAATGAGAAGGTCTGTGTTGAACAGGAAGTTCCTTTCTCTTACCCAGTAATCATTTCCATACATGCTTTGGAGAAAGCATTTGACAAACATGGCCTGGTATACAGTGATCCTTTCTTTAGGATTTTATTATCTTCAGGTAATTTGCAAGTTAGATACTTTCTAATTTGGTTGCACTCTGTTGACAGGTGTAAAAAGTTACCTATAAATTTGAGTAATCCTTTAAGCTTGTCTGTCAGTGTTAAAAGTCCTGCTCGTGTACATCCAGTTGATATTCTTGACTGCTGCTAAGGTAAACTTACAGACTCCATGTAGGGCTTTTAGAGGTGTTAAAAAAAAAAAAAAGAAAAAAAAAAGGGGATGAGGCAGTCCTTTTGGAGCAAAGCTTCCAACATACCTTCTTCCTGTAATAGGGAAAAAAGTATTCTGAAGGTTGGGTGTATAGGTACAGCTCAGTATCAGCAGCAATCCTATCACCTCTCAACAACTGTGACTGAAAAAAAAATCTTGGTTTCAAAACTGAAATCTTTTGTTTCAAGCATCTTTCAGTTTTTTATAGTAATTCACTTCCTTATATCTGTTCTCCTAACCTGCAGTTCCACATTCCAAGGCTAGTAATGTTTTCCAGCATTGCTGCTTCAAAGGCTTGTATTGGACCAAGCACTAGATATGATGAACAACTGACATTAGTTGCATAGCTCCAGCTATGTAAGAAAAATTAGAACTTGGTTTTCAATGGATTTTTTAGGGGGAGGGGAAGAAAGAAAACAAAAGATGCAGGTAGACAATGAAGATCGTGTAGCATTCTTACAAAGAATTACAAAATTTAGGCTTATATAATAACCATGTCAATTTTGGAACACTTTAAACCTGGCTTTCAGCCAGGCCATTTACTGTAACTGGAGGGAAAAATAATTATGTAAGATACTACTGGGTAATATCGCTTGTTGGAAAAGGAAGTTTTAACTCACTGAATGGTTAATGTAAAGTGTTAAGTGTAATGTTAAGTACAGCGAGTGATATTAATTTCCTGGAAATACAAGCCATGATTGTGTGTAATGTTTACTCTGTTCTCCTGATGCCAATAACTTTAAAGTATAATTTGTATAACTTGTCAGAGCCCACTTACGTGGGTATACACAAGTAAGGAAAGAGGTCAACTTGCCCTCAGATACAGCATTGTACTAAGCACATCCGGCAGCT
>JAOBAS010000072.1:5496907-5507943 GCA_025311575.1 Elanoides forficatus | reverse complement strand
TAGTTTGGGGTTTTTTTTATTCTAACAAATAATCCTCCTTTCAACAGAACTGCTTCATTTTTGTGAAAATGGTTCTTGCTTCACCTCTTAATAACACAACTATTTTGCATACTTGTTCTGTATGCAACTATTACAGAAAATCAGATGTTCATATTAAATTTTTGTGGGCATTACTAAAGCAACTTAAGTTTTACTTCACCAAGTGACATCTTCAACATGCATTTCTGTTACAATATTAAAAATATTTTATTCCATGAAAAAGTATGAATTGGAGAAAAGCTTTACTTTCATGTGACTGCTGTTAGTTCCAAGTGGAATGGCCAGTAACTCTCTACTCTGTATTCCTGCCAGATTCTCCTTCCCCCACTGCTGCAAGAACACTGACGCTGGTCGCCAAGTCTGTGCAGAATTTAGCAAATCTGGTTGAATTTGGAGCTAAGGTGAATATAATTTAACACACACAGAACAGCCTGGAACTATGTTTCCAGTACATTTCAATCTTCCTGTGTAATACATGCAAAAATCTGTTGCCATTTTCTTGTGCAAAGCCTGACACATGACCTGTTTGTCCTCATCAGCAAGGAGGCCTCGTTACTGAATTTCTTCCGTCCCCTTCAATTTAGAGCTAAAGAGGGTGTTGATCTGAGAGCAGTAGTCTAAAGTCTGGTCAAATTGGGAAGAGGAGCCATAATCATTTGAGAGGAAGTGACCTAGAAACTCCCATTAATGACTTGGTACATCCCATGAAGATTTTGAATCTGGTAGTAGGAACAGCAGCAATGATCTGTTATAAAAATTGATGAATGAATGACCACACCAGCAGATATTACAGAGTGTGATGCAGCCATATACTGATGCTGTGAGAACACAGATGAACTCAGCAGGCATTTGTTCCAAAGACAACAGCGGAAGTATGCGGTGCATTCTTTTTTCTGTTTGCCACAGAAAAGTTAGCAGTCATGCTCCAGTATTTCCTGCGTTGGAGGGGAGAATTGGGAGAGGAAAGGCAGGCAGGCAGCCATCCTGCCACAACAAAAGTGTCCATGATGGTAAAATGGGCACATTTTCTTTTGGAATATCTATATCAAACAGACAACTGAGAATTGCTAGAGCAGTAGTCTGTGATGGGAAAGAATCTGAAGGATAAATATTCTGCCTTAAATAGATGATGGGAGCTTTTTTTGCACTTCCATTGATTATTTGATGTCAGAAGGGAGGCATCTTTCAGTAATACTGATGTGCTTTTGTACACAACCTTGAAATGCATTCCACACACATGGTCTATCTATACATAGTAATTACCTTTCAGATTGAGACTAATCAGGCCTAAATTCCCAGCTTGGTATAGATTATCCAATTCTGAAACAAATTAAGAACTGCCAACCTCTGACTCTTCCCCCTCCTCCACTTTCACCCTGCATTTACTTACTCCCTAGATTGGTGTTTTCTGTGGTAAAACACTTCAAAGCACCCCTTCTATTTGTACTCACTTTCATGTTGCTAGACATAATTAATGTTGTAAATCAAGTGTACATACTGCACTAAAAAGCCCCAGCTTTCAATAAAGTTTCTATTATAACACTAAGAGAATGCCAGCAACAACTGCTCTGTCTTCAGTTCCCAGCCTGAAATGTGGTTGAAAAATAAATCTATTGACTTAAGCATAATGAAAGTGACTTCAGGCTAGCATTATAAAGTTATTTCTCTGACACACATAACTTGGAATGTAACCGTTAATGAAAGAAGAAGAAAGAGGGCACTTATCCCCAATCATACCTTTGCAAGTAGAGCATTTGTTCTTTGCAGCTAGGTATTGGGAGACATTCATCTTAATGCAAATTCATGTCGGTATGCATGTGTAAGAAAACTTCTGAATCGGAGATCCTGAATCTTATGAATATAAGAAGATACCAAATTCTGTAGTCTTTTGACTGGCTGCACACCAGATACTGGAAATTGCACTGGAAGAAAATCAAATCACTCCAGATGACATAGTTGTTCTGCAGTGTCATTTGTCGGACTGCACTGTGTTCACTTCAGGTGTGACAATTATCTTGGCATTGATTTGTTCTAATGAATACTTTTAAAAATTGCTAGGAGCCATATATGGAAGGGGTAAATCCATTCATCAAGAGCAACAAACACCGCATGATCATGTTTTTGGATGAACTTGGGGTAAGTGGTTAAAAAAATCGTTACTGGAAATTACACAGCAACACTGTAAATGAAAATTCTGTACACTTATTATTAACTAGCTCAGAAATGCATCAGTTCCCACACAATTTTGAATGCATGTAACTGAACAAATTTTTCTTGCACATATTTAGAAACTGCAGATTGCTGGCCCGTCGGACAGAATTAAAAGTGTCAAATGTCATCTTAGACTTTATTTAGTGTCTCTGTAGATGTGGGAAGCTCAAATAGATTTTATAGCTATGAGGATTAGAAATTTTGGCCAAAAATACAAATCTTTAAAAATATGTTTTACAACAAAAACTCTTATATATAATTTGTCATGTGGTTTTGACTGGAGACTGAAATTATTTTTTGCTTTAAAAATACTAGGTTGAATTTCAGTTATGTGTTACCAGATATGTCACTGCATGCATTCTAGATAACTGTAGTTTGAAAGTGAACTACAGTTACTGTATTCTTTTAAACTGTTACTGTTTTGTGTATGATAGCTATAACAGGAGTTAGGACCTCATGTTATATATGCTTATTTTTAAATGAAGAATTAATTGTAAATACCAAGATGAAAAAAAATGTGCCAAGCTTCCTGAATTGATCCCTTAAAAGTGACTTAGAAGACATCTCAGAATATTTTGGCAAGATATAAAAATGAGTGTGGCATTCGGGTAGGTTGCCATACATCACCTTTTTCTGGTTAAATTGCACCTTCTGCGTATGATGATATGTTACTTTTCTTTAAATGAGACAGATTTTGCATGAGATGTCTGAGAACTGTTGGTTTGAAAATAACTGTTGGATTAATCTACTGTTTTAATTACATTATTGTTTATGACCAGTTTAATGAGTTACTTGATAGTTACAGATTTTGCTGAATTTTTGTTGCTGCTGTTCTCTCATTTAGGTTGGAAAAAAAAACACCTAATGGATGGATTCCCCCTTATTTAGAGGAAGGTTATGAGTCTATGCAGTAGCTTTCTGGTCAGCTCAGTGTAGTGTAGCAATACCAGATCTTTTAGTAAGAACCCTTCTAGCAGGAGTAGAAATTGCAGTATACTCATAAAACACATTGTGGAGAGGAGGAAATCCATAATTCATAGTAGAAAGATGGACTGGAGACTTAGCTGGAAAGACTAATATTGCAGCACTCACTTTTGCAGTGTAAAACAACTGCATTGGCAGAGCTGTAGAGCTTAATTTATCTTCCTGTGTGCCCGGGTACTCGGCGTTCTAAATCTGCTCTCATCTTTTTTGTTGAAGAATGTTCCTGAGCTTCCAGACACTACAGAGCACTCTAGAACTGACCTATCTCGTGATCTGGCAGCCTTGCATGAGATATGTGTGGCACACTCAGATGAACTCCGGACGCTCAGTAACGAGCGAGGTGTAATGCAGGTAAGCGACAAAAGTTAACAAACAAATTGCAGGTACAGACAGTATGTCTTGAGTTACTCCTTAATATCGTGATTCTTTCACAGTATTTCTGGCTAGGAGTATGACTGATAAGCATTTTAAAATATGTGCATTCCACCAGGAGGTTATTAGCTGTAAAGGTAAATACTAAGTCCATAGTTTTGCTTCTTCATGCAACAAAATCAAAGAGGTTTTTTTAAAGCTTCCAGAGGATGTTTTGGTTTCTAAAGGAAGCCTAAAGCCACAAAATTACTGTCTCCTGACAGGCTCTCCAGGTTGTTAGTTTTAGGATCTTGGTTTTTTTCAGTTGAGAACTAAATTTACTTTCGTTAGTTTTCTATTGATACCTCATTTCTGCTTTCTAGTTTGCCAGTACATTCGTAAACAAACATGGCAAACTTTTCTAGCAAAGCCCACCAGTGTGTTAGCAGTATGCTTTTTTAGCATCCCTGTTAAATAACAAAGGAGCAAAACCAGGCATGGGTGGAGAGGCAAAGTTCGTAACGCTGTTTTAGACTTCCCCTTTCGAAGGTAATGTCTTACTGACTAGGGGAGTAGATGGGGGTTTTTTGGGTTTTGTGGTTTTTTAAATATATTTTAAACTACTTGGTAGCAGGTCTGATAAGCTGATGCTAAAAATGCTTCTCAAGCCAGACTGTTCTGTTTCCAGTAGCTAATGTATGTTTCACTGACTCTCCACAGCATGTTCTTAAGAAGCTTTTGGCTATTACTGAACTGCTTCAACAAAAACAAAATCAGTATTCATTGTCTAATAACATCAGGTAGCAGCCCTCTACCTGAATTCTGCATGGATCCAGCATGCCCAACATGGCAACTCACACCAGTATCACTTTCTTCTTGCTCTTGCCAAAAACAGCACACCCTGTCACATTCCCAGTGATGTGTGAACTATGCAAAAAGAAAACAAAGATTCTGTTGGTGAATGATAGTACCAGCAGCTTTTTAAGCTATCTGTGCAGGACATTTGCACTTTTTTCCACTTGGAAACAGTTTTCACAACCTCTGAGCCTTGGTGTACAGTTCACCTTCCGCAAAGAAAATGCTGTGACTGTGTCTTGAACTTGGAAAATTATTATCAGCACCTCCGATTGCCAAAGTTTTGCTGTCTTGTTGGAAAAGGATGATCAACTGACATGAAAAGAAATGTGTTGTTTTGACAGCCGCATATAACTGGATAACATTTCTTACTGTAATTTCTGACTGGTTACAATAATTATGACTTTTGACTGTTTCAACCACTTTAACTTGTATTTACAGTTTCCAGAATTTGATGTTATGGTAGGAACAATCTTTACTGTACACTTTTTATACCATGCTGTTTCTCTTGCTGGAATCATGTTGAGAGAAAATATGCAGAGTGGGTCTTGTCAGCTTTATTTTTTGATGTGCCACTGATTCAGTCTGAATAGTTCTTCCACCAAGAACTATATAGCCAGATAAATCACAATGCTTTTGTAAAATGTTTACAACAGTAAATAATTTGACTTCAGTAAATTTATTGATCATTGTATCAGACATGCATGCATTCATTAAACCATTTTATAAAATATGTATTGGTTGGTCTTTTGTGTACTGTAAGTCTAGCATAAATAATATTTTTATAAGTGAAAAGTTTTTAAAATAAATCAAGCTGCAGTTCAACTCTTTATGGAAACTGGCTAACTTTGGCTGCTCTGGAAGTTTTTTACAGTGTCTGCACACGATGTACTTTGAAATGTTCATCCAGTGTCACTTTTTTAAGCATGAATCCTCAGAACAGCATTACCCTGTCCATATGCCTTAATTTGTACCTATCTATCTCTCACGGGGTGAGAAAGCAGATATTACTGTTAAAAAAACCCTAAAAGTCAAATACGCAGTTGATTCAGAAGGTATTTTGGCATCACCATTTGTAACTTTTCTAGGCAGTGATCCACTAAGGAATGGAAGGATGCTGAGATTCACTGACAAGACTAATGAGATAACCACATATATAACTGTGTAATACAAACACCGTTGTTACACCACAGAACAGTCCCTCCAGCATCTTAGAACTGCTTTGTCCATTCACTGTCTTTTGTGTAGCATTAGTGTACATCTTCTAGGTTTGCAGTTGGCTCTTGCTGTGCTGCCCTGCTCTCTCCCATTGGGGCAACTTCTGGGCAGGCAGCTGCCCGGTGCTGTAGCTGAGCACTCCCGAGCGTCACAAGTACTAACTACATGTGGTAGACAGAGGTGGGGCTCTGAATACAGCCTAGTGAAGGCAGACCTCCGTTTGCAAGACCTTGGTTCTACTGAATTCTTTTTTACATCATCTGATAAAATCACGGCTTGACTTACCACTGTCAGGAGCCTGTATTAAACTGCATCTCAGAGGAAAAGGTAATTATCAATCTGTCTTTTTTTCTGCCCTACTTTGTTCTCTCTCTTTCTATACTGTTAGGTCACAGAAGTCACAGTCCCAGTCTGTAACATTTTTTTGTGTGAAGAACTTCTGCTGAGTGCTCTGCTTATAGCTTCCAACCAGTTCAGAACCTTAGTACATGACTTACTTACTTAAACTCTGCGAAGTCACACTTTCTGAAGTGAAATTACGATACCAGCTTTTCTTCCCTGACTAGTCAGCTGGTGACACTGGTATAGAAGGATTTGTCAGAACCAGAGTGGATAAGGTGGGTTATTTTGTAGATGCAGTTGGCTGGGTGTAGGTAGTATAACATGGTAAAAACCAGCAACTGTGGAGAACAGATCTGGCTGGCTATTTACCTATTACATACAAAATGCAGTGGTGAGAATGAAACTAGGAAACTCCCAAAGTTGCATGTAGGTGGTATATTGTAGAACTGCTTATGTTCTAAAACAGTGTATGAAAAGGAAGTAGACTTTGCTCTAGATTTGGAAGACATCTCACTACTTAGGAAGATTTTAGAAATAACTCTTCTCAGTTGCCCCCAGCTAAGTTAGTCTCAGTAACCTAATCTGAGATCACTGCTGCAGAGTAAATCACAAAGGTATGATTATTGCTTTCCATGTTGTAAAATACATCACTGAGCCTCTTAGTATGTTTGAGAAGAGCTCACCAAATGTATCAAGTGTAATGGGCACACTTTTATTCTTTTAGCTGCTTCAATGACAAGCTTGAGAAAAGGGGAGCACATCTAAAGCACACAGGGGTTGTTACCAGATCTGTCTCCTGCTTGCATTTATCCAGGTCACTAAATGTCCAGTTTGACATTAGCTACTGCCATGCTGTAATCCGACACTTAGTCACATTTCTTAACTGTTCCTGAACCAAAACTCTTCCCCGAGTAACATGTCTTAAAGCCAACATCTCTTACTAATGTTTGACCTTGAATCGATGAGGGTTTAATGGAACTGCAACTAATTATTTTAGCAAGGTCAAGTGCTTTATTGCAAAGATACCAAAACTTGACAGAATAAATACCCCATGACACAGATTAAGGAACCTGGGGCAGAAAGGTTCACATTTGACACCAAACAGTAGTTTCTACAGTGGTAGAATTCCATCTTCCTCTGAGGTTACAGTGAGTCCGCAAGATCATCATCAGTCCACTCTTCCTAATGGAGGGGAAAAAAAGCAATGCCTTGAGCAAAAAAAGCAATGCCTTCAGATTCTCATGTCATGCCTGACCCAAGGTCATGGCCAAGAACTGCTGAACAACTTGAAAGGGTATTTCCTTTCCTTAGACTCGCTATGATCTGGACTTCTGCTCAGACCTGCTCCCACTGCTAAACATGAGCACAGTTACAGGAGTTACTTTAGGTATGCCCTAGTCTGCTGTGAGACTCCAATTAAGTTTTGATTCCTGGGTTTACTTGAAATGTTTCTTGCATACCCCTCCCAGGTAATATTACCCAGCGTGCTCAGTGTCCTGTGCAGGGAATAAAACAGAAATAACTTAGTCAAGTAAATATATCAAAGGGAAGATTTTTTTAATATATATTTACTCTAGCTAATAGGGGCTAACCCCAGAACACAGGATTGAAAGCCTCCTGGGACTCAGCCCTACTTCTTGCTTCTGCAAGCATGCCACAATACTTACCAAGAACACCACCACCCACCCCCACCAAAAAAAGCTGTGTGCTTTATGGCCAGGCTTTAGTACCTAACAGAAGTATTCCATGAACAGAATAAAGACTAAAAAATATTTTAACTGATGGCAACTAAGCCCTTTAACCTTAAAGCTAGTTATCCATGCCTACTCTTAAAGTCATGGAGACAGTCATTTTATCAGCCCCTTTTCAGCACCTGTTTGAGGTTTAGCTCATGCTTCTTCATTATGGACAACCATGCAGAGATTTCCACAAGAGCACGTATTGCAATCTTTCATTAATATCTTGTGCTTTTTATGGCTTCATCACTTTGGCAGCTGAGTCATCAGTGCTCAACCAGTACCCTGTGTGTTTCTTCTATCATTTCAAATTGATGAGCTCTCCATACCAGTTACAGCCTTGCTATTGTATTAGCTTCAGCTGTAAACTATTCAGTCAAGAAACAAAATCTTACAAATACATTAAAACTGATGGTGCACTTGTATACTACAGCCTGATTACTTACAGATATAAATATCCTTACTGTCGGCTAACTGCAGGATTAATGAAGTCTCAAGGTTTGAGCCGTATGCACATACTGTAAGCTTTCAAAAACTTAAACACCCTTTCTCCTTTATGTCCAGGCAGCTCAGATCTGCTCTTGCATGTGATCATTACTCAGAAATGAAACTATACAAGTACAAACCCTTGGCAGTTCAGATAAATCAGTACTGAAAAATCCTGAGTTTCAGGAGCTGTTAAAACTGTGCAAGAGCTTATTGTGAAATGTTGTATGCTATGTGACTTCAATCAGTTTATTCAATTGGAAAAGGAACTGTGAATATAATTTAATAAG
Source organism: Elanoides forficatus (assembly GCA_025311575.1). NCBI lineage: Eukaryota > Metazoa > Chordata > Aves > Accipitriformes > Accipitridae > Elanoides > Elanoides forficatus. Next base: position 5,499,431 of record JAOBAS010000072.1, on the reverse strand, counting down.
AAACCCCCAAATCAAAACTGCCTTAAACCATAGCAGCATAACTAAAATAAGACCCCCTTCAAATTAAACTGGGGCAGGCAAGAAGCAAGGCTCCAGAGCTTAGTTGGCACTGTTCTCCAAGTCATTTTGTGAGAAAGTGAAAAGTTATGAAAGCGCTAGTTTTACAGAATTGCCAGTTTCACTATGCTTTTTAAGACTGGCATTTGGTGTAAACACTAGTCAAAGTTTTTACAGCATTAAGTAGTTACCATAAAATATGCTTGAGGTGCCACATTTCGTTACAGCATACTTTCAATGATGATTTTACCATAATCTTGTTCAAATCATTTAGATTCTAGTTTGACATTACAGCATCATGATAATTTATAATAGCAAGACTCCTTTAATTATAAAAAGACACATGCTGCATTTTATGTTAAGATTTTGACAGACAACCCTCTTTAGCTGTTAGCAAGTTTTTCTAAACACCATACTTCAGGTGTCATACACTATCAGGATGTACAATGTCTTCAGTATCAAGGAGTCCAGTTAAAAAGGGTTCTTCACAAAGCTATTCTTCCACCAGAATGTATTCTCTCCAACTTCAAGTCACATTACAAATGAAGTCCTAAAAGGTGTTCAGATTAGATCTGAAGGATTACCTTAGTTCTGTTTTCATTTGTTGAGTCACCCTCCTCAGTCTATCTCTCTACCTTATTTATACTTGGTCTTATAACCTGAGGTACTAGCTACCCATCTGTAATTTATGCATGCCTTGCTAGCAAATGGGCTGATGTAGAAATTTAGTTCAGCAGCTGACTTCTGGTTTATCCAAGAAGCTAAATACAGTAAATGAAAACAGTTTCAGAAACACTGGCCAGCAGAAAAACCACCACATAAAACTTCCATGAAAAAAGCCTGCTTGAGTATATATTTCAGCATCTACTCATTTATTTCATTCTGTGGAGCGAGTTTCCACCTGTAGAGGTAGGATTTCTCCTCAAGTGTTCAGTTCCTGGCCTTCCAAAACCTCCTTTCATCACAATATTCCAAATTTCAACTTCACAGCTATTTCCCCACACTGGGATCATGGAGTGCTACATGCTGGAAGTACTCAGCTTGATGTTGTTCTGTGGTTTGTCAAAACTTTCGAAGCACACGAAAGAGCAGGAAGAATGGCCTTTGTGTACTTCCCCCTCCCCACAAAAAGACTGCGGTATTTAAGAACACTCCCAAGCACAGGCTAGTATGAACTCTGGCTCATTTTCAGAAGTTTAAAAAGATTCTGTCTGAGCAAGATGTAAAAGGCTATTAACAGATGCACGAGTCTGTCTCAGTAGCTGTGTCACTTTTGTCTTGGCAGTTAGGAGTGGAAAGACAAGTACTTGTACAATAGGTTTACTGACCTCATCCGTTTTAGGTTTCTTTGTGACATACTCATCATCTTCATAACCCTTCCTCTTCTTCCTAACATCCATCCAGAAAAAAAGTGAAATGTTTAGGTATTTTTCTAAGTCAGAGTCTCCCTATTTGGCCATAAGATTAGATTATGGATGTATTTGTCACAAAAAAAATACCAAAGCCTCAACTAGCAACTTGCTGGAAGTTCCCAGTGGGTACTAAAGTGAAAGGGGCAGAAAAGAAAAATCAGGAAGTCCTTTGCCATCCACATAAGTCTCAAGAAAACATTAACCCTTTACACAATTCTTGTTTTAATCATGTGATTTTAAAGCCCTTGATTCTCATTACATATGACATCAAGTGGCCAGATCTTAGAAGCCACCCAGGATTCCAGTTCCATGGTACAAAATAATCAGTATTACAACTTGCAGTGCAAATTGGCTCAAAAGGCCATATTTACATATTACTGAAAGCACTACTGAGTCTTGGTACTCAGCTTCGAGTAAAGACTCGCATGGTAAGCATGTGAACAGACAGCCTTCTGTGTACATTTAGATGTTTTCATTTTCAATCACTCACAGAGATCACAGAAAATTAATGTTTCTACAGCAATAAAAAAGGCAGAAGTTTAACACATCAAAGAGTAACTATCTACTTACAGGTTTGTATTATGTGAAAGCTCCAAGCTGTGACACTTCTCTAATTTCTGTTTTAGAGCAGCAACCTCTTCAGGCCTTGGCAGTTCATACTTCTTTATGAGATTTTTCATGCCTACAGTGGGAACAACACAGCACTAAGCACATTAAATAATTTCTGCTCTACCTTGTATTGCGTCTGTGTGGCGAGGTTTTGGTAGCAAGGGGGTTACAGGGGTGGCTTCTGTGAGAAGCTGCTAGAAGCTTCTCCCATGTCTGACAGAGCCAATGCCAGCCGGCTCCAAGACGGACCTGCCGCCGGCCAAGCCAGAGCCCATCTGTGAGGGTGGTTGTGCCTCTGGGAGAACAGATTTCAAAAGGGGGAAAAAACTGCTGTGCAACAGCAGCCAGAGAGAGGAGTGAGAACATGCAAGAGAACCAGCCCTGCAGCCCCCCAGGTCAGTGCAGAAGGAGGGGGAGGAGATGCTCCAGGCGCCGGAGCAGAGATT
>JAOBAS010000072.1:5472493-5488956 GCA_025311575.1 Elanoides forficatus | reverse complement strand
GGTGAAGGTGAGGGGGCCTGCGGGAGGCGACGGGGAAGGCCCTGGCCGCCATTAGGGGCAGGGAACAGCGGGAGTAGGCCAGAGCGAGGCGCTTGGCCTGGGAGCTGAGGCGCTTCGCTGCGAAACACCAGGCAGAGCCGCCGTGAGTCTGTCAGTGGATCGCCTCAGGGAGTGAAGTCTAGCTTGTAGGAGTAAGGGAGCTGGGATCGGGCCCAGAGGGAGCACGCGGTGGAATACGCTACAGTGTAGGAAAGCCCGAAAACGAGCAATACTTTTTTTTTTTTTTCTTGTGAAAATGGTGTAGCAAGAGGACTTGTTGCCCAGCACAAAAGCTCTGCGTGGCGTGGAGAGCTCGGAGCCGCAGCACTGCGGTGCCAGCAGAGACAAAACCTCCGCTCCGCTTACGCTGAGCGCCCTTACGGGTCTTCTGGCGAGCACCATGGCCGCCTGCCTCCATGGAGGGTGCAGAGGTTTTAGCTTACAGTGGCCCGACGTGCGTCGTCTTGCAATAATGCATGGCTGTAAAATGCAGCTTTCACGGTTTTTTCAAGCTTTTTAAAAATGGCGTGAAGCATGCTGATGTGAAAAAAGTAGTTCACTGTTCAGTTTCCACCCATATAGCTACGAAACCATGTGATTTATCAACATCAAATAGTAATACTGTTAGGAACAAAACATAAGCAGGGAATCCTTTATGTTACACGAAATGAAATCAATCTTGGTGGGTTTTCAAAGAAATATGTGCGAAGAAACAGTCCTCTAGCAGTTCTTCTAGTCTGTAGTCCTATCTCATGTCAGGTTTGATTCTGTTATTGTTCATCATGTCCCACAAGTTGATGTATGGTTTCCATGAATGTGTCTATGAAGGTGATTTAGCAACTTGTCGCGGTAGCTTGTCCCATCACTTCAACAGTGGTATGGTTCTGTCCAGTAATTTGCATATTGTCCCTGTTGCCACTTTCATTTTTTATAATTATTCCACTTCTTTTATATAGGCAGGCCAATGGCACTGACATTTAGATACAGACACTTGAGTTTCTATTCAGTCTCTTTTCCTTAACAGCACATACCCAGTTGTCGGTACTCTTTATACCGGTCTTACTTTGCAAACCTTTTGCCATTCTGATTTCTTACATTTTTTTTCACTATTGTTTAAAAGAGAAAGTTAAAAAATGAGTTACCAAATGACTGTGGTTCTGGCCACACATTCTGCTCCTGCCACAGTGTAGGTTGACCCCATCAGACTGATGTCATTGAGTGTGTTTTCCTCATCTCAGGTTCTTTACAGGTGCCTCAGTTTGAATCCAAGGGGCTAATTCTGTTCTCATTCAAATCAATGACAAAATTCCTAGAAATTTTAGAGATATATGTTTCATTTCTCCCATAATTCAGCTGAATACAAGGATAATAAATTTCCAATAATAATAATAATAACAACAACAACAATAATAATAATAAAATTAAAATAAAAAATAAAAGTGATGATTATGATGATGATGATGATGATGATGATGATGATGATGATGATACCTAACTGCAGATACTAACTAGCCTAAAACCATGGTGGTGATACATTCAAAGAGTTAACCTTGTTGATGGTCCTGGAGAGGATTAAAAGTGTTAGAGGGAAAAACACATCAATTTATAGCCACATGATTTTAATATTTTCTGTATTTAATGCTACTGAAAATTTGTCAGTAGTCCCAAATTTGATGTTTGAAATACTGTGGTTTAGTCCTCACTTTGTTGACTATATGAACATAATTTCATAGAGACTTCTACTTGACTTTGCAGTGTTTGACTATCAGTTTTCCTAACACTGAAGCTAGTTAAAATCAGATTCTTGCCTATCTTGCTTATGCTAAGTAGTACTTTATTTTTTATTTGGTCTCATCAATACCAGTGAGATTATTTTGTTGAAGGAGCAGTATTCTGTATTGACAAATGTACTGGTCATTCAGACCAGTGCAAAAATGTATACATACATAGCTATAATTGACTTACATTGAATATGCAATATAGGCTCATAAATGTTAGGATTCTTAGAAAAAACACAGACTTTAAATAAGCAAAAAAGGACCAAAACCAACAGGTTGGAATTCCTGAGCTTTGCATTTTTAAAATATTAAGGAAAACCTTTTGCATTTAATAATGTACAACTTCAAAAGCATATTAAATGTACAGTCTCAAAGAAATCACAAATCATGGGACCAAAGCTTAAATATGCTGAGGCAGAGATGTTTGTTTATTTTTAAATTAAAGGCATCACTTTCATTCAGCAGTGAGAGCTGAGTTCCTTCAGGGCGATCAGAATTGTATGCTCCTTTCGATACCGTGCAGGGCATCTGTTGATGTCAGTGAAAGATTTGCCTGAAGAGCAAGAGTCAAAGCTGGCTTTTATGGAGGAGAGTGGTTATTTTTGCCATTCTTCACTGACATGTCCTGAATCAGTCATGGAGAAAGTTCTGTTGCTTCCATCCCTTGTTTCTTGCTTTTCCTTCTCTATTTCTCCCTTCCCCTTCCTGACCTTGCTTTGGTGTTCTTGACCTTTCTTTTTAATTTCTTCACAACTCCATTCTTCCCACTCACTTCACTGCCAATATGTCATCTCATATGAATATAATTAAATTATTGATACCGATGCTGAAAAGTCATCAGTGGATTTCTGGACTGATGTTAAGAAAGTTAAGAAGAAGTTAAGAAGTTAAGAAGTTCAGAAGACACTGGGAATATGGACCTCTGAGTCATTCACTGCCAACTGTCTTCATATTCAGAAAGCACTGTTGTGGCATGTTTGCAAACATTTCTTTGGAACCAACTGCACTTGAAATTTACTTTAAAAGCGAGAGCACTTAGACACTGCAGGATAAGCAAATATCTTGAAGGCCACATAAATAGGACAAGTAGGCCACTTCCAGCCTACAAGATGTGTGTTGAACACCTCTGGGTTAGGTTTTTCAACATTTCAAACACTTTCTTTAAGGTTTATGATCATGAAAAGCCAAGATAGTATGTGGATCAGTAATTTTGTGTGTAGTTAGCCCAGACAGATACCACTTTTGGAAATAAATATGAGCTACAACATGAGATCCAGCTCTGGACCTGAATTGTACGAGAATGTAGTGCTTGGAGCTGGGGCTTTGGTTCACTTTAACATAAAGGAAAAAAGTTGTTACAAAGGTAAGGTTTGATGTGAACTCCCCTAAATTTCACTGTTATTTGCTGCTGGAGTTCTTTCCGAGACCTTACTTAAAATTGCTATGTGATTGCACAGTGACTGGAAAGGATAAAGATAGGTTGCTTGTATTAAAGATCTGTCGGTTGTGTTGACCCTGCAGCTACAGCCTGCAGAGATCCATGAGCTTTCTTTCCTGTCCTAAGGCACAAAAATACTGAAAGTTAAAGTTACTTTATGTGATTACTTTACGTGCTTCTGGCCCTGGCATTCTAAGAAGCCTTTACATGTGAGCACCTCGTCTATGAAAGCGCGGTGTGCCAGTCTCATCCTTTTCCCCTCGCTTCTGCCATGCTGTGATGTTGTCTCTCACTGAGGCAGTGGGAAGCCAGACAGACATGCAGCACACAAGGATTTCAGAGGATGTAGTTACCCTAGCAACAATGGCCACGCGGAAGCAGACAAAACTACTTCTGCACTCATCATGTGAGTTTTTGCCCTCTGGTCTAAACGCCGCAGATAATGGAGTTGAGTGCTATGCGTCTGATTCTGAATCTTTAGTACCTGATGGAATTACAGCAAGCCACAGGAGCTGGAAGCATCTGAAAATTGACAAATGGCCCTTAGACCATAAGAAAAGTTCTCTTTTTCTTGTGAAGAAGTCACTGCTTTCACTATGTTGTTGAGACAAAGCGGACTGAGAGACAAGGTTGAGAATTCGTTATCTCTTTTATGGATCATGGCAGTGACATGACCAGTAGCAATTATAATGGAGGAAAGATATTCTTTATATCTTTAAATAAATGAAATAAAATTATGTAGAGATGAGAAACTGCTCAATGTTGACAGTGGACCCAGGAGAATCAAAACTCCTTTCTTAAATGCATATAGTTAATAGAGTTTGGCAGTTTGTATTTTATAGTTTGTGATGTTTACTCTTTTTACATTGTTCCTTATTACCTATATCATCTGTATGTTGTGTGGGAGTTGCGTAATTTCTAATCATAGCTGTGTTCATGGATGAAAATAGACTTCTAAATTAAAATATTTGCCTGTATTTGTGGTTTTCTATCTCATCTTACCCAGAATCCTTTACTGAGAGACTAACCTGACCTGTCCTGTGTATTTGCTTGAAAGACTTGATAGTAAAGATCCCCATTTTCTCTACTACTTTAGAGATGTGTTGTGTTACTTTTCTTGGCTTTCTCCCTCCTCCCTCCGTCTCTTGCATCTTCTTTATTAAAGGGCAAGTGTTTCTGCAAGGGAGAGAGGGGGTGAGGTGACTGTCTTTCTACACTGCCCTTTCACTGGAAATAAGACACTTATTAGCCATTTGTCTTTTTTTTTTTCTCTCAAGATGAAGAAATTGGAATAGAAATATAATAAGATTTGTAAAATTTGAGAAAGGAAATTAAGATATTTGCTCACACCCAGCCCCTCATGGTCCATGAAACAGCAAGGATTAAATCATTCTTTCTGTTCTCCATCTTTGCCATAAGCGTGTTTTAAGTGGGATATTCTCCCTGTTTTGCTTGGTCACGGTGCCAGAAGAGAGAATACTGTTTTGAGCAATGGATGGTCCCACGTGCTGGTGCACCACGTCGCCTGCATTGCCACGTCAACATCTCCCGTACACCTCATGGTCTACAGCATTCTGAAAGTTTTTCTTTGCTGGACTTACGGAAGTAGCTCTTCACAGAGCTCAGTGTTGTACAAGTGGATTTAGCTGGTTTTTACTTCCATTTAACTTCTTTATTGTATTAAATTTATCAAGAAAACATTTTCTTCTTGTCTGTAGGATATGCTGAAATAAAGGAACTGGATCCCTGTTAAACTAAAGTGCCTGAAATAACTATAACATAAAGGAATCTGATGAAAGCTGGCAAATGCTTTTTTAGCTTCATTGTAGAGATATAAAGAAAATGAATGAGGAATTTGAGAAATAGATGCACCAAAATTGTCAGGCAAATTGGATGATATGAAACCTCATATATGTGAAGTACTATTCTGACCCATTAGTCAAAATACACTATGAACTTAAGCCCATCGGGGAGCAATTTTCTGAGGGCTAAGTAACTACTAGCTGCACATATGAGGTTTCCTGACCTGATAACCACTGACCTGAGAACATAAGAGGTTGCAAGTAATGGTATAGATCTTCCTTTTTGTTACTCAAAAGCAACTTCCATGCTGGAATAGGGCTTGGGTTGCAGAGGTGGGGTGCCGGACTTACGGAAGTCCCTTTGCAAATCTTGAAATTTCACTGTACTGCCTCATGTTCGCTGTCGCCTTTCATACTGGCAAGCTCTTCTTTGGGGACAAAGAGGAGTAGAGATTTAAGGGTGCAAGCAGGGACCAGGGCGTCAGCAGCCTGGACCCTGACATGCCTTGAGAACCCTGGGGTTGTAGTGAATATTGTGGAATAGATTCTCCTCAAACTAGACTTTTCATAGGAAAGAAATCCTTATCTTTCCCAACAGACTGATTGAGAAGAAATATTATTAGAAATTTAAGTGGTTCCCAAGAGGACTTACAATATTCTTTTGGCCGTGGAGAAAGAGATAAGTTGGCTGCATGTCTGCATGGCCTTGAATTGCTAGTAGGGCATTCTGGTGATCACAGACACTAGTGTCTTAAGTATTTTCTTTTCCCCTTGACATTAAATAATTAACAGTTTCAGAATTATTTCTGCAAAAACATCTAATGTATTCCATATGTTCAGAAAAGACGGTGTCAAATTAGTTGTCCTATTATTTCCTTGAACATATGCCCTAACTTGTGGGATAGGAATACTTTGTGACGTGTGGAAAGCCAGTTTACCACTTGGGATCGACTAAGTTCAATCCTGTTTTCTTGTTAACAGGAACAATGAAGTTATTTTAATTATCACAATAATGATTTGTGATCAAAAAAGGGAATAACCCATCAGTGGGATTGAGTAGGCTTCTGTATCAGTCTGTTCTGCATCTTGTATGCTCCAGTAGTTTCACCCTGATGATGTAGTAAGGGTACAAATATTACATTCGCAGAAAACTGCAGCCTGGGATGCTCTGCAGATGCATTGGAAAAGAGGATTAGGTTTAAAGTGATTTTAAGAACACTTTGTGAAAGTGCAAAATATGGTTATGCAGAGTCAGCTGCACAAATACGTGATGCAAAACATCTGGCTAGTTACTCCTTGGTGGGATAGCTATCCCTTGGAAAAGGTGGATATGAACTAACGTCAGGGTGCTGCAAATGGCTATGTCACTATTAATATTACATTTTTGCTCTGCCTAGCACAGGTGAGGCTGGACCTGTTCCCTGTTTGGGGCACTCCCAATAAAAAATTATGGGCTGCTTTAAAAGTCTGAAAGAAAGAAACAAGAAAAGCTGAAAATTCTGATAGTCATGTAAAGATGGGAGTTGTCTAAAGTAAACAGAAAAGAAATATGAGGAGAAAAATTGTCATAGACAGAAAGATTGCATGTCTTTGAAGGAGAGGGCATTGGGCCGAAATGGAAGAAAGGAGAACACAGTTTAGGTGTTAGCAAAACCAGGTTTGCTGTTGAAGAGATGTTCCCTCGCAAGGTGACAGAGGGCTGAGGTGACTTGAGGCTGACAAGTTCTTCCAATGGTAGGAGACAGTCATAAATTAACTCTAAGCATGTGATGTACAACTGCTTATTTATAGGAGGAAAAGTGTCACCTACAAGAAAATTTTTCCCAGTAAAATCAGGTGTCAGGCCAATAAAAGCAACTACCTTCTGTTTGTTCAAAAACAGTACCACATCTCATCAGTATGTTCTGGATAGGAGTTACCACTTCTGGCGGGCCACAAATTTTGTGCCTAAAGAGACTCATTTATCAGAATGCTGTAGTCATGTTTCAAACTGTGTGGGCTGTGGACTCACTGGGAAGTAACTTGAAAGTGATCATAAAAAGGATTCTTGGAGGAAAAATATTACAGGTGTCATACTGAAGCCACCCCCAAAACTGTGGGGAATATGACCCATTCTTTATGTGACATAGCTTAATTGGTAAAGCAGGTTGTTCTTCATCTCAGCTGTGGTTCAGAACCAGTCCTCATTTTCATTTACAAAAAAAAGTCATGTTGCTGAATCAAAACATAGAAACAGCAGGAATTTTTTGTAGAGCTATTTACAGTGGCACAGCAGTCTCAATGCTGCTAGTGTAAACTGCTGTGGTACTCATGCAAAGCGGTAAAAGGAAAATGATGATGACAGAGAACTTGCACAGCTGAAGATCTTTTTATTCTCACAATAATGTGTTGCTCTTTTCTCTGAAGGAAAACAAACCACATCATTCACAAGATTCCATCATTTTTCAGTCTAGTGATAGGTATATTATTTTCGATAAATTAAATATAAACCCTATTGAATTTATTCTTCATCTATATTACTTCTAAAGTAATAAATATTTCTGAGAGGTGAGCAGTGTCATCAAATCCAGCAAGAAAAGATTTGGAGATCAGTTTATGCTTGGAGAAGCCCCTCTGAACCTGTTATTCCCTGAGTGCTTTTGGATGTTATCTTCAAGATTCATCTTTCCAAAATACTTTTCAGCTTATTATGTACTGTGTTTCAATTAAACCACCTGTAAGCTGTTGCCTTTACTGGAAATTACAAGCACAGAGCAAATACATGTCTCCAAGTTACCCCTCTTGAACTTCTTTTTCTTTTAAGAAAAAAAAAGGCATTGCTATTCTGGGCTGTGTCCGGGGATATATTTCAGTTTATTATTCTTCCCATCATGCAGTGAATTCAATAATTAAAGCAGAGAAATGGCACACAACTGGTTTTCCTTCTCTCGCATCTTCCTGACTTAAATCTGTAAGTTCAAGATGGTGACAAAAATGTGACAAAGGCTGCAGTATGTGGACCTTTCTGTTAGCTATACAAACCAGTTACACTAGAGCAGTTTAGTTTCTGAGGTGTATTCTAAGTGACCATAGTGTAGAAGGATTAGATAGATAAAGAGAAGTAAACAGAGAGGTCAGAACCCTAACCAGTCCATCCTAATTCTTCTTTTTAAATGCTGCTCAGCTGTTGCACATATGTAAAACAGCATTGGAAAGCAGAACAGGACCAGTGCTTCTTATCAGGGGTGACTATAAACTTATGCCACAAAAATACATAGTGTCTGAGTGCCGGGAACATCTTCTCTGTCCTTAGCTCTCATTTACTGCTCACAACATCCCATTAAGAACAGTTACTTTATTAGCCAAAGTACTGTACACTTTCTGTGCGCTGCATACTGAAAGCACCCAGTGACAAAATGTCTAAATGTAGCCTGGCAGGCATCTTCCTGTGCTGCTATAGAGGTTAGAGAAATAAGACTTCTGTAATCCATAGATCCTATGGAATGTTGTTATAGAGAGTACCTAAAATCTGTGACTAATTGACTTTCACTACCCATGTGAATCCATCCATGCAGCAATTCCGATTCTTACAGTGTTACACTGTATTAATTTTCCTCCTCTTATAACAAAGGCGTTAAGGGTTGTTTGGCATTTTTTTTAAATAAGGAAAGAATAGATATATTTAATTATAAAGTATTTTACACATTATGCAACACCTTTTATCTGATGATTTCAGAATGCCTCTCAAAAAATTATGGTTCCATTACAGCCCTGAGCCATATCCTGGGAGCTTTATGGTTGCCATTCATAAAGCTCATTCGTAAGTTTCTCCATCTTAAACTTGGTAGATTGTTTGGACCTAGTATTCTGACTAGAAGGTAGTCGTAGAATGTATTGTCCTAGAAGTCATTAACACACTTTTCAGTCTACACATATTCATGGCCATGTTAAGCATATTGGGTTTTGCAGCAGCACAGTTCATTAGCTTAAGTACATCTTCTCCCTCACCCTTAGCCCACAATTTGTCAGGCTTAACATTTTTAGTGTCCTATAAGACAGACTTTCTGTTTCTCAGGTCATGCAAATATACTTTCTTTTCACTGAGTCCAGTTCAAATTTGTTTTGATCAGAACTGTACATCCTGGCAAACATCATTGCTTTGGGTAATGGCATTAACACTTCCCTGTGTGTACTAGAAGTATTCCTGATACATATTTAGATTTTCTTTTTTTTTTTTTCCTTCTTTTTTTTTGGTTTTATTTTGTGGGGTTTGGGGAGGTTGGCGGGTGAGGGCTGTTGTCATGGCTTCATTATGTCATAGTCATCCTATGATCAACAAGGGCCTCAAGTGTTGGTTTTGGACTTTGCTTTTGTCTCTTGTAATTTTCAATGTGGACTCAAAATTCCTAGCACAAACTCTAGTTAACAGCGAAACACATGACTTTCTATTTCAAGCTATTATATGTCATCCTTCCTCTCTTATTCTCTCCCCCAAGGTCACCTGGTTATTCCTGTATGATATTCTGACCCTCTTCAACCTCAACAATGTAACGTCATCCAGTTTAGGTGCTAGGTTAAGAAGCTTCATTTTCTCAGACAAATCATATTAATCATCTCAGACAAGAGATGTTAAAGAACATATAAGGTGAAATCCCACTCTGGACTGTCTTTTTAAAAATCCACTCTGATTTCCTCCATTGTCTGTGAAGGGATGTTAAATCATTGTGATTCTTATGCCAAATGATGTGACTATTCCTCTTCACACTCTAAACCTGTGTCCTTAGCAAGTGTGCTTGACGTGCTCTGATTTTTCTGTGACAAGGTCACTAATGGAAGTATTAGAAAAGATTAATCCTAAGGAAGTCCACTAATAAATTCATTTCTGACACCCTTTTGTTACTAATCTATGGTTCATTAACTATCTTGGTATTAATCCTCATCTTTTCCATTTTAAGCTCCCATTTGATATCATACCAGATGCTTTACTGAGAAAGAGGTGCTTTGCTGGGATCAATTCCTTTGTCTCGGTAACTGATTATTAAGGGAGGAGTTTATTTCACTGTAATATATATTAGATAATCTTATGTTGCATTTTATCCACTTGCCTTCCTGAGGATATAGTACATGCACACATATTTTCATAAGTATTTGTGCTAACCTTTCTGTCCTCTTGTCAGGAAGTCTCAGGTTTCTGTCCTTGTCTCAATAGATTAATTAAAAAAAAATCCTTGCAACTGAACCTGAAGTTTTATATATCAGTTCTTTTGGGAAAGAGATATGTGCAAATTTTAGCAGGTAAAGTTATTTTCATTTTACGTCTATTCTATATGTAGTATCCACTTTCCTGTCTTCATTCTCATGCTAGACCTCATCAATCTTACTGAAAACTCAAGACTTGTTTAGATTTGAGGCCATACTTAAACTACCTTCAGTTTCTTTCCCATCTCAAACTTGTATTTGCCTTCATGTAAAATGAGGAAATCTTGAGAAATTTCGGTGGACAGGAAAAATGGTGGATATGCATCTGCATGAGATCATGCTAGTCATGAGATCTAGGATGTCGAGATCTGGTTTACTTCCCTGCTAAGAAAACTTCCTGTAGAGAAATGTCTTTCTAAAACTATATTATAGTATGGGTTTAGCAATTACTTGGACAAGATAGTGCCACAAGCTGAACTCTATTCCTAAGAATTTTGTTTTTTAGAAGTGCATGACATCACTAGCAATGATAATGTCAAGAAGGTAGTTGCCAGGTCATTTGCTATTTCATTTGCAGTTGCATTTGGGATTTGCAGTGACTGTCCCTACAGATGCCCAGATCAAACAACAGTTGAGAATTCACAAATATTAATGAATTTATCCTCAAAATATTGCAATAAAATTGGGATCTGTTATATCTTTCTGTATTAGATAGGACCTAAAGCACTAAGAAATGATCATTGAATGGTTTATCCAAGGTCATGTAAAAATCTGTAGATGGTTTCAAGAATTGACCTTAAACTCTGTCCTGTGTGTTAACCCATAGGTAATACTTGCTCCATAATCTAATTAAACAAATAGAACAAAGAGAAATGACACAGACATTTCAGTGTTTGCTTAAAAAAAAAAAAAAAAGTGACATAAATGACAGGGAAATAAAAATGTATGTTATAGATAAGGAGCAAAACCCAATGTAAACCTCTAAAAACTAACCAATGATAGCATTCCTTTAGATAGACTAAGTGCAGAAATGGTAAAATGCAATTCTACCCTGATTGTCTGTGTAAATATTTTGGGCTAAATACCCATTAGTGGTGGGAGGTATGGAAAAGCAGAAATTCTTATTCTTTATTGTTCCTACAAAGTGGCACCAAATAAAAACTTGTCTAGGAAAAATAATTAAGTATAATAATATAGATACTCCATGGCATTTTTGTAGCTTACACAAATGGATCTAAAGTTTTTTAATAGGCAGTCAGTGACTGCAAAATGTTGCCATCTCAAAACTACTGATCAAGGCAACAGGAAGCATTACAATTTCTACAACTGAATTTGATCAGTTTCTAGCTGATATATTTGTCTTGAGGTTTTATATAAGTGACATATAAGTGTATATGACAACAGTGATAATGAGTAACCTTGTATTTCCTACATATTTGGTTTTGCCTGTTTGTCAGAGCTTTTGAATTGCTGCTTAAAATTAGGACCAAGCAACTAAAAATGTGTATTATAATGTTTGTAAATCATGTATTACTATTCTCTAGTAGTATACATTTCAGTAGAGTAGTGCTGCCATACACGACATGCTGAACTATGATAATTCAAGTGTAGCGAACTATAAAAGCAATGAGAGGTGGTGAGCTATTCACTATTGCTCTGAAATTTGTTTAGTAACAGTTATTAATAATTTTTAATAAAAGCCATAGTTGCACTTGGTACTGGACATGCAGAATGAAGGCCGTCCCTGCCCTCAATAACTCTCATCCTAAGAAGGTTTGCATCACTACATCACTGGGACTTCCACTGCTAAAACCTAGGGTTGTAAAGATTTTGCCTGGAGATCCATCTTTCTGTCTCACAGTTCTTCCTTTCTGACAGCCAAGTCTGTGCATAAGGGGCATAAAGCTAGGATGGTGCAGCTGTACAAGGACAATACTACAAAAGGAAAAAATACAGTAGGAAAGTAGGGGTTTGTGTCTCAGCAGTTTTACAGACTGTTTGATAAAGTGTACATTTGTTCTGGGGGCAGGAGAGATAGGTGAGGAAGGAAAGGCTAATCCTGTCAAGTCACGTCATGTGGAAATGCAGATTTATAACCCCATCATTTAGATAAAGACTACATCTGATCTTGAGAGACATTGTATAGCTAGAAAAAAACGGTGTGTAAAAGAGTGGTTTACTCAAAACTGTACTCTCTAGTTACTTCAAGACCCATCCTTTCCAACTTCAAAAATAACATGCCTTTCTCACTTTGGTTTCCCATAACATGCAAGGAATATGTACAGTTCCGTAACTCAGAGAATTAAGTCATGAAAAATTGAATTTGGGCTCTTACTCTTCTGATTTCTTTGTGTATTTTGCATAGAGAGGATAATGTTTTTTCTGTTCTCAAAAACACTTTATACAAGCCTCCAATTGCGCAATTTCTTTCACACAGACAACTAACTGTTCCTCATGGCTGACCTCTTAGACACTGAACATTTTGGGCACAGCAAGTATCGTGACCACTGTGTAGGTATATGCACTGTTATAGGGTTAATTTTTTTCAGTGATTATGATTTTCTTGGTAAGAATTATCGTTACCAAGGGTGTTGGAAGGAAAGAACAATTACTGAATGAAAAAATGCTTTTTAAGGATACTAGCAACATTTCTGTAAACAGGTAGCAAAATTCTAGTGAGAAAAAACTATTCATTGAGACAAAGGAAAAGCTTCAGTGATAGTGCTGTATTTATTTTCCTAAGATTTTACTGCAGTGGTTTTTACCATTTTCACATATTTTTCTAAGGTCACTTAAGCTTCTTTAGTATTAGATAGCAATGAAGAACTAGTATGTCTCTGCTGGCACATTTCTTGTTGGCTTGAGCACAGATCCTACCCAGGGAGTTGCTGTAGGATGGTAACATTAGGATCTCTCCAAAACCCAAGCCTGGGAGCTGGACAGACAGACAGATTCTGCAGTCTCATTCTTGTGCTTTCTGCTGCTTTTTGGCCACTGAATTTTTGCATTTCATCCAGGTGGGTTTATTTCCCTTCATGTAGTTGTAAGGAATCATGTAGGCAGTATTTAGGCTTACAAGAGCATGTGCAAACTATGCCAAAGCAGAAGTAACCCAACTCTTCCCAGCACTGAATTATTCTTTATGCTTCTGCTGTCCAGGAAAGTGATACACTGTACTCCTCAGGTGCAGGTCAGTCCAATGCCTCATCCCTGGCAATGCAGGAACCACTGAGTGGTCAAGGAAGTAAATCAGATTTTCTCACCTAATGCACACACATTAAGACACCAATTTCAAGAAAAATTGTAGCAAAACATTCTCCTGTTCAATGTATTTCTCCTTGCCTGTTGTTTACAAATGAATATTTGAAAGACAGATTGTTATGACCTGTGTGCAGATTTCACAAATAAATGTATTTCACAAATAAAAGAGTATTTTTCCCTTGAAAGCCTAGGAGACAGTTTTACTGTGTAGAGGTTAATACCAGTATGTAATATAAAACTCTCTGCAACCTTGGAACTTCCAAAGGTATTTTTTTCTTTTTCATTTTATTGAATGTCCTACAGCTACTTTCTATTGTACAGTCTACAGCTCAGCAGGCAGAAAAAATGTAAAGCAATTGCTAGTAGGTTTTGCCTTTGAATAGAAAGAAAGGTGATGGTACTGTATGTAGATAGGTGGCACTCATCACTCGTGTCTTAGGAACCTCCTTCTGCAAGTTGTAATCTCTGGAAAACTTCATCCAAGATACAGCAATATTGGCAATACAAAGGAAGTTAAGAAAATAAGAATTAAGTAGAATGCTTTAAAATAATTTTGTTTGACATTAAGGTTTCTTACCTAAATCTTTATCCCACTTAACTTTCCTCCCAGGCATTTCCTCTGGAAAGAAGATTTCTGTGTCTGTAAGGATGTATGTGGGATGAAATCCAAATGGGATTTCATCACTGTCACACCCTGTCTTCTGAAAAGTACTTTTTGTAAGGACTTAAAAGGCTATCAGTGCCTGTTGCTGTGAGATCTCTACTCTGTGCAAGGTGCTCTAGCTGCAGATACATCTGCTGCTGGTGCATGCAGATTGGTTAAGCCTAGGTTTGGTATTGTATTCTGGAGCCATGAGAGTGATTTCAGAGCCAAGCCTGTTTAATAATTTCTGTTATAACCCTGAGTTCATCTGCCCAGCTGTTTTGGCGCAGAGGAGGGGGGGAAGAGGGGATCTGAAAGTAGTGACAGGAAGGGAAACTATTTTCTAGCTGAATTTTACTTTTGATTACTTCAGCATTGGGGTCTGTTTTCGTTGTTTGCTGTGATTTGTGTCACTCGGACACAAAAATTGTGATTGAGCAACCGAATTTCAGAGAACATGGGAAGGAGACAAAATATAGTGGCAAAAATTTATAGCATACTATTCACAGAGAGCTTTCCTTTCTTCAAAACAGGATCTTTAGAAAGAAATGGAAGTCAGCAAGGATTCTGTTGGCATCATACCTACCTTTTAAGATGAGATTTTGAAAGAGGGAAAGGTACTACTTTCATCTTTTTACTCTGGATTTTTTTTTTTTTTTTTTTTTTTTAATGTGGGTCTTCTGTATAAGGGGTTATGGGCTTGTTTTGCTTGCCTTTGCATGAGCATACTGACTCTGGCAAGAAGGATTGTTTCGATTTCATTTTCTTTCTCTATATTCAGCACCTATTTGACATTCTCTTTTCCAAGCCCTTTTTTTATTCTACTTGTTTGCCCTGGGAACATGGATTTCCCATTCGAATACTTAGTATGTGATAGCATATAGTACCTGTTAAAAATATGATATTTCTTATGCATTTTTTAAAATGCTTAAAAATTAATAAAATTGCTTTACAAATATATTAATCTGTCAGATTTGTCTAGTCTTCTGTTGTGTACTGCTGTATATACTGTATTCTGCCTAATGTGCCCTCTTTACACATTT
Organism: Elanoides forficatus; assembly: GCA_025311575.1. Classification (NCBI taxonomy): domain Eukaryota; kingdom Metazoa; phylum Chordata; class Aves; order Accipitriformes; family Accipitridae; genus Elanoides; species Elanoides forficatus. Next base: position 5,473,774 of record JAOBAS010000072.1, on the reverse strand, counting down.
AGTGAAAGGCCTGCAGAAATAATATATAACCTGTTGAAAGAGCAGTCCTTAAGACAACCACTAACTTACAACTGCTTGTCCACACTGTTATCTGAAAGGATGACCTGAAGCTTTTGGGAGGCTTAGATGTAAACTAAATTTGCATATCTTTCTTCCAGGTATGAGGAGATCCTCATGTCTCTCCTTCCTCTAGATTCATTCTGGATTTCTGGTTTCCATCAGGATTACTTTATGACACTCTTATTGCATGTGATCTTAAAATGGGGATAATTCATTCAGATTCTGCATGAACACTGATTTACCGTCTTGGAGTGTGTCTTTACTGGAGAAAGGAGAAAACTAAATCCAGTCTTCTTGTAACACAAGATGTGTCACTGCTACTGCACCACCACTCGCTCACTTTTACATCATGGCAGCATCATGCTTTGTTATCGCAAGTGAAAGTCAGACACACTATTTTTAGGCAGCTGAAGGAATGAAAGTTATTTGGCAACTGTCTTAATTACAAAAGCAGAAAGAAAACAGAAAAAAATGTAGAGAGCCGAGACTGAAGTCATAAAACTGGTATTACTTTCTCCTTTTAATCAAGTTATATCATCTTGCAAAAACTAGTGATTTGTTACTTTTCTAATGGGAAGATATCTGTGGTTTGGGTATTGATTATTAGTAAATTGGCATATGAGTGAGTTTGTCCTTACACTGGAATTTCATAAATTGTGCACTTCTTTTATTGTCTTGGAAAAGCACTTTAGACTGATTGATTTAGACTTAGTGGTGGACTTGGCAGTGTTAGGTTTACAGTTGGACTTGATGATCTTAGAGGTCTTTTCCAACCAAAATAATTCTATGATTCTATGGCCTTAAGCGTATTCTCTCGATCTTCTGCCCTTGCTGCAAAGCTTTTAGTGCATCCACAGAACAGTGAGATAAGATTTTCTCAAAGAGGAAATTGACTTTCCAAAATGGACTTGCTGCTGAAATCTGAGCTGTTAGAGACCTGAGGAGATTCCAGCTGCTGTGTGTTACTGAAAATCAGCAGAAACAGGTTAAGAGGCAGTTACATTACCAAATATGTTGGAGCATATTCACAGATTTCAGAAAATTTCTCTTCATGTTTTCTCATTTTAAAATTCTACTGTCTTCTAGTCTTTTTATGATCTTTTCAGAAGAAAAATGTGAGTTAGTCTGTTTCTCACATATAGATATCTGTCACATGGAGGATTTTAAAAAGCTGTGTTTTGCAATAGTTTGTTATGGAATTTATATTTTACTAGTCCTGTT
>JAOBAS010000072.1:5455659-5472393 GCA_025311575.1 Elanoides forficatus | reverse complement strand
TGTTCAACCAAATCCCCTCTCAGTTGTCAATTTTTTGGTGGTTGCATAGTTTAACACTCACTGGCTTCCTTTCACCCCCACCAGTCCATGCTGGTGCCATCATTTGGAGCAGCTGGAATCAGGAGTATTGATATGGTTAACCAGTGTCACATCTCTATTAAGATGCTGTTTGAAAACAAACAAACAAAACATCCTTCAAAATCCATAAAACAAGAAAAGGGAAGACCTGTTTCTCCCTCGGATAGAAGTGACACTGTCTGAATTGTGTTTATGGCATTAGAGGCTGCTTTTATTGTAGCTACTGTTCCTTATCATAGAATCATAAAACAAACTTATGTGAAATGAAAGCACAGGGTTACTTTTTACATGTTGAAAGACAGGACTTCGGTGTTATTGGTCATCCCTCCTCAACGTAGAGTTATGTGCATGTTAATCAATCAGTAATATTCAGGAGATATTGTAAGGAATAACATTCTTTGATAGAGAGCTGTGATAGATGCTGCACATTTCCATCTCTGTATTCAAAATTAACCCCTGAAACATGGAACTGGGAAGACTGATTGCCAAAGTGGGTAGTATACTGGATAATCCAGGAGGAATAAATTTTAGTCAGCACAATTGTGTTGAATTTATCCTGGAGGAAAAAGCACATGTCCCTGAAGTGCTGTTGGGATCCTCAGGCTGAAAATGACTGTGTTCCGTAATTTTTGCTGGGCTCCTACCGTACACTGTTGCTAAAATACTACCTCATTCAGCAGCAGCAGTGATGGTGGCAGCAGCCAGAAGGGCTTGGTCATGCTTGCCACATTTGACCTTCTTCCTCAAAGGACCACAAGCGCTCTTCTCACTCTGTCTTTACTGCTTTCATGCCTGGTGATACATCATGAGACTGTGAATATTTAGTAGCTGGGGGAACCTTGCTTATTTACTTGGGAAATTAGAAAGATTTGGCACTGGCAAAATCTAGAAGTAATTTTTAAATTTATTTTGTAATCATAGTTCTCCCATCTTTCTTGACTACTGCTGGAAGCAGAATTAATGATCTCTGTAGTCTGAGTTATATATGCTAATACTAACAAGAAATCATGATACTTGTTTGCTATCAAATATAGAACAACAAATATCATCTAGCATCCAGTGCCAAAATAATACATTACATCTCAGATTTCTGTGTGCATGGAATCCAGGATCATGCTCCCATTTCATCTGTTTAGTTTATCTCCCTGGAAATTATCTTAGAAATCGTAGAGTAACTTCTGCATCTACCATGGATTTACACTGATATTTAGGAAGTAAATTTTATGTCTTTTTTGTTGTTGTTATAGCATTGGTGTTATAGCATCCAAGGTTACTTGACCGCTTTCCTAAAACATGATTTGAAATAGCCAGTGTTTTGTATAAAAATATCAGCAGGTTTCAAACAGGACATTTCTGTACAAAGACATGGAAATAATTTCTTCTCCATGTTTCAGTGCAAGCAGATGATGTTATTGTGTTAATGTTGTTTAAATAACAGATAAGCTTCATGTACATATTGTTTGCTCAGTGTATGAAGTCTCTGAAGACTTTTATCCTTTTACTGCACAATTTCTCATTCCATAAAATCCTGGGAGTCTGATTGAAAATATAGATTTCTTCCTGTAATAAACTTTAAAAAGTGTTACTTTAGTTTATTTGAGAAACTATTGTCTTGTGAACTTGAAGTTCTTAGTCCGAATCTCATTAAAGAAAAAGAAGTATTTTTAGAATTTTACAGTGAACACATAACAGTTGCAATGCTGCCTTTGATCTATAAGTGGCAGTATTTATTTGTTGGAGCTGGTAGAATTTGTAGCAAGAATGTCTGATGTTTGTGAAGTCCTGTGTATCATATTGCTTCATTTCCAACTATGCTGTATGTAAATGAGCTGCAGCTTCATGCCAGGGAGAAGCACAATTTGCAGAATAATCGTTGGCGTTTTGCAATGATTCCATTTTTATGTTACAGCTTAGTATACATTTGAGAGAGAGGTTTTCATAAACAAAAATCCCACAATTATTCTGTAATCACTCTGATGATTTTTGGTGGTTTTGTCTTTCTCCATGTTTAGAAATACCTTTCCATTGGTTTACTATTCATTCAGTCAATGACTGTGTAGCAAGTGGAATATGTTACTGTAATGCCATTGCACATGTGGTTTGACCTACCTACATCCTCCAATTTTGGCTAAGCTACAGTGTCTGGATCTAACTGTCCCAAGTCTTATGGAAGGGCCTGGAATATGAGCCCCAATCCATTCTTCAGCTGCTGTCTCACCAAATGTTTACTGACTACAACTTTAGCTCAAGTTATAATGCAAGGTTTGTGCTTAATTTGAATTATGTCTGTATACAGAAGATCTCAGAGGTGGCAATCCTTTTCGCTTGAGCTAGCTGGGTCATCGAGGTTCTTAGGTGACAGCTGCAAGTGCTCTCCGGTTGTCTAGCACTTGTATTTTTTCAGCCTGTTGCTTCACCACCCCATCTGGGTACCTGAAAGAGCAGCATCAGAGACTCCACCATTACCCTGCACTGAGGGCATATCTCTGAGTGGTCCACATAAAATCTCCAAGTCTGGTACTTCTACAAACTTTCTGAAAATGACGGTGTGAAATTGTGCATATATTACCTGCCCAGATACTTTTATATCACATCACTCCCTAGTGATTATGGAGGTCATTTTATTGGAGAATTGTTGAGCCCCAGACAGCCCCAGACAGCCCCACAAGAGTCTGCCTGGTAGTAATTATCATCCTGTTGTATGTCTGCCCCTGAAGTGTATTCCCTGTAACTGTATTCACCAAAAACTGAAAGAGGACCATTGCATAGTATGTATTAAAGTATTTCTGTACTAAATGTCATTAATTTAAATGTCTCTGCTTTGTAGTCAACTATTGCAGCTTTCCAGAGCTACATCGGATACCAATGAGACCTTTCTGAAAGAACAGAACTTCTCTTTCTAATTTGACAGGTCATGTACTTTTCAGCTATGACATTCAGAGCTAGGAAGGGTGTTACGTTTGAAGACTGAGAGCTGTCCTTCTTGAACCATGATGAGCAAGCTAAACTTGCTGCTTGAGAGATTATTTTCAGAAACACAAGAAACACAACCATTAACTAAATTTCCTGAGTAAGGAAAAAAACCATGCTGAAAGACTCTAGGATATTAACCTGGATTTTAAACCTCTTAAGGGTTACACTGATAATTTTTCTCAAAAAATCCACTCTAGTCACACTCTAGTCAAAAGAGAACCTTTACTGTGTTTCTTTTCCTTAGTTCAGCCTCAGCGGGGGATTAAATATCTATGTTGCTTCCTAAAATTGCATAATGTAGTTTGATCTCCTTACTTAATAGTATCTCACTTGGTCCTTTCACAGTCACAATATTATCAGAAAGGTATATATGTTAACCTTTCTGATAATACACATTTAGGTGATATAGATTTGATGGGGGGGAGGTGTATATATAAATATATGCAGGAAACACCAGGTGTAGTCTGTAGCCAACCATTCCATTCCATGGTATCAGGGATGTTGAGTACTGTATCACTGAAATGTAGTAAGACGCCTGTATCAAACAGTTGGTGTCTGAGATTGCCAGACTTGTTTGGTACAACACATTCCTCAAAGACACAAAGTCTTTTCAGAGAGGTTTAAATGCAGAAGGTTCTTCTCTGGAAGAGTCTTTTGAGTGTATCCCGCTTATCACTGGGTTAACAGCATAAACTAATTACAGTACTCCGTTCTCTGACTTCATGGCATTGAATGTTTTTCACTACAGCCCTGAGAGATGAGAATTGACAGAGTAATATAGGCCTTCAGCTCCTTGCCCTGAGGGATTATTGGCATTCATGGCAACATTGCTCAGATATAACAACCCAAACCATTGCCTACGCATTTCATTATGGGCATTCTGAAATGATCTCTATACTACACATGTAGGAAGATGGTGATGGAGAGGTACTTGATCTATAAGTACATGTAGGAGAAATAAGATATGGACCAGTGTTTTCGAGGGAGATGTTTGGTATCAGAAGTTAGTTATTCAGTGAGTGTTGCTTGTCCGTATAGGATTATGGGTCCAACTGCCTCCCACAGTATTTTGTACACCCTAAAACCAGCTCAACAATGGAGTTTCTGAGATATTTTCGTGTTCTAATCCTGGTGTTAATTGCTCAAAAATCAGTGCTGTGGTAAAGTGGAAAAATATTTTCCAAACCCCTTCTTTCCTAGCTGCCACATTTGCTCTGTTTCTGCCTCTGGTTTGTGTGCGATACCTCAGGATTTACTCAAAATACCCATTATTTTAAAGGAACATGGATTATTTGAGGTGCAAGTTGTAAATCTGCAGTATTCCAAAAGGTGTTTGTTTTGTTATAATGCATTACGGAAAAATTGCAATACAGAACAGGAAAACAATTTCCTGCTCACACTAAATGTGTAATTATGCAGCTGTTGTCACTCAATAAATTACACTCCGAGCTTAGGTCAAGAAGCAGTTTTATTTAAAGAATGAAAAGTAGAATGATTTCATGTAATGTACCATTCATGTAATATGTTATATTCATTAATATTGTATAGCATGTGTAATATACAGCATATATATATGATATATATTTTTAAATGATATAATGCAAATGAAATAAAATAGAAGTTAATAAATTTTGTATGAAAATATACAAATCCAAGAACAATCAATGTATTTGTGCTATGTGTGCTACTCAGCTGCAGAGGGCTGCAGAGTCAACCTCGATGTAGAGAGCTCTTTTACATAAATGCTCCTCCTCCTCCTCCTCTTCTTGTCACTCATAATGCCTGAATTAAATTAGCATTTTAACCCTTGCCTCTGTGTAATGAACATTATCTTCTCTAAAACTCTTCCTTTCAGAAGATGGTATGTGTGCCTTGATAATAGCTAGTGTAGATGGGTGGAAAGAGGAGCCTTGAGCTAGAAATGTTCAGGTTTTGTTGGAAAGAGTAAGTTTAAGATTTTTTTTTATTTCCTTAAGTTTTTAGGTGTCTGCTCCAGCAAGTATCTCTCCAGTAGTTTTAAATGTATAACTTTCCTAAAGGTAGCACTACCAAATCTCCCCAGTGCCATACTGAATGACTGAAAGGCTCATATACTTTGTTTTGTATTTATATACTTGCTGCAATATAAATAATGAAAAATATGTCTGTCCTAGAAGCCAGAAAGTATATTTGTTTTCCATACAGGATATGGCACGAGATTGCACTTATTTTTAACTAGGAGGTGTAGAAGGGCCATATATTTGTATATCTCCCCTGCAAAGGTACAGTTCAAGCAGGGTATTTTTAACATCACTGTTTTACCTCTTATTCTGCTTTAGTATACACTTAGTCCTTTGGTAATTTACATAAACATACATAGTCTATGAATAATGCATAAGTCTTATTTTAAATGCAGAGCTTCCAGCTCCCACAGTGCAGTAGTGTATACGACAATTTGATTGGCTCTGCTCTGTTTTCATTACTGGCAATTTCTGGGAGCACAAAAGGGGTTGAAAAGGCTGACAGGAGTGGACAATATTTATTTTGTGAGAAATATTTGTAGCCTTTTCAAGGCAATTGTATTGCAAAGTTTTGCCTGTGATTGTTGTTCCTTGATTCCGCCCCTCCCCGCCCCGAAGAATGCAATAAAAGGTCTGTGATTGCTCTTTTGTAGATTCAGTCAGATCTGTGATTTTTTTTTTTTTTAAAGAATACTGCTGGATTTTTTCCCTATTTGCATAAATGTAAGCACAAGCTATAAATAACTAAAGAACCATCAGATTTCTTTCAGTTTCTCAATTAAAGTAACAAGGCAATGCTAAGGAACACTTGAAGAAGTTGAAATATCTTGGCATACAGAAGTTAAAATATAGAGCTTTTAGTTTATAGTATTTTAGGTTTTTTCAGGAGAATGAAATGGCTTCTAGAATGTACATTCATCTTTTTCAGCTGGGTCAGCTGATGCTGTTACAGCATATAGGTTATTCTTACCTCAAAAAGTCACATGTATTCTTATCTTACCTTAAAAAGTCATGTGTATTCTTAATAGGGGACAAAGACACAGTGTTAATTAACCAAGACCCGAGAAGGTTTTTGTTTCATTTTAGCAATATCTTAGTCATGTCATTATGTTTATGCAGAAAGAAAATTGATTTTTTGTCTTCCTCTCCCCCGTTTATTAAAAAGGTTGGGGGTCCTGATGCTACTGCTGATTATGAATTGACCAGTAATGTTCCAAGTCTTTCAAGGATGTTCACAAAAGTAAATAGTATTTTTCTTGAAATAAGATGAAGGTCAGTGTGCCAGCCTGACTGCGCACCTGTAATCACCCTTCAGTTTCATCCAGATATACAAACAAAGGTTTGTTTTAGAAATTTTTGTATCTTTAAATGGCTTGGAAAAAACTTTTCTGATTTCTTTCAATATTATGGGGAAGGATACTAGAGCAAACAGTTTCACAAGGTGTTTAATTGGCACTGTAGATGATTAGGTCATGTGAAAGTTCTCACATTTAGCTTTGATTAATATTTTTAATAGCTGAGGATACTGTCGTTTCACCATCTGCTGCTCATATTAATCATTCTGTAAATGAATTGTTTTTAGCTGCTGATAGCACATCACATCTAAGCAACCAAAACACAATGCTGAAATGTCTTTTTTTCTCTTTTTAACGACAGCTGAACTTTGTCAAGCAGTTAGTATTTCAAGTCCATGACAACTTGTTTCTGATATGTTACCTGAGCAAAACTTTATTTTTCTTAGTGCTGACCTGACCAAGACAAACAAATGAATGAATGAATAAATAAACACAACTTCTGAGGAGTAAATAACCCATAGAAAGGGAAGACAAATTGCAGAGCCTGCTCTTCCACATGTCCTCAGGGGGGTAGAGGTGCACAGGGGAAAGGTGTGACCATAGCTGTTTTCCACCTGCACAATGCCCAATCTTGTGAAGGGCACTGAGCATCCCGCACAAGGGCAGCTGGTGGGAAATAGCCGGTGTCTGAAAGACCGCCAGTCTGCAAGCCAAGTGCTGGCTTATACAAGTATGTTTTCTATATGTGCTCCTGTATTTTGCCATTTTGAAAACCAATTCCAAAATGTTGCTGATAAACACTTGAAAATATTTAAAAGGAAGTGCTTCTTTCTATTTCTCAGCAAAATCCTAGTGCAGGCTTTTGCTTTGATTCTGTGATACCATCAGCTCTGTTATAAACATATACACAAATGTCTGTAAAAACTATTTACCCAGTTGCTAAAATGTAAAGTACCTTTCAAGTTGCTAATCATCACGGAAGAGATGCTTTTTCCAGAGACATGCAAATGTCTGGATGGAAGTCCCAAGCCACTGAAGCTGCCAGGTTGCATGATTTGTTACAAACAAAAAACTTAGATAATTTTCTCTTACATTCACAAACATAGGCCCCCTTTTTAATGAACTTTGCACTAAATCAGCTTTCGATGAGATTTTTTTTTTTTTTTGTGATTAAACTTGATGGAAAGATAGGCATTTAAATTGTGGGGTTTGGAGTGTTTGGGGTTTTTTTTGTTTGTTTGTTTGCCTTAATTATTTTTTTTTCCTGGCTGAGGAGCAAGGGAAGGCTATTTCTGTATATTGAATAATTTTAAACAAAAAAAAGAGAGGAAAGAAAACCTGTTTTGGTTCACTTGGCTTTGATCTTTCCACAACTACTGTAAATTTAATACAGTGGAATCCTAATCAAGATGCCCTGGCAGATGGCCCTTTGTCTCTATTAAGAAGAATACTTGATTAACTGAAGGCATTACTTGAATAACAATTTCTTTGGAAAGATACAGTGCCCATCGAATGACCGAGAGGCTCTCAAGCCAGTTCTTCAGTGGGTGCAAGTCAGAAGGGCTCTGCTGAAGCCAGCAGAAACATCTGAGCCTGCGGCTGGGCTTCCCAAAGTTGGAAACCAGCATATTTGAGTACAAACACAACTGCAATCCTAAAAGGTATTTGGGCACCTGGATCCTATTTACGCAGTGAACTGCAAGTGATTGGCCAAATCACTTGCCAAATCAATCAAGCTTATGAAGGGTGACCAAATCAGGTTATCCAGTGTGGCTATGAGGTACCTGCCATGGTAACCAGTGATGTGCATCTGAGCTGAAACAAAACGCTGAGATGCAGGAATGAATGTTGGACTTACTCTGCACCAAAGAAGATGAGGCAGTGGATGAAAATGCTTGTCAAGAAATCAGAAGAGGAATTGGTGAAGTACTGAGACACCAAAAACTCACAGATGCCACTGCGTCATTAGGTCATGCCCCTGATGTAGAAGGCAGTTGTCTTTATTTCTCAGTGATTGCTGAGAATAAGAATTTAATTTAAACTTACTCCTTTTTCATAAAAAAAGTATGATACAGTAGCAGTAAACAATCTTAGCAAGACAATTTTCCTTTAAAAACACCTTTTCTTAGCTATTATTCAGCAGCTGTAGTGTGCAAAACTTTTTCTAGTCCTAATGACTTAAGAAGTGCTCAGCATCCTACCAAAGAGTTCACTCCCATCAGAAGTGGGTCATAACAACATCTTCATCACATCTACCTTTAGTATAGCTGGTACTGATCTGTCATGCCTCAGCTCCATCTTGTCAAGATACAGTCAATCATGAAACAAAAAAATGAAAACATCTCATTTTAATGTTGGGTACCTGAAACTGTTTTTCCTCGTTTTCTATAGTTACAAGGATTCTAATTCTTGTGGGCCTTAACTTTCTGAGTAGACTATTCAGTGGGTGTCATTTCAGCAGCTGTGCAATAATTTCCATTGTTGGCATCTTGCGCTGGTGTCAAAGTGTTTTTACACCATTAATGTTAGTGCCGGGGCTGGGGGCTGTTGGGTCTGGAGCAGACCCTGAACACTGAACAGCTCTGTGTTGTGTAGTGCTGGGATGCAGGACAATGGACCAGGGTGGAAGCAGTTTCCCTACAGAAGAACAAGATGCATCCAGACTTCCAGAGGCTGGGCAAACTCATGCTGCAGCAAAACCTCCCACTCAGAAGGGTCTTTTCATGAGGACACTGGTCCCAATGCCACTCAGTAAAACTCTATTATCACTAACATGGAAGGAGAGTTAAATCACAAAAGTCCAATGCTAATCCTGAATCTGATTTTACAATGAATGTACTAGAGATGTGAGAAGTTCTGTGAAATCCTCAGTAAATTTTGCCAACAGTTCAGTGCTGGTGTGCAGCCATTTCCATCATGGTAATTCACTGTGAGGGACACATGGTGTTCTTAATTGTTTAATTTTCCTCCTGTTTTCTTGTAGATAGTTTGACTTCCTATAATTACTAAAATTTTGAGCTCAGGAGAACTGATGGCATCTGCTTTATAGTGCATGCACACATACATGCCTTTCATGTACCTTAAATCAAGCCAAATGGTTATCCGGATGAAATTCAGTAAAGCCAATATCCGAGAAATTCTGATCTGACGTCATACTTCAGGCACTGTTCAACATTATCATTTTTAATTGGAAGCTGAGCTGCTCAAGTACTACGCTACAATTTTTGAGATGCCTTTTGAAGCTCAGTTTGAAAGCACTGATGTCAGTATGAGCAGGGTTTTTAAACTGTCGTTTTATGCTTTGCCAGTTTCATGAGGGAAAATGGATAAAAATCAAGATATCGCTTGTTCAACTATAGGCAGGAACCCAGTGATCACATGAAAAACACTCCACTTCAGAGCAATTGAAGAAGACACGTCCGTTGGCCAGTCCTATTCACATGAGGAGGACTCCATTACTTGCTGTAAGCACAAGAAAGTTTACCTGACCCAGTCCGAGAGAGCTAGTTTCTTTCTTCTGCTATGAAAAAATTGCTTTGCCACTTAGGTCAGCATCATGATGTAAATCTTAATGAAAGATTCTGAGATGTCTGAGCAAATCAAGCTGTTTGGCTACCCTGATGCTCCTTAATCTATCTCCCTGCCCTTTTCTCCTTGTACTTCTTATTTTTAAGGTAAGTAGCAGGGCAAAACCACAGTTTAGTTATAGACCAGTGGCTACTATAACAACCTTAGTCTTTTTCTCTCTTGCAGCTTGGGCAGAACTGGCATCTTGATTATTATTATCTTTATCAGACTCCTTTCCTTACTGGAGGTGAAGCAAAACTTTAATATTTTGAAAATTATTCCTGTCAATTTAAATTTTAGTCTTCTGGGGCTGAGTCCTTAAGTCCTGATGCAATCCTTAGTCAAAACTCTCACTGCAGGCATTTGCCTGACTAGGAGATTTTCCTAATCTGCAGGGATTGTATTGCAGTAATTTTCAACATTGAGTCTGCTATCTGTTCTCCTGTGCTATAAGAAAAGATGCATTTCTTTCCTATTAAGGAAACCCCACCCCCCACGTTTATATGTTACAGTATACTGTAATAGCCATCAAACTTTTGTAGCTGCTTTTCAAAATGCTGGGAGACAGATTTTTAGCTACTATGAATCTGGTTGGTGAAGCTGACTTTAATGGAACTATATGTTTTTTATCTTTGCTAATTAAATGCCCTTAGATTTTTTGAAGACCTACAAGAATTTTCATCTGGAACGATGTGACATCCTAGAACTTATCCCCCTTTTAGGACCTCTTTGCTCTCTTTCTTTTGCTAACCAAAACCTAAATGGATGAGGAGTTACGTCTGCATCCAAGAGAGGCTAATCCTTACAGGTTTATCCATTCAACATCCAACTAAAATTCCCAAATTAATTCAGTTAACCCCAGTTGCTCCAGCTTTCTGAGGCTCCAACTTTTTCTCTTCCTCTTCTTTCACAGAAGATTTTAATTTTATAACATCTTGATTAGTTGTAAAGGAGAATTTAGTGGAAAAAGCTGGCATTCCTGGGGATATTTACTTGGATGTGTCTCTGTGAATTAACTATGCTTTGTAAATCCTTTCAGAATCCTAGTGTAAAAGCCAATATTTCTTGGTTGGTTCGTCATTACCATGGTATGCCTAGTGATGGATGATGTGTTTTCAATCAAATATCAATTATATCCTGACACTTGCTACTGCTGCTTTAGAAAGAAGTTGTGGATGGATTTTCAAATCCCCAAACCCTTTTTTTAGGCTGTGAAATGCACATGTTTTCTTGAGAAGCATATCAGGAAAGTATCTAAAAAACATTCTAATCCTAGGAGAAGCTAAATTACTCTGAGAAAACACTGACAAGGAGGGAAGTGAAGGTATGAGAAAGATCCTCAAAAGCATCAAACTTAACAGAAGAATCCCAGAACCCTTATGTCCAGGAAAGCGTAATTTGGATTTGCATTATTTCTCTTTCAGCTCTTTTTTGGTGGGTTAGCTTTTAGATCTGAAACAGAAACCCATCTGTCATTCAAGAAATAGAGAACCAATAGAAGACTGGGCAACTTTCCAGCATCCACAACAAATGTAAGTTGATTTATTTGGAGAACTTTTTATTTCGTTTAGGATGTCCAAATCTTAAATGACAACTGTACATCAGATTTTCATCTGTCATCATAATAACTGTACAGTCAAATAAATATAGGGGTTTCATTGTCCTTGTAGACAAGTGGGAGGGATGACTGTGCATGAAGACTGCCTGCAGTATGTTAAAGTGCTTCTTTAGGTCTGGTTTTGGATGCTGCTGGAGTGGACTTCTGACAGCCTTTGGGCTACATCACAGGAGAAAGCTTCTATGTATTTTACCTCTTGGTGTCGATGGGATGGGTTTGTCCCAGACATCTGTCTGGATTTCATCTGTCCTTGTGCCAATGTGAGGAGGTGACAAGCACTTTCCTTGGTGGAGCCTGACCATGTTGGTGTTAATTTGCAAATTATGCAATGCAGCAAAAAATATAAAGTTGAAAATGTCACCAGTGCTAGTTCAGTTATGCTAATCTAAGTTAAAAAATGGAGACAAGCATGGTGACAAAGGCATAACATAGTGATACCAGGGAGAATATTGACCCACAATTGCCAAGATCCTATGTTCCAGCTACATTGGCTGAAGTCCACATTGACCCATTTTCATGACTGCTGTAATCTGAACTAGACAGATTGTTAGCTCTCTGCTGGCTGTATTTTGCTGCATAAACATGTTCTTGATCTAAATATCATCTCCCATAAAGAGATGATGATAAGGGAGTTCCTTTTGGGTTTAAAATCTATTCGTATACAGAAGATCATTTCCTTATAAACATGCACATTTTGCCTATTTGCCTGGGAGCTATGGCTGAGAAACTTTGAGCAATCCACACCATTCCCATGCTTGCCAGTTTTTTTTCACACATCTGATGCAATTATTCACATTCTGTCTCTGCATAGCTTGTAGCACGCTGACACAAAGCTGTATGTGAATGTATGTCCTTTATGTCCTCCTGTTAAGGCCCTGCCTACTGTGACCAGTGCTGCTTCTATTCATATGATAAACAGAAAACTGCAGCCACTTCACATTATTATTTAGCCTATTAGTTTTCAGGCAGTGCCCTTGTTGGCTAGGACTGCTGTGGGGAAAAGGAGCCTCATTACACAAAAGCAATTGCAGATTTTACATTTAAAAAAAAGAAAGCAGCTAATCTGCAGAAAAGATAAAGAGAGTTTGAAATGAAGTTTTACAGTTGCTCTGGGTCACTGGAAATCTCAGCAGGTAAATCTGATAGTTCAGAGTCTCCAGCCACAGATTAGCAAAGAGTGTGAAGTGGGATTAAGACGTGGGAGCTTTGTCACCTGCTGTGTTCCTGCAGGTCATGTCCAATGTAATACCAGAACTTTGGGTTATAAACAAACTACATCTGATCCTGTTAAAAAATGCAAAACAGAGGCTCTCATCATGAGCACCACGGTGATCCTGCCTTCTCAGGCAGATGTGTAGCACAACTTGGGAAAAACCTCTTCAAAACATCAGGATCATCTGCTTAATGACTAATTTGTTTTCTGTTTGCACATTCTTAAGAAACTGCTGATGTGTTCAGGCTCCCTCTTCTCCTCAGCAGAAGAAAAATTCCTTGGTTATGAAGGCCTTTAATAGCATCATCCAAGCAGAAAGCTGAAAGATTATATGTTAAATCAAGACTCTGTGTTGGCCTGTACTGTGCTTTCCAATATTTGTATCCTATTTCCCTACTCTCTGTGCAAGAATGGGAAGAGGAATGTATTTTCTTTACATTTTATCTTTTTGTGGCAGATGTCCTAGTCATCCAAGATGCTCTTGGTGTTCACTGTGCGAGACCAAGGAGCTGTTCTTTCTCTGAAACCTCTCCTTGTACAGCCAAAAACTTTCTTTTATTCACAGCCATTACTTTCCCTTAAATCTCAACAGCCTGCCTGTAAATTTAGCCCCAATTTTTGAAGGTAAAGATGCTTCCCCACCTGCCCTTACTGTTAATACCTTTTCTTGCTTGCTTGCTTTTCTGCATCCTTTCCTCCAGCCCATTTCCATGTAAATGAAGTGGAAGAGAACTTGGGCTCAAAAAGCACTTGTTTCTCTTGATGCTCCATTTCTAGACAGACTACCAGGACTCAGTGCTGGCAGCTCCTTGCCGTTTGCTTAAAAAATGAGACTGTCAATGCAGCCATGAAGAGTTTTTGCATCACATGCAAAATGTCATCAAAAAAAGAATGGTACTTTCCAGGCACATTCCCAGGTGAGGAGCTGTTGTGTATGTGTTGGGGCCATTGGCCGGGCGCTCTACCTGCTTTGCCAATACTTGTACCATATTGACTGCCAGCCCTCCCATTCTAAAAGACATTTCCATCTTGTTACTAACTCTTGTCTTTTACAAAAGTGCAATTTCTTTCCTCAGTGGATATAAAATGGACAAGATTTTAAGAAGGTAGCCACTAAATTCTTCAGAAGCTAGAACAGAATTGATCTATCTGAGCTAGTCTTCACTCAAAAGCATTTTTTGGACATAGCAATGCAGGTAAAGCTATCCTAATAGAAAATAAAACCTATTAGCTAAGCCAAATAAAAGCTTATTAGCTTATACCAACTAAAGAACTTGTTTCCATCTTACACCAGTTTCCTGATTAAAACATTAAAACCTGTCATTTCTGACCATTAGGATTATGGTGATGGTAGGGTTTTTGCTGGTCACCTGGAAATCAGTAGAATTACCAGCTTTTCTGGCGGAGCACTAAAATCAAGCTTGCTTGGTGGAGGTTCAAACAAGCCAAATATGCCACAGGCTTCTGCAAGGTAGTGAGAGGTCCTGGCTGCTGTCGAGTGAGGACTGAAGAAGCATAATATTTCATGGGCTTCAGCCTTGTGTTAAAGGGTTTTGGACACTGTTGGTGTAATGATGGACATCAAGTTAGTGAGTGGGAACTAAGAAACAAGAAAGAAGAGCTATGTGAGAAACTCACAGCCCAGTGCTTTTCTTCCGAGCACCTGGTGTAATCGCTACCAGCTGTGCAAAGGATGTGGTGGAGGAAAACTCTGTCAGTCTGTTCCATCATCAT
This sequence comes from Elanoides forficatus, assembly GCA_025311575.1. NCBI lineage: Eukaryota > Metazoa > Chordata > Aves > Accipitriformes > Accipitridae > Elanoides > Elanoides forficatus. The sequence goes on along the minus strand of JAOBAS010000072.1, from coordinate 5,457,915 downwards.
TTTACACCACACTGGAATTGATTAGGCAAGGTGGTGTAAAGTAGTGGAGAATGAAGGCTTGTTTAATTGCAATAAACACAACATACTCCATCTCAAACTTTTCACTGGGCGTTAGAGGACTGTTAGAGGTTTTCTAGTATTCAGAGTTTCTGATTAACATTATGGGAATGAAAACACCAGCCCTGGAGCTAGGCTACATTTCACTGTGTGTATTAAAATTTTATTTCAGTCCTTGTTATTGTACTTTTGCTAGCCTGAGGTATTTATCTACTTCAGATCTTGTTGTTGTTATCCTATCATTGTGTGCTCCCATGCTGTTAACAGTCCAGAGGAGTTAGTGTTTGTAAATGTTACAAAAGATATAATGGTTTACTATTAGGAGACTTGCAGTTAAAAAACCTGTTGGAAGGGAGAAAAGGATAAGCCTTTCAAAGCAATCCTTTAAGAAAATTAACATATTTATTGTGTTTCTTTTTGTGCATCAAGGTCATCTTTGGAATTTTTTCTTTCCATTAGCTAAGGCTGTACATTGCCTCTGAAAGTTGGCTAGGGTCACTGTGCTACATAGCAAACATCAATTCAAGAGTGTGAAATCATATGGCAGGTCTTCAAAAGCTGTTTTTCTCAAAAAATTGCTTTGAGTTGAAAAAATCTGCATATTAAAATGGAAGAAAATTGTAAGTGCTTGAATGAAGGTGGTGGAGAACTCAGACCCAAATCTGCAAAGGTACAGGTTTGCAGAACCATGCTGAGGTTTTAGCTAGTAAGCTTTATTTTCACAGTCGGGACAGGGTGACTGTGTGCACCCAGCTGGTTTGTGTGACTCATTTGACAGATGGTAACGTATGAAGTCACCAAAACTCATGTTCTATCCTGTATTTTGAGTATTGATTTTGCACATAAGTGCGGTTATACACATACTATCAGCCCGACTCTGAGAAAAATTTTATATATCTGATCACACTACCTGTCTGTTAGTTTTCACTGAATAATTCTTAAACTTTTGGCAAGTTTTGACAGACAGCCAGAGGGCTCAGAGATACTAATTTCTTGTGAATGCTGTAAAGAGTTGGCAGCTAGTCACAGAAAGGGACCTGTATTCAGCCATGACAAAAATGGGGACGTGGAGAACTTGGCCATCCTCTTCTAGCTGGCAGTAGCTGCCAAACTGAGGGCAGGGTGGAAAACACAAGCCCAAATTAGTGCTCCCCAGTGAGGCAAAGGCAGTTATAATTCAGATCCTTGTCTTTTCTAAGAGGCAACAGCCAGCTGGTCAATCAGCATGCATGCACTGACTGATCCATCAGCTCACATATAATCATGGCATATGCTGTCAAGCATGGTAAATGGGATAGGAGAGGGAGGTGGATAAGCCACAGAAAAAAATGAGGAGGCACAGGACACACATCCTTAGGAAATGGTTCTTCTTAGTTCATTTACTACACAGTGAGCAACTTTCTTCCTCCACCGTCACCGTGTGTTCAGCCTAGAGGTTGGCCAGCAGCATGAGAAGGAATATTTGAAGGAGGAGGTGCTCTTCAGCATGCAGCCCTGATGTGCTTGTCACTGCTTCTCCTTTCAGCAGCTGGTTATCTATAACATGATCAGCTATATATAACAGGCAAAAATCATGCACACAAAGGGTGGGGGTTTTTGGTAGGATTTGGGGTTGTCAGGCTGAATGAAATGTCACAAAAGCCAATGATGACTCTGGAAGACCCCATGGGTTTGTTAGAATATTGCTAAATCTGCACTTCGAAATTAATAATTGGCTTTAATCACACTTGTCCAGGCTTATAAGTCTAATGACTTTGGTGACCTTTAAAAAAAGGTCAGGCTTGTTTGCAAGGTAGATTTTCTGCATTTGAAACCTGTAATTATCATAAAGATTATGAAGAGTGTAGATCTTCCTCAAATTCAGTGGAAGATTGTTCTTTTATTCTCTGTCTTCAGCAGTAACAGCCAAGGCCAACAGATCCTCTGATTTTATTAATATGCTTTGTTTTTTGTAGGCATATTTTGAAAAATGTTCAGTAAGGTCATAGTTTCAGAATTATTCTTTTTGTGAGATAATTAACCATCATCTTTGGATGTCTCTTTTCCCTTCTGTAAGGACAGAAAACATGAATCTAAACTTAGACGTCTGATCCATTTGCATTCATGTTTCAGCAAGGTACTTAAGACTGCTGCTCTGTTGATGTTTCAAGAGTTGCTTTGGACAGAAACACGCCACCCCCCCCCCAACACTCCCCCACC
>JAOBAS010000072.1:5428087-5449349 GCA_025311575.1 Elanoides forficatus | reverse complement strand
TCTCAACCCACGAGTTTTCTCACTTTTACCCTTCTGATTCTCTCCCCCATCCCACCAGGGAGGAGTGAGCGGTGGCTGTGTGGGGCTGAGTTGCCGGCTGGGGTTAAACCATGACAACTGCGCACAGATTAATTACACTATGGTAAGCAGAATACAGTGGTCAGAAGCTGAAAGTAAAAAAAGTTCAATTAAAAGTAAGGCAAAAATATTTATCACTGATTAATCAATGAAACACCTTCTCTAGGGATGAGATGGGTTCTCCATCATTGGAAATAATGAAAACATGACTGTTTATCTTTCTAAAATATATGCTATCATTCTGTTAGAAATTAGGGTCAGTGTAGAAATTAATGGTTGAGTTTGTGTGACATGGTACAGAGGAAGTCAGATTTGCTGATCACAATGGATCTGTCAAGGCCTAAAATATATGCAACTACTAACATTGATTTTTAGACTTAATACAAAATCAAGCTACTTAGACATTGTTCTGTTTGAAATGATGGACTTTTAAAGGAAGCTGATAGCACAAAATAGATAACACTTTAGGAACACCAGATTGCATTTTAAAGCAATAGTGTTTTACTGGTCTTTCTGTTGAATTAGCTATATACCACAGTGAAAAAAAAATGCCTTTGTCCTTATTCCCTATCTAAAATAACCAAACTCTAAGTACTTTTAATGACTTGAGTTTAAAAAGAATAACTGAATTGAAACTTGTGTCAACTCCATTTTTTTCTTTTTCTGATACATGCACATTCAGGAATATGCATGTGTGTATGCACTTTAAATGGATTTGGTTTACTCCGAGTTGTGTTTGATTACATAGATTAGCAGACCTTTATTACAAAGTAAAATCTTTTCCTCTTTCTAGCAATTGGAATATTGTTGCATTTGTAATTGGACAGTAAGTTTATTAGAGGACAAGTATAAAAAACATAAATCAGTAATCAGGCTTTTATTTTTACAGACTTCATGAGCTCAGAATTGTGATGGCTGATGAACTTTACAGTAATAAATTTTGCAATATAGGGAAGACCATTTGTAATATATTAATTCATGGATGCCTGGCAAGGAATCAGGACAGTCTAGCATGGTAGAAGTGGTTGTGCGAGTTCTGCATGGTGCATTTGTGTGTTTTGTTTCTGTGTGTGCATGGGTGCATCAATGTTTGCACCTATGTGCATGCACATTAGATTTAGTGCTCTGTAAAATGCAAATAACTAAAATAGCAATGTACACATGCAATTATCTCATGTAGACTTCTGTTTTTTCCCAAATTTGTAAAATGTTTTCCATATTGAGTACAGCTCAGTCTTTTAACTTCTACAGTTTGCTATTATAGTATTTCTTTAGCACAAACACTTTTTTTCTCCCCAGCATGTGACAATTAAAACATCCTGTTTTATTGTAAAAAAAAAAGTTGCTTTTCAAGTATGTACTGCTTGTCCACCTCCCTTCCCCCATCTTAACTGGCTGCCTAAAATGAAGCTTTCCAGAGTATCAAGCAGCAGTACCTGCTGGGAGGGATGAGCAATTATATGCTACCCAAACATCCCTCCCTACCACTTCTAATTCCTGACTGAGCATGATGTGCTGCTACCAAACCAGGTCTGACTACCCCAGCAGAGCTAGGTTTTTTGGCCAAGGAGAGCAATTCCCAAGTCCACAGAAATTAAGTCCAAAAAGTGCCGTATTTGTGTTTTTACTCTTTAAGCCAAAAGAAAACTGATACTAGTAATGTATGCTCACCAACATAACTGTAAATTTTCTCTTAGATTTTAAATAAGGTTTCAAAGTGTAATTTAGCTAAATCACCTGGTCAGCAGATGAAATCTTATCTATAAGCTATGTATATGCTATCTATATACAATATACTGTATACTATCTACATTTTATTTTTTTTATGTAGAAAATGGAGTCATCAGAAGTTAGTTTTTCAAGATAATTTGACAGGCCAATGACAGATGGGACTTCAAAATGAGACAAAGACCCCCAGTTCAATATCTGCTAGGTGACTCTGCCCTTTGGAAATTTTTAGGATCATTTCAACAGAAGGCTTTCAAAAATACTGTTGGCTTAAAATGGCTATTACATCCCTCAACTCCCTCTTGCCTTGTGTGATGTTCTGTCTGGGATTGGGAAGGTGAAATCTATAAAATTAAATGGCACATTTTCTCCTTAGCTGCTGCAGAAAGCCCATAAACAGAGCTGACCAGAAAGCAGGATACCATTTCAATCAGGGACCTGGCATTCTCCTAGCCCAAATAAATGCCCTTAACTACTGAGCAAAGTCTTTCTCTTATTAAGTTCAGGACTTCAGAACACTTCTGAATGAAAATACTTCAAAACAGGAATGTCAACTGAAGTTGGTTTGTTTGTTTATTTTTTCTTCAGGAAGAGTTTTAATCTTTTTTTCTTAATCTTTTTTTTTTTCCTTCTCTTTATTTTATTCAATAAATATCCACTCAGCCACAGAAGGCCATATTTTCAGAAAAAGCTTGGCACCAACAGGTGGGCATCAACTGTCAAAAGAACTTGTCCCAGTGAGGGACCAAAATTCCAAAATTGGTAACCACATTTTCAAAAGAGATCAGCACATTGTAAAGTGTCTTGAAACTCTGGGCTGTGTATGTGACAATGAGAGCTGAGCTGTTGGGTACTAAGCTCTTCTGAAAATCTGACACTCCTTTAGGAGATTAAATTGGAACTGAATCTTTTTGAAAGTTTGTGCTCAATTGTGATGTGCCAAGCTCTTTTTTTTTTAATGCAGAGATCTGTATCCGGATCTTTGAGAGGGCTATGTTACGAAGAATGTCTGCACTAGACTGTGAATCACATGAAATTTTGTATGGAAGGCTTTCTTGTTAGGGAACATTATTAATAAAAGCTGCACACTAAGGTGTAGTGAGAGGAGGATGATTTAGGAAGGCAGAAAGCCCCAACCTTCTTTTCCTTTCCTTTGAGAATCTGCACTGACATGACATTTCTCTTCCATTTTTTACCTGAAGGTAGCTTAGTAGTATTCCCCCTGTTTCAGGTCAGTGATTGACACAAAATCTGTGTGTTGAAAAATACCTGCCTGCTGCAGATCACTTTTATCAAACAGAGAAGAAGTTTTGAAGGATGGGAATTTTTACTAACTTTGATCTAGCTGAACTGTTTTGTAAATGTCCCTAAGATTGAAAAAGAATAGTGCAAATTTTGCCATTGAAAAATTCCAGTTCCTAGGAAATCTTTGTTGGTGTTGTGCTGCAAATATGTTTCAACCTGGGCAGGTAAGTCGTAACCTGACAAAGCAACATGAACCAGCTTCTTGGAGCCTAAAAATGTTAGCTATGCCACAATGAAAGCAACATCACATTTAATATGGTTTTATTTTTTGTTCTTTACACATCTTTGGTATTACTACTGTAGATTTCTTGATTGTATGGTAGAAATTAATAGTCTCAGTTTCAGGCACAATTCGTTTTGTGCTGAAATGTCAGCCCTATTTTAATGGGGCTAAAACCATTCAACTGGTCAGGTGCAACAGCTTAGGGGGAAATTTCAGCTATGGAGATTTCCATGACAGATTGTCTTTTATGGGGGATTTGCACACCCAGGTATTTCTAGTTAAAATTTTCAAAGATTGCAATGAATAGAATTGTGAAATATGGCTAAAGTAACTGACACTTTTCCTTCTCATCAACATGTATAGATGCTTGTTGGCCACTCTAAGAGAGGATGAATGAATGGGTATGAACTCTTTAGTTACAGCAGTGGTATTTATTTCCTTTAACCACATTTTACTAACTTCTTCAGATACTGCACAGCTGCATCTTGGAGCGAATTCATCATGATGTCATTATCAACCAGCTTTATTCTAATTATACATAATAAGATCTATTGAGCACAAGTGATTATGACAGTTTCTATGGAAAATATCTTAGTTTCATTTCAAGAAAGGAGTAAAAAAATAGAAATATCTCTCATTTCCCATTGACATTCATAGGCATGGATGGTGTTCAACACATTCAGAGGTGTATGCTCTAGGCAACAGTTTCAAAATTACTCATCTCAAAATGGCTAGACAGAACCATTGCTGAAGGAACCCCGTATTTAGAAGATACTAAGCATTGGGAAAAGCAGACTTTAAAGAGCTGGACGGTTTGCAGCTGAAGAGCCCCGAGTGCCTAACCATGTCTGAAGATCTGGGTGTAAGTCCACCTAGAGAGTAGGTCTGCATCTGGTCTTGCACTACAGGGACCGTCTGGGCTCATGCTCTGGAAAGGGGTGAGTTTCACATGGATCTAGTGAAACATCATCTGGTTTCACAGCAGATTCAAAGAGTGACAGGTTTTATGAGGGAGGGACACAATGAGCCCTCCTTGAGCACCCTCTGTCAGCACCTGCTCTTCAGGCAGGAAATGCGAATGTGTTATCTCATTTTAGCCAGGAGGTATTGCTGCATTATAGGAGAGCTTGGGAACTTGCGGTGCTGCAACCTCCTGTTCATGTTTAACTCTTTGTAGAAAATATTGAGCAGAAGGCAGTCTGAAAACTACAGTGGATAAGTGCAGTTCTGTTTATCATTGCACAAATATCCCATCTTAAAAACATGTGCTGAAAAACAGTGCTTTTTGTAATAATCATAGAATCATAGAATGGTTTGGGTTAGAAGGAATAAAGACCATCTAGTTCCAACCCCCCTACCATAGGCAGGGACACCTTCCACTGGACCAGGTTGCTCAAAGCCCCATCCAGCCTGACCTTGAACACTGCCAGGGATGGGGCATCCACAGCCTCTCTGGGCAACCTGTGCCAGCACCTCACCACCCTCACAGGGAAGAACTTCTTCCTTACATCTCATCTAAATCTACCTTCTTCTAGTTTAAAGCCCTTACCCCTTGTCCTATCACTACAGGCCCTACTAAAGAGTCCCTCCCCATCTTTCTTATAAACCCCCTTTAAGAATTGAAAGGCTGCCATAAGGTCTCCCCAGAGCCTTCTCTTTTCCAGGCTGAACAACCCCAACTCTCTCAGTCTTTCCTCACAGAAGAGGTGTTCCATCCCTCTGATAATTTTTGTGGACTCCTCTGGACCTGCTCCAGCAGCTCTATGTCTTTCTTATGCTGAGGACCACAGAGCTGGATGCAGTACTGCCGGTGGGGTCTCACCAGAGCGGAGCAGAGGGGCAGGATCACCTCCCTTGACCTGGTGGTCATGCTGCTTTTGATGCAGCCCATAATGTGATCCATGTATTTAATAAGAATTTATTTTAAAATGTTCCTGTCTTTCTGGTGCAATAACTTATCTGAACCTTGCAGCCCCAGTTTAAACCATATGTTCTTTCTACTAGAGAGTAATTCTCTTTCATTCAGTGTAGAAGACACTGCTGACCACTGGTAAGTAAAAACAGTTGTAATCATCATCTCTTTCTCATTACTGATTTGTACTGTTGGTAAAAAAGCTAAAGCAGAGAAAATTGTGCTCCAATCACATTGTCAAGAGTATCAGATTATCTTCTGAGTTTCACACCAAGAATTCAGCTGAGTGAAAAAAGAGCATTAGATTTCCTGCAACGCTGAAGCCATATAAAAGCAAGATGGAAGACTGTTTGCAGTGTCTCAGACTGGGACCTACTCTTACAAATCATCTGGGGTTCTGTTCTTATTTCTCTCATGGTGATATAAATTTGAAGCAGCCTCACTCCATCCAGTGGCACCCCTCCCCTCTGATCCCACCTCTGCTTTGCAGGGTTCTGATTGTATTAATTTTTAAATTATTTGAGCATCCTTTTTCTTTCCAACCTGTCTGCTTTTGCCTGGGAACATGACAAAAATTGGTAAGTTCCAAGTATTTTTGAGACCCAGTGTTTTTACAGAGTTCCAGAACATCATTAAGCTACCATCTCCTCCTTACTATGTGGGGCCAATTACACTTACAGTGGTGCTCAGCATAATCCATACATCAGTTAGGCTCCATCCAGACTCTTGGGCTTCAGAGCTTGCCTCATCCCAAGGCCCATCAACCTGGGTCTGTGTTTTGCAGCCTGAAGGTATGTTGCAAAATATACTTGCTCGAGTGGCAATGTGTTTTGGAAAAGACTTGGAATGAGGTTTTGGAAACTGTGTGCTATAGTACTGCAAACACTTGGCATGGTCTCTTCTGTGTGGCTTGTGCTGTTTACGGAAACAACTTTGGGAGAACTTTGATTTTTAAAAGCACACTGTATGGGCATCCTATTAACAATTTACAAATCTCTGTGCAAAATTTTCTCCCCTTCAAAATCCCTTCAGAGTTGCTCAGATCACAGTCACCACCTCCATGTCTCTCTTTGCAGATGTGATGGGCTTTGCAGAGGCCAGGTCATTTTCTTAAGATTCTTGTCCCACCCAAACCTGCTGTATTTCACACCACTGTGACATCAACATAGTTGGATGTGTTGGATCACATAGGTGAAACTCAGTGAGTGACTTCTCTCATCTTGTTAGACATAAAGATGTGAGTATGCTGCACTTTTCAACCAGTGAGGGATTATAAATGTGTTATTTCCTCTCTCGGAGCAACTAAAAGTCTACATTGTCCTTATCACAGGATTGCCATTAAAAAAGAGGATTTCCATAAAAAAAGAATGCCCTCTGCCCTCTCAACAGTCAGTGTTCACACACCTCAGTACCTGCCATGTTTTGTTTTCCAATTTGTAAAACACCTCCTTCCTCAGATCTTTGTTTTATCTTTTTTTTTTTTTTTCCCCTTTATCTGCCAGTACAGGAAATTTATCATATGTGGAAGCCTTGAGTATAACAGATGACTTTTGGATCTAAAATGACTGCAGCTGAGATTATGGCAAGAATTGGCTGAAACTCAGTTATGCCAAGTTACTCAGAATGTTAATTGAATTTTCATTTTTACAATTTCTATAATATACCATAAAATAAATGGACTGTCTACAGAAGTCTACAAAACCATGGCCCATGTGGAAAGGATTAAACAAAGTGGGCTTATCTGCATATGAAAGCTGAAGGAGGATACAGCAGTTTTCAGGTTTGTGAAAGCTGATACAGAGTGGCAGGGAACCTCTACATGTCTATGGAAACAGTAATCTTAAATTGCAGCAGTGAATAACTGAAGTTGGGCATTAAGAAAAAATTGCTGGTGCTGCTGGAGCCCTGGGACAGCTTGCATGAGGAGGCTGTGAATTCAGCATCACTGGAGACATGAACAAACTGGACAAGCACCTTCTAGGAATGACGTGCACGGTTTTGATACTGAGCAGAGGAATGGGTCAATGACATCTTTTGGTCATTCCTGGCTGATGTTTGAGCTGGTTGTGATTGCCCACTTGTGCTCTTGGTGGCCTGGGATGGCTGAGAAAGGGCCGGGCTAACACAGCTTATTGGGATACCATGTGGCAAGGGGTCCACTGGATGTACCTTTGTTGGTACAAGTCTCAGTTCTGGGTTGGGATCAGCCTTCTGGCACAAGAACTGAACTACTCCATCAACTCCTCCTCCCTGTGTAAGATGCAGTCTCTGACTTTATTAGGGTTCTGCCTGTGTATCATCTTCCTCAGACTCTCCAGTAGACAGTAGACAATCAATCTTGAATTCCTAGCTCTTCCATGCAGCAACTCTAGCCCTAGTACAAATAACAGGAACAAACAAGTCTATTTATGAAAACTCTGTAGTTGTCATATCGCTCATGTCCAGCCTCAGACCTCTTTCACTGCTATATACCTCTTGCATGTGCGAACTTGCCTTCTGTTCCTGTTTTGAGCAAATAATCAAGATCTGCAACCCATATTTCTTCCTGTTTATTTGTAATAAATAGATAAAAATAACAGAGAAACATTAAAAATATTTTCTAGATCTTATTTCTGTTCTTTTATCAGTTTGCATTAGCATAACTGTTTATTTATAGGAAGTCACTCTTGATTTAGATTTGTGTGTGTAAGAAATGAAAATCAAGCATTTGTATCACTAATTAGTCTACATTTGTGTGGTGGGAGAAGGACTGCTTTTGCCCACAGGATAAATTTAGCCAGATATCAGATGAGTGTCACTGTGCATCATTATTAACAGTATAATTGTAGCAATAATTTAATAGGCATATCATTTATTCTCTCCCTGCTGTCTGTGCCATATCATCAGACAGTGCTTTGTGTTGCTACTTGCTGCTTTTCATGGTGTTATGTTCATCTTGCACTTGCTTGGCAACACTTTGATGTCACTTGTTTGTCCATTTCTCCTTGCTTTTGATTGAAAGGTGCCAAGTTTCACAACAAACATTTGAATATATACATTCATGTTCCCTCATATTACTTCAATGCGTATGATATACTCCATCAGGGACATGACCCAAAACACAAACTGAAAACACAGAGGCTGAGACCCTTGAAAGCATTTTGTTTTTTTTTTTTTTTTTTAGGAATTCAGTGCATGACATTCCTCAGATTGCTTGGTAAAAACTTCACAGTTGTCTGTGTCTAGCTCCTTTGGCGATGCAGCAAGTGACACAGAGAGCTCTGGCTGCAAAAATGCAGCCCCGTGGTCCCAGCTGCCCAATTGGTTTTGCAGGTAATGGGTGGGTTAAAATACTTTATGGAAGGATTTTTTTTTATGGTACTTGCTAGCAAAATAGGCTGAGTGATGCTGGCACATCTGTGAGATTAATGGTGTCATGCTTCAGTGCTGATGCGTGATAAAATCCTGTCAGCTCAGTCACAGAGTAGGCAAACCAAAAATTAGATGAACATAACTACAGGATCACTAAACACAGGCAACGTCACTGTACCCGAAGAGTCTCCAGCAGTGCCTAAACTCATGCCCCTCAGGTAATTTGCACAGGGAGACACTTGAAATCACGTTGGGACCACAATCTCTGCAACTAATTTAATTATCCCTGGGACCACTGTCATCTAGCCCAGAATAAGATATTAGAGTTCACGTCGAAACGTGAATCATGCCGATTTGTCAGAGCTTGGGCTGGGAGCAGGTCAGTGCTGTCATCTGCAGAGCTGGTCCTTGTTGTCACCTGGTTCTGCTGGCTCCAAGCCGCCAAACCGCGGCATGGCCGGCAGCCTCCGTCTCCTCCCTGCGTGCCACGGGGGACGGCACTGCCCTTCTCCTTGGGGGGACGCTGGGCACAGGCGGGAGAAGACCAGAGGCAGGCTTTCCCTTCCTCGCCCACCGCAAGGGATCACGGTGGAGCCGGAGACCCCCAGGGCTCCTGGCATTGGCTCGGCGTCAGATCTGGCACAGCAGGGTCAGCACAGGCACGTTCATGTGCGTGGCTCCTTTGTGATGGGTGTATTGCAGCTTTAAAATAATGTGTCTTATCCATCGCTGTGATGGCTGGCAGTACCGGAGTATTGTCAGCTCTTTAGAAGCAGCCCCATAAAAGTGCTCCATTAGACTATTCGTAGATTAGCTGCCCGAGAACAGCATTGTCATGTGTCAAGCATCCACAGAGTGGACCACAGTGAATTGTGGTTTTGCCTGCAAAGGCTTTTTTCTTCTAATGGGGGACATCTAAAGAGCAGATGGATTCTGAGAAAGAAAACCCACGGTGACGTGACAGCTTGCTAAGGTTGGTAATAGATGTGTGCCGTAGGCAGAGCTTCTGCGTGGAAAAGGTTTTGGGGAAAAATTGCTACATGGATGTGCACTGATACAGTTTATTTATAGAAATGTTTAGTTGAGCTTTAAACTAAAAAGAAAAAAAAATCTTGAAAGAAAACACTATCAAGGAGCTTGATTACCAAAAATGTTTTATGTCACAAACAGTTAAGTGCAAGCAGTTGCTGAAGTACATAGGATTATCATAATAACATTAGCAGCACTGGTTTATATTCTACCTTTCATCATTATAGAAGAATACTGTCCTTGGGGGATACATGTGAATAGCCCTATTTATTACCTTTTAAAATGGGTTAAAATAGTTCAAGGTAATTATCCTCACAATTTTATTTGCCCCTCTTTTAACACTTCTACTTTAACACCACTTTTATTTTTTTTCTTTTCCCCCAGCAAAGTCTGGCTGTTTACTGGACTTTTCAATTGTAGATAATGAAGTACGTCAGAGGAAGAAGAGACTGAAGGATTAATACTGCCCTCTGATGCAAGAGCTGTCTTGTTAAAAAAGAATATATAACCACTTGGCAGTAATTATTTGGCTCTTCAGTGTGTTAAAAGTGGTAAAATACAAGACGCAGGTGTCAAATGCTGCCACTGAGCAGGTTAAACTCAGAGACAGACTGTCAAACGTGTTTAGGTGCCTACAGGCTGTAGATGTGGGTGTCTGTGGGGTTTTCAGAAGCATCTGAGCAAGTGAGCTGGTAAGCTACCACAGAGGTCAATAACCATCAAAGCTGAGCTGCATGCTTGAGTGTTAAATAGCTATAGTATCAGATGTCTAATCTTATAGAGTAATAATGTATGTGAGCCCATCAGTCCCAAAGGATCCTTTGGACCTTACCCTAACATCCCTGAACCAAGGATCCTTTGGATCTTACCCTAACATCTCTGGACCAAACAGATACAGCATTTGTAGTTATGGGAGTGCATCCATCTCCCTTTTTGAGCCAAGGTTACTATCTGCAGTAGGTGCATGGGAAGAGGACCCCAACTAACAAGCAGAACATGAACCTGCCCTGGTCTGTTTTGGTAAGCCAAGAGGATCTCCTTACAGCCTTGGTGTCCTTCAGTGTCTCCTGCTCTAGAAATCCCAGATGCCTTCAAATGACTCTGTTGCATCTCTTTACTTAAAAGGATGAACAAGTTCTGGAACCCATTGTTTTACTTTTCATAATAAAATGAGAATAACTTACAGACTGGGGATCCCCAGCTGTTTTATATGGCACCGAGTACAAGGGCTCCCCTTCCTCCCACCCACCTCATTGCTAAAAGGGGGAACATAAATCCTGCTGGGAGCTCCTTGCAAGTGTAAGGACCGGCACAGGAGAAAATGCAGAATAATCTGAGTGGTACACAGGGAAGTGGCTTCACGAACTGAGAGTGCCATCCAACTTCCCAAGTCTGTGCAGGGCTTTGAAAGTGGGAAGCAAAACTAATGTTTGGAAAAGGGAGCTAAAACAGGAGGCTGTAGAAAAGAATGACGTGGTCAAAACAGTAGAGCAGATGAGGTTTGCAGCACCATTTTACTGTCTCCATAAATCTGAGGATGCTGAGCAATGTGACCCATGTGAAACAGAAGCAGGAAACTAGTTCTGCTGTGAAGGGCTTGAAAACCTTCCAAAAAGTCAAGGTGTTTGAAACAGGTTATTGAGTTTCTGCTCTCACCCTGGCCACAACACAGAAGTAATATAAAAATGTACAGGTGGCTTGTTCTCTGGTCTGAATCAGAACCAAGGGATAAAAGAACATTTTCAGGATTTAAGACCCTGATCCCTGGTCAACTAATAGAAATGAACAAATAGTAGAAAACTGTTTCACAGACATTTGTTTGACTTTGAAAATCAACCTTGATTTAGTTCGGTTCTGTATTTTTTCATCTTCTCATAACATTTGAACACTCAGGCTTCACCAGTGAGGATATGCAGAAAGAGCAGAGTTCGAGCTCAGATATTTAGCTGTCCAATTTAAATTTTGCTTTTGGCCACTCTAAATTCACAGCTTGCTTATAGCATGTGAGCTGCATTATATTCAGGGTTTTTGTTTGGTTCATGCAATAAAATTGAGCAAATTGCTGAAGCTACAAGAAAGTAACCAAATCAGTGCTGGTGCTGTCTAGTTTTATAATGTGGAAGAGGAGGAGTGGAAAAAACCCACCACCTGGAGCATGTAAAAAGAACTTGACTGATATATTGCTTAGCTACTGCAATAACCTTTCAAGTTCCTTGCAGGCTCAACATCTTTCTTATGCTTCATATTATACAAGAAGGTAAGAAGAGCTTGCAGACAAAAGAGTTGCACAACACAAATTATTTCATAGGGATTCTGGAAAACACAAGTAGTGTTGGTAACATGCAAATGCGGTGAGGACTTTGTGAAGGATGGCATGTGAAGATCCTATTCAAGTAAAGTTAAGGAGCTAGTACAAGGTCAGAAATTGTGGCAGGTGGTGAAGTTATTAAAATATGTGGAAAGATAAAGGGTGAGGAGAGGTGACATGTTTCCCCATCAGGCTAAGTGGTGACATGAAAGGGACAATCAGCAAAGGGAAAATAAAATCCAGAGGTTTGTTTCCTGGCAATTCATCTTAGCAGCTGCTTGCAGGCTACAACCCCTGTTCCCTCTGTGAAAGGAGAAGTTGATGGGCCCAATTCCCAAGTTATAGCCTCCTGAGATGACTGTGGAGATATCTACAGAGAGCATGACCATGCATAGGTAAATGTTGACTTTCCCTGCTCAGGAGGTATCCCTGACTTGCACTGACTTACAGTACACTCTTTTGAGGCAGATTTTTTTTTTTTTTTTTGGGGGGGGTTGTTCTTTGCTCAGCACAAAGCCTGCATCTGTCACTGTGACCATCACTGCTACCACAGTGCAACTAATAAGAACAGCAATGTAAAATAAATTGTCATTTGAGGCTTGATGATCGGACAGAAATGTCCTCAGCTGGGTGGCCTTGGTTTTGCTGGGCTATCCACTGCTGAACTTTGCCAAGAAGATTGTCCCAGATGCCTGACGTGCCCTGATCTCTGCAAAGTCCTGTCTGCAATGGCTCCATTTCAGCAGCCCAACGTAATGAATTTATTTCAGTTTATTCCCATGCTGGTCATGCTAGGAGGTCTCATCTGCCCACACGTCCATCCTCCACCCAGATGTTAGGGCTTGCCAGGACTGTGGCGATCTGTGCTCATATCACCTTATGTGTGGAGTCAGCTTAGGCAGAGATAAGTGTGAGTTTTTTATATTGGAAGTATATACTTTTTTATATATGGCCAATATACTGTTTGCTCATAGGAACATTACAGATATTGCACCACTTTTAAAAAAATTTTACTTTTCAGTGGGATGAGCAGTAACAAAGATTCAGTGGTCTCGGGAGGGAAACCCTTCTTCATAAAGACCCCAAAACACAAGTGCAAAAAACTCTTTCTCCTTATCATGTAACATCTTAGTGTTGGCTCCTGTGAGGATGTCTACTCCCAGGAGAAAGGTCATTAATTTTAACAGGATCATGCAGGGTGATAAGCACCTGCAGTTGTGGCTGAGTAAATGGGGAGGTTGTGTCAACCCAATAGAATAAACCTGAATATCCATCTGTACGGAAGTGATTCTTTATGTCCCTCAAATAGGTTGAATCATAGACCCAAATCCTATGAAATCAAAGGTAATCTGTTTTTGATGTGCTTCTGTGCTCCTCTTGAGGCACTCTGTCCCCCTGTGTAGTCAGCAAAAGCAAGAAAATTAACTCCACAACCATTTTGTAGCCTTGGCAGAATTAGCAGAAACTCCTGCCAGAGCTTCTGTGTCTCTTGCTGCATGTGATCCCCTTCGGCCATGCCACTTCTGCTTTCAACCTTTCGAGTTTCTCAGTTTAATGCAGGGATGTACAATGAGACTCTCTTTTTTTTCTCTTTCTTGAATTATTTTAATGAATATTCTCATATTCTCTTTTCTCATCTCACGAGCTCTGCAGCATCCACGCAAGCTACCCCTGATGTGAGTTATTTTATTAATCGTGTGGGTAATAGCATGGTGAAAGCGTCACAGTGAGTATAATTCTGCCTTTGAGTTTTGCCTGCACTGCAGCACATCTTTAAGTGCTGGAAATCAGAGGGAAAATGCATAGCTCAGATAGAAGAACAAATGGGATTAGTCATATGGGAGCAGGGCTGAGCTGTGGGGTTCAGACCTAGCCTGCAACAGCAACACTGCTGACCCCAGCCCATCCAGTCTCTGAGTCCCAAAATCACAGGAGTGGCTTGGAAAATACATGTAGTCATCTGGAGTTATTTTTATTTGCCTTCTGGTTTTGAAGTCTTTGTGCAGAGTCTCTGTGTTTGCACTGCTTTCATATCTGCAAGCTTCTCTCAGGAATCAGGAGGGATGGAAACTTGGCTTTTCATTAGAAGAAAAATGGATGTGGAAATTCACATGCAATCTCTTGATACCAGCCACTGGCTCTTCAAGGAAATCTCCAAATAGCAGGAGACTTCTGATAAACTCATAAGAGTTATAGCTGCTGCTCCAAAACCTGCGAGATTTAGCCAGAAGTGAGGACTGCAGGCTGTTTCTCCTCTCACCTTTATAGTTCATGTCATCTGATCAGCTTCCAGAAACTCCAATAATTAAAAATATCCACTCTCATCTTACCCTCTGTCACTAGAAAAATGAATGAAAGACCCTCTGAACAGGAGAGGAGAGAAATTCCTCCATCTTCCTCTTTATTGTGGTACCCTGGCACATCAGCTCTTTGGCATTTAGACTATTTTATCAGCCTTCCTTTTCCCCTGTGAATGATCCCCAGCTCTGCAAAGATTTCTGATATTCTCCCCTCATCATTGATAAGAAAGAAAAGTTGGAATGCTGAGCTTCCTGAAAATTGTTTTTAACAATCAAAAAAATATGGGTAGCCTTTAAAAAAACCCAAATCCCCAAAACTTTTACTTAATATAAAAATAACCTTTTAGTGAAGTGTTTTGCTCCAGATACTTATTTCTACTTTAACTTTTATATCTATTAGTGCTATACTGTGATTTATACTATAATGTAAACCTCACATAAATAAAGTAAAAAATTAAATGCATGGCCTTATAGAAGCAATATGTTCCAGTAACCTTTCAGTGAAGTTTTCACAAATGCAGTATTGTTTGGAAAATATTTCTCATAAGTGACTGCTGATTTTCAATCACCAGCAGTTTACTTCACTTCTTTTCGGTGAGAATGGTTTTTTTCAAAAAACAATATAAGAAAACTAATAAAAAATACCCCTTTCCCAACCATTGCTGAAAAACTTAAAGGTATTTTTGCCAGATTTTTACAGCAGTGAAGTCTGATGATAAGGACCAGAAGGTGTTCATGCTTTGCCTGTGAAATTTTTTGTAATCATTAAGGTAGGTATCTTGAGCATCGGGTTTATGCAAAGTCTAGAGCTGACCACCCGTCATGCTCTAGTGTTTGTTGCTGCATTACTGGACCAGTCCTACAATTCACAAAATGTATTTTCACTTAAGTTTGGGCAATTTGAAAGCTGTTTGTACCTTTTCAGTTATAAACTGAAGTAGAATGCTACCTGATTTTCAGTTTTTGCACCTCAATGTAATTTATTTTGGTATAGATACTTGAGTTATTCTGAAGTACTGGGATCTGTGCCCCTACAGAGACTTTCTAGATTTTGTTATGAAAATCAAAATAGTTAGTTGTCATTTGTGTTAGGAATTTTATTTTTTAACACAACCTTAGAATTGCAAAAGCAATTACACAGATTTTTAGTGAAGCCATGGAGTTTCAGGAATTTAAATGTAAATGATCATTAGGGTACTTATATCTCTCTTTGGAGTGTGAATATTAATATGTTCTGCATGTACACAGAGGTCCTGCACAGATACAGGGAATGGAATCGCTTATAGGAGAAAGACCAAATTTGAAAAAATATAGCCTAGGGTCTTTCTTTTGTCCTGAAGGTTCTTTTGCATGTTTTATATTCTCTCTTCCATCCTCTTTTCTTTCTTAATCTTTCCTATAGAGGATAAGAACCCAACAATGTTCAAATGCACTTTGCAAACTCCTAGTGTTCAAGTAGTTCCCAAATTAGACATTATAATGAATTCACTCCCTCAACTAATAATGCTGTTATTTTTACCCACTGAACTCTGACACATGGTTATTATGTTTAGCTTCATTTTTGATGGGTGCAAAGCACCCAACACACCTACAGACAGCGTTGAAATCTGTAGTGTTCACAGACTACAAAAATCTTGACAGGGCTCTGATCTTTTTGTTCACCTCTCAGGTTTTTTTTTTTTCCATTTTATGGTCATGAAAGTTGCACTTATTTGTTCTTTTGACTGAAGTAATGAAAGTAACATATTTATTGAACTTCATCTACAACATTGACAGCTATGATGACCGAGCACCAGGGTTTGAGACCTTCACAACCACCCAATAGGTCTGTGGTTTCTATTAGCAGCAAAAGTTCTAACACTGGTCAAGGATAGTCTGTTCAAACAACACACAGCCAAACAGCTCGTACTGCACACTGTGGAGAGCAAAGAACACTTGGGCCTACAAACACTCCGTTAGGACTTCCAAGATGTTACTTTTTCCTCAGCCTTTTGAGACACAAAAATTGCTTTTATGGTTTTCCTCCATTGTACTGTCATCAAAAGCATGTTAATTGGTAAGCATTAGACAGTCAATTTCTGGTTTGTAAGATTTTCTTAAAAGTATAATTGCTAGACTTTGAGTATGTCACATTATGGCTGGTATTTATAGGAGTGTATTCATATTAAAACAGCAAGGTGTAATGCATTAACCACACCATTATCGAAGCAGCAGTTGGATGTACTTCTTTTGGCTAATGTGCTGCCCTCCCCAAAGTTTTCCTTGAGGGACAAAAATCTGTCTGCTTACATTGGCCAGGGCATCCAGGGAGCCCTTTGACACCGACACCTTTTGTGGACTTCTCTGTAGCCTGTTCATGCTGTACACAGTATCTGGGACATGCTGGCTGTGAGGTTCATCTGCTGTCAAGTCACCAGTTGTAAAACTTTTACTTGTTGTCATTAATCTGTCTGTTGAGAGAGGGAGGTACAACTGTTCTTAGGTCACCTCCCCTGGCGAAATGGGAAATATATGATTGTCATAAGAATTGTCTTTAGGAACAACCCAATAAAGAAACAAAAAAGAATAATATAGTAAGTGTGCTGGTTTCTGAATGCTTTTTCTGAATGGCTCCATCCTTCAGGGAACATCCTTTTCTAAAACATTATTCTGAACAGATATATCATTTTGTTCTGTTACATGCTTTATGTAAGACAAACATTTTTTTTTGTCACCTTGCTTCAACTGTGAAAACAATTTCTTTGTGAAACCAAACAAGAGGAGTATCTGAAACGCTGAGAATACTTTGGTATAGTTTTTGATATCAAATGCCTTAGTTTTGTTGTCATATGTTGACTTTTCATCAAAACATCAACCCTTCCATGCAGTGTGTATAGTACATAGGGGAGGGAGAGTACTGGATTGTATTTCCAAAGAAAATGGAGACCTAGTCTTCTTGGATGGGTTTTTCCAGGTTACAAAAAAAGGCTTATTAACTATGTTATAAACAGTGGATGGGAACTGTTGTCTCTTCTCAGGAAAAGCAAAGTGAATAAATAGAAACGCTCTGTAAAACCACTGTTGCTCTATTAGGAAATACATTGGGTTTGGTAGTGTGTACAGATGACAGTGCTCATATATCTGGAAGATTTAAGCTTTCCAGTCGGAACTTGTCCCCTGCCTTCCCTCAGCTAATTTGTAAAAAAAATATTTGGATGACTGAAAGGCAGGAGGAAAAAAGATGCCTGAATCTTTTGTCCCAGTGGCATATAGTGCATGCTCAAGTTCATTCTTTGTGCTTGATATTGAGTTAATAAGCTGAAGTTTTGAGAGACAGAAAAGTGGTGGACAGAAAGATTTTTGACCCAATGAGATTTTCATTTCTGCTAAAAGTCATGTAGGAAATTCATGAATTCATGTTGAAACACCTAGAAGAGTCTTTAGTCATTATTAATTCTATCATAAAGTAAAATAGGGGAAAGAAACATTCTTTTGTGCTCCGAGAATGAGTATCCCAATAAGAGCCATCCTTTGCTCTGAATTTTCCCTTATCTTAATGGACAATACAAACCCTTGGAAACTCTTCACCAGTTGCCCAGGCCCTCACTGACTAGGTCATTCATCCTTAGGCTGGAGATACAGAATACTTACCATTCGAAGGAGAAAAGAAAAAGAAGGCAAACACTGAAATTCTTTAATTTTTTTATTCCTACTGCTGAATATCACATATACCACATTCACTAAAGAAGTATTATAAAACGTGTATCAGATTATTAACACTCACTGCCAGCCTTGACACCTTTCATATACAGAATATGGCAATTACTTTTATTTTTCAGTTCCAATGCAAAATTGCATCTTCCACAGGGGACCTCAGCTACAACCCAGGTAGCCAGGTCCCAGATCTTGCAGGACTTTGTTCACAGCACATAATCTGAACCTTCAAGTTACAGAACAATGTTTCAGTACTAGAATCAGATAATCTATTTTTCTCACTCTCTCTTTTTTTTTTTTCCTCTGAACAGATTTACCAGTGGCATCTTGTCTTTTAAGTTGCTTGAAAGTGAGATTTTTATACTCCTATTAGATTGTCTGTCCATTCAAAGGGCCACCCGTGGGTGTAGTGATGACAAAAGAAAAATTTCTTTTAGACCAGATACTTTTCAAAGCAGCTGTTAGCAGACCTTCTGGTGAAGTAGCATATCAAGAAATTCAAATCCAGAGGTGATTTTTAAAAGCAGGGCCTTCAGTCTTTTCTCTTTCTAGTCTGGATTTTGGTTCTAGCCCTGGCTCCAAACATCCTTACTGCACTGCTTGCCTGTGGAAAGAGATGTACGTCCATCCCTATCCTACACTTCAATTTCCCATACCTAGGTGACAGCAGAGTGTTTTGAAAAGAGAGGAGGCTTTCATGTATGGACATGCAATGGGTTTTTTTTAATCTTTCTACCTGCTGTGCTTAATTTTAAAATCTCATTGTGTCATAATAATAAATATTTGCTCTTTCATTTCTCCTCCATCTTGTACCAGTTTTCATAAAGAAAAATCTTTGACTGCAGCACAAATTCCCCCTTATCCTCACTGTAGCAAGTTTGCCCTGCAAATTTATTTTTGTGTCATCCAAGCTAATGGCACAAACACTCTAAAAGGTGTTTCCACCCTCACACACATCCCCACACTGCTCCACACTTTTTAATCTTTACTTGTGTTTGGAGGTAATGCCTTCTTTAATCTCAGAAGTCAGTATTTTCCATTAGAAAGAAAAGTTCACTTCTTGGGGTTTTTTTTGTTATGGACGAATCTTTCAGGTATTTCTGTGACAGTTCACAGTATAATGGCTTTCTTTAAAACAGTCTTGGAATATTTTGTGTAATTTTTGAGCAGCTACCTCTCAGTCTTCTTTGTTGACTCTTCAATAGCATGTGACACAAAGTTATGTTTCCTCTTTGTTCCTTGGTCTAATTTCCTGTGATGCTTAATCTGTGTTTACATCACATGGGATCAAACTTACCTGATGTAATATGTCTGGGCAGCTATGTCGGCATGCATATATACTGGTGTTATCCCATGAATATGAAGTGGTGGAATGATGAACCCAGGAGAGGGAGGAATTCAAATGGGCTTCAGTGTTGATGGGAAGAGCAGGGAACTTACTAACCAGGAGTAAATACTTGGTTATTGGGACAGCAGCTGAGAGGCCAGAGAAGGATAAAGAGAGAAGGGAATAAGGAAATGTGAAAAGAGGTTTGCAAGAAATATTACTAAGGAAGGAAAAATGATGAGAGAGGAGCCGATGTAGAGAGCTGAATACCATGTAGGTATGCTGCTTTGACAAGGAGCAGAAAACCTGTTGTTATGGAGACATCTTCAACACCATCTTTTCCAAAATATGAGGTGAAATCCTTGGGAGCATGGTAAGTTTGAAAAGGTTTGAGTCGCTCATCACTAGGGTTTTGTGGTGTGAGTTACTATTTCGATTGCTTTGGAGATCTAGGAGATACACACAATTCAGGTGAGCATATGAAGTGTTTTCTTCTGCATGTCTTTCTGTCATTCAGCTTTGAAAATGGTTTGAATGCCTGAGGTTAAACAGATGCACGTGCTCTCTGTAGGAAAGGGCAAGCCAGCACAGGTGTCCTCTCTTTACTAAATGATGGTGAGTGGTGGGATAGTAATTTCCATATGTGACCTTCTGGAAAGTAACTAAATCTCCAGCATTGTCACTAATCCAGAGGTTAGAATGTGAAGTTCCCTTGCTGCTCTATTTATGGCATTTGCTGTGGAAAAAAATAAATAAATCGGGAAGAGGAAAATGAAAAACATTATTACTATGCGTTTTCCATTTCGCCATTCCATGCTTTACAGTTGCCTAATTGTTCATCAGCTTCACAATAGAAATGCCTTTTATTTTTTTCCAGGCACTTAGAGATGACTTAAGTGTCATTTAGTCGATTGGCAGAACAAAGGAGTCAATTTATGGATCAGATTTTCTCTGTTTCTTTATTCTTTAAAATAATTTACTTTATTGGTTTAGCGTGCTTGAAAGGTGAGGGATTGACAGGACTACAGCACAGAAATATCACTTCACAGAATCAGGTCATACACATACATCTTTGCTAAAGCTAGAGTTGAAAAGATAGGATTTTATCAGCTTCCACTTGCTTTTAAATTTAAATTCCCCCTTTTTTAAAAGAAATTTAAAAAAAAAAGGGAAAAAAAAAGTAGCAAGCTCCTTAGCAAATTATGAATCACATTGTACCAAGTGTTAGAAATAAATGCATGTAAGTACATGAGAATAAGACTAAAGACTGCTGGAAAAGCCAGCAGCAGCTCAACCTTCTTCTCCCACAACTGATCCCACCCCACTGAATCCAGTGGGAAAATTCCTGCTGGCACCCAGGAGTGATGTTAACTGTGGTCCATGTGAAGTAAATAAAGTTGACTAAGGCCCCGCACAATTTCTTCATATTCTGCTCTCATTTCTGCCTCCTAAATATGCCTGTTTATTTGCATGCCCATGTATCTTATGAATGAGATGCTGGTTTACCAAATCATTGCATCAATGTTCACGTGCACATCCAGCTCAGTCAGTGGCTGAATATTTATGATGCCACAGATAGTGCTGTGTCGAGCCTGGGAAAATACTTATTCTCTGAAGACAAGAATTTTTTAGACTTACTTCTTTTAAGAAATCAAAAAATTTGGAAGCACTTGAGTGCTATTAGATCTTCATGAACTTCCCAAAAATTCTTCATGTAATAATTTTAAATTCCCCCACTCTCAGTAGTGCATGCCTGCCCTGAAAATAGAAAAGCCCTTATCTTGCATTTTTTTTCCTGTGGGCGATGCAGAGGAGATCAGCATGTGTTTGTTGTCCCCATTAGTTTTTTTTAAATTACACATAGTTATATTCACCCATTGATTAATCTCCAGCTGGATATTTATTACTTAGCTGCTCATGAGACCCCCATTCAGTCTAGGAGGTTCCTGGAGTGTGTGGAGGGTAACTTCCTGACACAGCTGGTAGGTGAGCCTACCAGAGGAGGAGC
>JAOBAS010000072.1:5397514-5412565 GCA_025311575.1 Elanoides forficatus | reverse complement strand
CCTCCCTACCCTCAAGCAGATCCACCCTGCCTCCCAACTTGGTGTCATGTGCAAGCTTGCTGAGGGTGCACTCAATCTCCTCATCCAAATCGTCGATAAACTTATTAAAGAGAATGGGGCCCAACACCGAGCCCTGGGGAACACCACTTGTGACCCGCCACCAACTGGATTTCACCCCATTCACCACAACCCTCTGGGCTTGTCCATCCAGCCAGTTTTTTACCAAGTGAAGAGTACATATGTCCAGGCCATGAGCAGCCAGTTTCTCCAGGAGAATGCTGTGGGAAATGGTGTCAAAGTCTTTACTGAAGTCTAGGTAGACAACATCCACAGCCTTCCCCTCATTCACTAGGAGGGTCACCCGGTCATAGAAGGAGATCAGGTTGGTCAAGCAGGACCTTTCTTTCATGAACCCAGCTGACTGGGCCTGATCCCCTGGTTGTCCTGTACATGCCACATGATGGCACTCAAGGTGATCTACTCCATAATCTTCCCTGGAACTGAGGTCAGATGGACAGACCTGTAGTTCCCTGAATCCTCCTTCTGGCCCTTGTTGTTGATGGGTGTCACATTTGCTAACCTTCAGCCAACTGAGATCTCCCTGGTTAGCCAGGACTGCTGATAAATGACTTAAAGTGGCTTGGAAAGCACTTCTGCCAGCTCCCTCAATACCCTTGGGTGGATCCGATCCAGCCCCATACACTTGAGTGTGTCTCAGTGGTGTAGCAAGTCACTAACCATTTCCCCTTGCGTTATGGGGGCTTCATTCTGCTCCCTGTCCCTGTCTTCCAGCTGAGGGTGCTGGGTACCCTGAGAATAACTGGTCTTGCTATCAAAGACTGACGCAAAGAAGGCATTAAGAATCTCAGCCTTTTCTTCATCCTTTGTCACTATTTTTTCCTCCCCACATCCAAGAGAGAGATTGTCCTTAGCCCTCCTTTTGTTGTTAATGTATTTATAGAAACCTTTTTTATTGTCTTTTGCGGCAGTAGCCAGATTAAGTTCTAGTTGGGCTTTGGCACTTCTATTTTACTCCCTGCATAGCCTCATGGCATCCTTGTAGTCCTCCTGAGTGGCCTGCCCTTTCTTCCAAAGTTCATAAACACTCCTTTTTTTCCTGAGTTCCAGTCAAAGCTCTCTGTTCAGACAGGCCCATCTTCTTCCCCACCAGCTCATCTTTTGGCACATGGGGATGGCCTGCTCCTGCGCCTTTAAGATTTCCTTCTTGAAAAATGTCCAGACTTTCTGGACTGCTTTGCCCTTCAGGACTGGATCCCAAGGGACTCTGTCACTAGGCACCTAAAGAGGCCAAAGTCTGCCCTCTAGAAGTCCAAGGTAACAGTTCTGCTGAGCCCCCTCCTTACTTCTCTGAGAATCAAAAACTCTTATCATTTCGTGATCACTATGCCCAAGATGGCCTCCAGCCATCACATCACCGACAAGTCCCTCTCTGTTTGCAAAAATCAGGTCTAGATGGGCGCCTTCCCTACTTGGGTCCCTCACCTGCTGTGCCAGGAAGTTCTCTTCGACACACTCCAAGAACCTCCTTGACTATTTCCTATCTGCTGTATTGTATTTCAGGCAGACATCTGGTAAGTTGAAGTCCCCCACAAGGACAAGGGCTAGCAATCATGAGACTTCTCCCAGCTGCCTATAGAATATTTCATCTGTCTCTTCATCCTGGTTGGGTGGTCTATAAAAGACTCCTGCCTTGACGTCTGCCTTGTTGTCTTTCCCCCTAATTCTTACCCATAAACAGTCTAGCCTTTTATCACCATCAAGCTCTAGACAGTCAAAACACTCCCTAACATACAGGGCTATCCTGCTGCCTCTCCTTCCTTGCCTACCCCTTCTGAAGGGCCATCCATTGCAGCACTCCAGTTGTATGAGTCATCCCACTATGTTTCTGTGATGGCAACTATATCATAGTTTTCTGGCTGCACAATGGCTTCCAGCTCCTCCTGTTTGCTGCCCATACTGCACGCATTGGTCTAGATGCACTTCAGTTGGGCTATTGATCCCACCACCTTTTCTGGGGAGAAGGCCCAAGTCCTTTGTGACCATTCTCAGGTGCTTCTGTGATTTCTAATACATCAACCACCCTTGCGTCTTTGCTGCCACATGGATCTCCATACCCTACCTCCACTGAGATGGCAGACCAAGGACCTCACTAGGACACTGTCTCTCAAACATTGGCATGCCGCCCCCAGGCTTATGTCTAGCAAGACTGGTTTCATCCCTTTCCCTCTTTAAATCTGGTTTAAAGCTCTTTCGGTAAGCCCTGCTAACTCCTGCGCAAAGATCCTTTTCCCCCTTTGAGACAGGTGTACCCCATCTGTTGCCATCAGACTTGGTGTCCTGTAGACCAGCCCATTATCAAAAGCCCCAAAATTCTACTAGTGGCACCAGGCTTGGAGCCAGGTATTGATGTGCTGTCTCTTCCTGTTTCTTCCCTCATCATCCCCTGCAAGTGGAAGGATAGAAAAGAGCACTGCTTGTGCTTTTGATCCTTCAACCAGTCTTCCCAAGACCCTGAAGTCTCTCTCGATTCCGTCAGACTTCTTGTTGCAACTTCATCGCTGCTTACCTGAAAAAAACAATAATGGATATTAACCCCGTCTTTAACCCAGGCCCCAGGGAGGCAGCAGACTTCACTAAGAAGTAGATAGTAACAGCTATGCAGAAACAATACTGATTCAGTGCAATTACCTGTGATTACTTACCCTTTGGATCCTGTTTAGTAGACTTTTAGTAGACTTGTATATTACCACATATGATCTTGAAGACCTGGAAGAACTTTGGCTCATGACATGTTAAACTTATATGATCACATCGAGAATAGTGAGTTTTGAATCACTTCACATGCACACAGCTGCACTTTATATATGCTATTCTGCTTCATTCTCCTTGAGCAGAATCAACAAGACAGTGTTTTCAACCCAAACAATTTAGACACAGTTGCTGGAATATTTCCACCTCCCCATCCCAGGCTAGGTTTGCCCTATAATTATACCTAAAAGTGCTTAATTTGCACATCCTGTTTATGAAACTAATGACCAAGCTGAGAATGAGAGTTGTAGGGAGGCTCTCTTCTCCTCTTCAAAGAGCAGTATGGTGTAGTAGCTCAGAACTTTTTAAAATGCCGATGTTCTTGTCACAAGCCCGCTTATTACAGTGAACACCTTTAGAGTATTATATTATTATTTTACAGTCAGTTAAGACATTTATTGAAATTAAACAAAAAAATGCCAAACGGTTGCACAGTAGGCACTTTAAAAGCACCTAATGGTTAAGTTTTGACAGAATGCTATGTTCTTGCAATTTAAAAGTAGTTAAAAGATCTTTTAAATGTTTATTCTTTAGCTGAGAATTTTGTGGTAACATTTTACAGAATAGACTCCAGCACCATGTTCATTATTTCTCCAGAGCAGGCAATGTTTGCATCAGCGCATTACAAACCTATACAGAAGCACAGCAGTAAATACAATCCCAGGCCAAATGTCTATATCCAGATCTATTTCTTTCAGTCCCGGAGCCTGTGAACAGTTTTTTTGACCACAGTGTTTTTATCTGATCAGAAAGTGACAGTAATGGAAGTATTGGATGACTTTAAAAAATTGTACTGTGAAAAAGTGTCTGGTAAAATAATTTCTGGGATTTTTTTTTTTTTTTAAATGTCATTTTTATATTGTTGTAGTACACTGACAATGAACTTTCAAGCCTGGAATTTGGCTTTTTGCCAACATTAGTAGGTATTTGTATCACATATTTTGAGTATAAGCATACAATCAAATTGAGTTTGACTTTTAAATAGGTACATGAAAAACCAGTGAAACATGTTCATGCTGACCAGCTTTTACCTTATTGTTGCATTGTGAAAATACTGACCTTGTCAGAATTTCTTATGGCACATAAGTAAAAATAATTTCCTAAACAGGCCTGCCAAGTAAAAAAATTTGAAAAAACTTAGAACCACTAATAAATGTTAATATTCAGGTTTTGAGAGTTGTTAAGTTTCTCACAGTTTTCTGTGCCCAGCTGTGAAAACTGTTGAAATAACAATAGCCACATTGCTGGAAATTAGGCACTACGATGCTTCTCTTCCAGTGTCATAAAATTGTGACTTGCATGTCATATTTGTGAGTGGAAGTCCTACTTAGTCTGTGTTTGGCTTCACTTCGGTGCCAACTCTGCAGCTAAGTCAATATGGATTTTCATAATGGAAAGAAAACCTCTTGTAATGAACTCTGGTTCATTGCTGTGAAAAATGTGCTCTGTTTACAATGAAACATTGCATAAGCCCCAATCATATAAATGATAGTAATAGTCTCAGCAGCTACAACTCATCTTTAGAAATAATAAAACTGAACCACAGAAAATTACTTCAGTTAATAAGTCTCCATCATAGTGTGCTCTAAATGTAAAGGTATTTTATTTTATTTAAATCCTTAGTAATTTCTTTTCCCAGTCAGTAATCACAAGACTATATCGTTTTCTTTAACATAAAAAAACCCCTAACTTTTATTTAGCTTATATTCTTAATGTACCATGCCATACTATTGCATCATATTATACAGATGCCATACTGGTCAGATACAGCAGTGTTAGCTATTATTACAATGTAAGAGTCTGGTATTTTAACTGTGAGATCTCCATTGTACTGCATTAATGCCCTTTGTCCTATTAATCTCATATTACTGTGGGGAAAATCAATAGGGAATTGTCAGTATGGTGTGCTAACATTTTTATATCCTATTGGTGTTATTTTTAGTTCATGATATTATACTGTTTTGTGTATCGCGTGGAAATTGAAGCATCAGAAGAGAGAACGGGTTGGGAATAACTGTTTATAAATACTCTCTGCGATTCAAAAAAAAAGAACAAAAAAGAACTGACAATGCAAAGCAACCTCAAAATTATCTAAATGATCTCTGAATACTTAATAAACTGCTGGATGACATTTTGGAAGTAATGTTTATATTATTAGATGTTTGTCCTTCAGGTCTGGGGCTTGCATCTGTCAAATCAGGGCCATTTCAAGGGAAGACCACTGGATAGTATATGTCCTTCTTCCTCCGCTTTAGGAGGAAGCAGAATAGCAACCTTCAGAGGGGTTCCTCTGGGATCCCTCAAAATCTGGAGGATCGTGTCGCTGCAGGTCAAACGAGTGCCTTTGAGACTATGCATGGTCACCTGAGATAGGTAAGGGGGATCTGAAATGAGGGGTAAGTCCTGTCCCTGGCAGCTGGAGGGGGAGGCCAACGGCACCTGATACAGATCCCCAGAGCAAGTTCAGCACTTACATTCAAGGTGTCTCCTAACGAGACTGAAAGAATGAGAAGGGTAAGAGCAAAATGCAGCCAGTTTTGCTTATTAAGCACAGTTCTATAGGTTTGTGGTGCATGGGAAGTGTTCGACCTGTATAAGGTACAGCAGTTCTGGCAATCCTGTAGCGTTATACCAATGTTGCTGCTGTCGGTGATAGCAAAATTTACGCTTATTTCTCCTGTCATCTTCCCTGGCAGAAGGACTGGTTTTCAGTGAGACGCTGCCACTTTGCATAAGCTGGGGCCGGGGCCCTGTCCCTACATCTCCATACTTATGTGCCCTGTTTGCATCAGTGGCTACAACATCTTTTTTAAAACCTGCTGTGCGTTGTATGGAATTTTCCATTCAAGCTGGGGACCTCTTTTTCAAAATGTTTCCCTTAATATTCACGTACATTTCTAAGGACTGGCAAATGCTGTTAGAAAATCCCAGAAACTTAAAATATTTTTAATATCTCTGTCATTCTGAAGTGTGATTTAGGCATTTCTCTAATTGATTTGTGCCACTTATTTAAAAACACGGTAGAGTTCCTGTGGAGCCTTTTATTTGCTTTTTTCAAATTAGTACAGGTTTTGTGCCAGGAGACTTTGAAGAGAAAACTCTAAGGTTTTGTCCTACCCTTTTCTACACTTTGGGGATTAAATAGCCTGACTGAGAAATGTGACAATAAAGGGGAGCAGAGAGATAGGGTAACTAAACAAGAGGTAAGGATGATACGTGATTTGATTTGGGAGAAGAGAAACTACATAGAGGAGGAGAAACCAAAAGGGAGAAAATGACTGATGAAAAGAGTAAGGGGAGATCCTGTGATGAGACCTTTCTCACAGCAAACATAGGAATACTCCTTATCTTGAGACCAATACATTCACAGAAGATGTTTGTATTTGAAGTTACTGTTGAGACAGTTTCTGATTATATGAAAAATAAAATAATTACTACACAGCCATTGCCATTGATATCTTGACAGAGCAATAGTGAAATCAGCAGTGAAATTTCTCCTAAGCTGTAGCCCTCTGGTACCCTTAACTTTTCTCAGTTCTGACTTATATATCTTCAGTGCCTGGGGGGCAGGGGTATGAGAATTATTAAAATTGGCTTAAGCCATGCAGTGAATGCTGTTATGTAAGTGCAGTGATGACTTACCGTATTGTAAATAAATGGAAATGCCTCATTGTCCTTCAGGCAGATGTTTTTAAAGCAGAGCAACATCTGCTATTAAAGAAAGCTTTTGGCTGAGGCATATCTTGCTGCTGAAGGGCTCTCCCTCTAGCAAACCACCAGCAGCTATGGTGGTGTTACTACAGATGTCTGTGTCTCACTTGTGTTGTTCATGGGGCACTGCTGAGGAAGAGGACGTATTCACTTTGCACATGCCATCATCAGAAATGGTTGCTCTGCTGGGAATGAGGACCTTGAATTATGGTCTTTTTTGTTCTGTGACAAAGACAAAAGAGCACTTGTCATGCACTTTGAAAGATCGTTAGCTTATGAAAAAGGGAGTCTGATGATGGGAGAGACCCCCTGGAATAAGTGTTTATCTATAACACACATGGTGTCACATCTTGTTTAACCTAGTTGGGCTCAGGCTCGTACTGGGGAGAGGGGACAGCTGCTTTACTATTGATATTTAGTGGCATACATTTTACAAAAGAAATCTCCATTCCTTTATGGGAAAAAGTGTCTTTTAGCTGCACACTGTCTTTCTCCCAAACTGTATTTTTACCTGAAATCCAGATCTGATATATGAAGAAGTGTTAGCTGTAAGCTTCCATAGGAAATTAATGTACTTCAATTCAAAAGGGTTTTTAAATATTATAAACCTATATTTAAATAATCCAAGTGTATGATTTAGACACACCACTTCAAGCATCATCCCTCAGATATTCCTGGTCTACTTTTTGCTCATAAATAATTATTCATTACTTCAGTGCATTATAATAACTCCCGGATAACTCAGGGCTCCATTAATCTGGGCATTGTGTATGGAAAAAAGGAAGAGAAAAGAAAAGAAAATAAAAAAAACCCCAGCCCACATTCCTGAGATCATACCACGTACATGCAAAGAATCTACATTAAATAAACCTAAATAAAAAGTTTAAATGAATTGTTATTTATAATAGGTAATATTTTTTATTAATTTTCCATCTTTATCTCAGCAAACTTCAATCGAAGTCAGTGAGAACTTGACCTGATACAAAGAGTCTTTGTGTGTGGTTTATCACTGTCTTATCTGAACATGTCATGAAGAGCAAAGAATTGAACCTGATATTACTCGCATCAGGAAGGTATTACTTGTCCTATCTTCAAGGAAAACTAGAAACAGACTATCGAAATGATGTGTCCAAGAAAATGGAGTATTTTGTAGCAGACAGAGAAATACAATATTTGGCTCCCAGTCATTTGCATTAAGAATCCAAAGATTTTTCCTCTGCTATAATCTTGGCTAAATTTAAAGGTTATATTTATATAGACAAAAAAGATGGTAGTCTCAGCCAGCAAAGCATTAAAGTGACATCTCAGAGGGCAAGGTTTTGCTGCTGTGTATTTTCCTTTACTAATTCCTCCCTCATCACGATATGCCCCCAAAGTATTACATTATTTTCATAAAATGGGTCCCTACTCTCTCATCTCAAAAGCACACAGAAAGTACATGAGGAAATAAGCAAAAAGGTATAACTATCCCTTTGACAGTGTCTAGATATTCACTGTGTTTAATTGTTGAAGAGACAACCCAAAAGGAGCCAACAATGAAAATCAAAATCATTGCCCGTGGATTTTAATTGGCTGCCTCTCATTCACATTTTGCAGTGGGTTTTGCCAGTTCATGAGGAAAAGTAAAAAATACAAAAGTTTGGTATTTAAATAAAAAAAGGAACAGTTTCTGCAAAGAATCACAGGTCCAAACATATCTGTACCATATGCACTGGACTGTGCTCAGCCTGGGTTTGCACAGGTTTCATTCCAGTAAATGGATGTCCAGAAATGACAGTAAAGACAACAGAAATTTGGAGAAGCTCAGAAAGACAGAGGAACCATCCTTAGCAGTTCTGCTCACAGATAAGAATGTGGATGGAAAAAAAGCAGTGTCTGTATCACACAAAGTCTCATTTCCATTCACTTTTTGGGGATCTCATCATGGCCATGAGTGTTTTATTGAACATGTCCTGTGCTTTCCTTTTTACTGTATGTACAAACATTTTCCAATATTTCTTTAGTATTTATCCCAGTGCAAACGCTTGCTACCAAAGAGTAGGGTAAATAATGAGAAATACAGCATCATTTATGTAAGGACACAAAAATATATGGAAGACCCAAATGCTGAAAAAAATCCACCACCACCACCCCCCAATTGCATAATGTAATATAAAAAAGAAAAACCAGAGGATAAGAAGAGGAGGATCAGAAGATAAGGTATCGTTCCTTTCTGAATATGCTGAGACAGACTGTCCAAGGGAAATGAACTCGTCCCAGTCTCTGGAAGGAGCATCCCAGTTGCAGGGGAGGAATCTTGCTGATGCAGTTTTGTGATAGGTTTTCTGGAAAATGAAGATAATTTAGATCACTCAAGCTACTGAAACAGTCACAAAACTAAGAATTAAGACATATTTAAAAATATAAATAAAGCATTTCATGGATTTCTCCATGGTTGCAGAACTGAATTATTCAGTATCAATTATAAACCAAATATTAATGCTGAGTGAATAATTCACAATTAATATTTTATTCAATGAAATTAGCTCCTTTTGCTGCTTGTGGAATATCCTCATTTTATTTTTTTAATTTGATTTGGTGTGACATCCTCACTAGTATTTTAGCAATTTATTGCCATCTCCCCTTGAAGTGCTCAGAAATGGATCTCTCTTTATACTCATGATTTAATGTTTAGGTTCTTTGTGATTGGGCAGATTTGTCTCATGGCATTGTGTAAATTGCCTGATTAGATTAGCTCATGGGTTTTTCTTGCATGAATACACAGCTATGCATCTGCCATTCATTTTCTTCAAATCTTTGTGCACACGGGTGTGAAATTCACATTTTGCAGATACTCATGCAAGTAAAATGTGATTGAATGAGTGTTTCTGAAAAACAAACACATGCAGAAGTTCATGGTGGCTGTGGCAATCTCTTCAAACAATTTGCATGAATAATCTCAGGAACTTTCTTCAGACTTTCTCAGGTTTTCACTTTTAAAAAGTTTCTCAGATCAGATCAAAACTCTCCTTCAATGTTTATCAGGAATGCAATTATTGTTCCAGCTGCTGTCCTGGAACAGTTTGTTCAATTTTTTTGCATTTGCACAAATTGTCTGAATGCCGTTCTTTGCAATGTAACAGCTTTACTGCTATAATCATTACTAGCCTGTACATATGAGTCCCACCTTTTTGAGGTCATTCCTGGAACACAAACATTCACACCACTGTGTGAAAGAAGAGGGGAGAAAAATGTGTTAATTCATTTGCTGTGAACAGTTAGTTTACATGTGAAGGATATTGTTTGCATGAAAACAGAGGCGAAACACAGCAGTCAGTCACAATACATGTCAAGTAAGCTTTACAATGATCATGGGAAGATTTTCCTTTTAAAACAGTGTAGGACTTTTTTTTTTTTTGCCTCCTTATTTTCCCATCTGGAACTTTTGCAGAAAAACACTGTAAATTCTATGTGTTTCTTATGTAAACCCTTCTGGATTATGGGTTCTTTTTCATCTCATGTGATGAACCACAGAAGAAATCTCAGGAGATGATGCAGCTCTGATCACTTCTCATGAAAGTGACACAGTTTGTCTGTTCCCATTTCTGAAAGCTAAAGACAAAGAGATGCACATTTTAATTTATATATTTATTTTTAATGCTTACCTTCCTTCTGTCAAAAATTCATTGCCATTACTTGTATCCACAGTCAAATCCCCCACTGAAATGCACAAACTACCTAATACCAGCAGGACTGGAGCCTCCTTTCTCAGCCAAATAATCCCAGAATTCTGTTTCTGTGAGTGTGTAGAAAGGCAGATCTAGTTTGAAATGTTTGTCCTGTTTAAAAATGAGACATCATACGGTTTCACTTTGTCCATCCCTCTAAGAAGTTCCTCGGTCACCTGATGGTACCCCATGAAGGACATATTTGTTGCGTGAAAAAGAAATTATTTTGCTTTTAAATTGCTTCTGCTTTTTATTTTTATTTTTTATTTCAGTCCACACTGGAGCCGAATAAATATTTTTCAATCTTATTTGGGGTGTTGAGGTGGAGTTAATTCCATATTTGAACATTCTTAATTATTCTGCATCTGGGTTTTTTTTTTCTGAGAAGTAAGAGTTTCTGTTGAGTGTTCATCAAGACATTTCCAGCAAAACCAGTTCCTGAATAGAAATTAATTGGACATCAAAATATGCAAAATTTGTGATGAAAAACCTGCCTCTTTTTTTTTTTTTTTTTTTAAGCAAATGCAAAGATATGGTGACACAGCTGTATTGAGCAATCCTGCTCGAATTTCACCCTTTTCCAGCAAAATTCTGCAGAATGAAAAGGATGAGTCTGGCACAATTCCCTTGGCAGTGCAGCATTCACAGAAGCTCAATTCCACCCTGTTGTACCAGCTGAAGTATCCCTCAAACTGGAGTGAAGCAGTACTTGGAGCCACGAACTTGTCTTTTCTTCTGAACCCCTAGGTCTCATCTTACTGAAACCTTCTATATTGTTAAAGTCTTAAATTATTTATTAAGATCATCTTCAAAAATGAGTAATTCTGTTGCATTCTGAAGTGGGGAGCAGTTAAGTCAGTAGGAGAAAGTATATTTTCTCTATCACTAATTAAGTGTCCTATTTTCTTCTGGTGTTTGAATTCTGATTTATGGCATTTCAAAAAATTCTTTGATAATCTGTGAGATTTCACATTCAACTGGATTTCAGTAACATGGTAATAGACTTGTTTCAGAGCTTCTCATTCTCCCAGAATTTATGTTCATTTTACACAATCATGGGGAAAAAGACCTCCTGAGAACTAAAACAACATAAGACTGCTCCACACATCCATTTCTGGTCTGCAAGGGAGGATGGTTAATGAGATTTTCAATTGTCAAAGCTGTTGGCTTGCATCTCAGACTATAAAACAAATTTAAACTTTATTTCTGACTAGTATGTAATATCAGGTAGGATATTGGGATTTTAAGGTTTCAATGCAAACATCAAGAAAATCTGTTACCACTGTACATTTTTAAGACAGTATCTAGTTGTTCTTTATGATTTAAATGGAGCGTATAATACTTGGGTCCTGATTCAGGAGAACAGTATTGTGCATGACCAAAAAATCTGTGTTTCAGCAATTGTCTGTATTGCTAAATTGTATTTTTAGAAGGTTAGGACAGGATTCACTCTTTCCTTATAGTGGGATAAATTTAACATCATTGGAATTATAATAGTATAGGGGAGATCGGAAATGGCTCCTCAAAGATCCCAACTCAGTGCAAAATCTGTGTTTTAATGTGTGTCATTAGATAACACCATGCAAGTCTTTGGAGCATGTGGGTGCACTGAATATATTTCTTTGGAAAAGCTGTCAGGGTTTTTGGTGTTTGGGTCAGTTAGGTTAAATGTGCTGAAACAGATTAAAGAAATGTTAGGGAATCAGAACCAGTCTTAATAAGGTACAAAATGTGAACATAAGATCAACAGAATAGAAAAAGACAAGCAAGATATACTCCTAGTGTGCAGAAGCCAATTGCAAACAGTGTAGAAAAAGTACTTTAAGAAGAAATTTGTTTATTGTGTTTCACCAACTCCTAGTTTACTTGTTTTTCATGCAAGTAGAACAATAATTTTCTAACCTCCAGAAGCTAACATAGGATCTGAAAGTCAAAATGGATTCTCCTTTCTTCCTGCACTGTCTCCAAAAATTAAGATGTTATAAACTAGATTTACACCTTTACATACATTAGTCAGTGGGATTTCCATCTCCAACTCAATACAAGGTGAATTTACGTTGATGGTACAGCATGAGGATGTGGAAACCAGTGTGAGCTGAGATTCCGTGTTTCATTTGCCTGGATGGCAAATAAAAATGTTGAATTTGTGTTGAAAACTCAGCAGCCTATGGCAGAGCAGTGGCAACTTTCATCGATAAGCCTGGGCAGATTTCCACTTACAAAGTCAGTTGTCAGAATAATGCAACTCTCTGTAGGAATTACAAAGAGGTTTCAAATATATCAGTGCAAACAGTAGATAAATAGATCCACTAATAAATGAGGTAGAATAGGGAAATCAGTGATGAATTGTAAAATGGCTGAGTAGATGATCTGCATTTATAAATATGTCCTAAGTTAGAAGAACAGGAAAAAGAGGTATAGCTAATTTGAAAGTCATGAAGAGCTGGAAACCTTGCAGATTAAACTATTATTAAATAACAGGTGGAAAAACACTTAGAAAAATATGCAGTTTTGAACCAATAAATCATAAGATTTTGGGCTATCTATACTCTTAGTTTTAGAAGGAACATTGCAGGTGTAAGAAAAAAGAAAAAGTAAAATAAGCTTGATGAGAGTAAGGGTAGACAGAATTTACTGTTTATGAGACATGAGAAAGAAGAAAATAGAGGTTTGATTTGTGAACATGCTCAGGGTTTCATATTAGTGTATAAAAAATTGAAAGTATTTAGGATCGGGAACACAAAATGAAGTAAGAGATAACAGTGATGCTTTAGATGGGTGACTGTTACGGTGAAAAGAGCTAGCATCTCTGCCATCATGAGAGAGAAACTGCTGCCATTGGTCATTAAGAAGTACTCTCAACTGTTTGATTTGTTTAAATGAGCAACGGACTGCTAAAGATTTGTTGTTGCCTGTGTTGCAATTCTTTGGATATTGTACCTAGACAGGTGTCACCAAAAAAGCTGGTCGAAGAAACTCTCTAAGACTCGATTTTGGAGTTCTAGAAAGCAGGCATTCTTTATTGCAGCACTGGGTGCATGGGGGATGGCTCCACCTATTGTGCACACCATTACCTACAGCAAGCAAAATGTATATTATTCCAGTCATACATATTCATATTATCATTTATATAGTGTCCACCCTTTGGTCACGCACAGTGTGGGTCACCTCTTTCTCCTAGTTAGCTGGCCTTGGCAATTTTTACTTACAAAAACTCAGCAGAACTCAAAACTTATCATCAAGGCCCAAGGCCTATCAGGCCCGAGGCCTCCTGTCTGTTGGCACCTTTAGCGCATACCATTAACAAAGCTCAAGGTTTCCCTTATCTAATTAGTACATATCAAAATGTTGAAGTTTTCAAGCAAGTAAAAGTTCGTTAGTACAGCGATACAGTAAAATTTTCCTTCTCCTGCCTTTGTTCAAGGCATCACATGCATATCCTGGGATAAAAGCATGTGGTTAATTGATGAATATTCCTACTGGATATGAGCTCAAACAATATTAGCAGTCAAAGTTTTGACAATGCTGAAGGATGAGGTTGATGGAATAACAGTCATTCACAGATAATCAAGCTAGACTGGTATGAATTTACGCCATGATTTCTTAAGGTGCCAAAACCATTAATAAGTGTAGGTGGTTGGAAAACTTAAACTATTTTCTGTGGCTTGTGGGTTTTGCAGCCATTTCCATCCCCCTGTTTTATCTCATCAAATTCCCACAAGCACCATGTTTATCTACTGTGCATACTAGGAACTTTATGAGTTGGTCTAGAAAACGGCAGTTTCTTGGAAGTAGGAAGAGTAAGAAAGTTGATGGTGGGAAGGGGAGGGTTGGTTCTTCAAAGCATTACACTGTCTTAAAAGGTTCATTTGATTGCTATTCAGTCTGCCTGGAAGAGCTGGAATGTCATTATTCACACCATTTGAAAGGTCTGAATGACACAAGATGGAGCTGCTAATGACAGCGTCTAACTTCAATTAAGCAAACAATAAAGACATTAATAACAACTCTGTAGAAACTGACAAATACCACTGTTGATTGGAAGACACTTGTCAAATTGAATGAACTAACAATATGCCATAGACTGATCTCATTTTGTGTTTGTTTACATATTGATTATGCTAGGGTTTTGCCTCTTGATTTGGTGCCCCTAGTTCCTCAGTCTCAGACTGTCTGCTGCAATCCAGACTCTGTAACAACCTAAAAGAAAAAATGTTTCCAGTCCAAAGCAACTATTTAGATCAAATCTGAACAGAATTGGTTTGCGTATTGATAAATTTCCACTGACATGAAGAAAATGAGTTGTATCATCTAGATTCGATGACAATATAACTGTGTTTTATGTAAAGGAGAATAATTTTATTGTAGTTGTAAGCAACCTTGCAATTTCAGATCTAGAAGAGACAATGTAAAGATCGGCAAGATATAATCAAAGAATTTGGCTTTTTGCATCCTCAGTGTACAACCCATCATATTAGTAAGGAGTGTATGTGTTCATAAATTGGAAGACATAATCTCTTTGATATTTCCCTGCAAAGAAGGACTTCGGGGTATTAGTGGATGAAAAACTGAATATGACCCAGCAGTGTGCGGTCACAGCCCAGAAAGCCAGTTACATCCTGGGCTGCATCAAAAGAAGTGTGGCTAGCAGATCATGGGATGTGATTCTCCCCCTCTACTCCGCTCTTGTGAGACCTCACCTGCAGTACTGCATTCAGCTCTGAGGTCCCCAACATAAGAAGGACATGGACCTGTTGGAGCGAGTCCAGAGGAGGGCCACAAAGATGATCAGAGGGCTGGAGCA
>JAOBAS010000072.1:5360189-5397479 GCA_025311575.1 Elanoides forficatus | reverse complement strand
GTTGTTCAGCTGGGAGAAGAGAAGGTTCCAGGGAGACCTTACAGCAGCCTTCCAGTACCTAAGGGGGGCCTACAAGAAAGATGGGGAGGGAGTCTTTAACAGGGAGTGTAGTGATAGGATGAGGGGTAACAGTTTTAAATTGAAAGAGGGTAGATTTAGATGAGATGTAAGGAAGAAGTTCTTCCCTGTGAGTTTGGTGAGGCACTGGAATGGGTTGCCCAGAAAGGCTGTGGCTGCCCCATCCCTGGCAGTGTTCAAGGTCAGGTTGGATGGGGCTTTGAGCAACCTGGTCCAGTGGAAGGTGTCCCTGCCCATGGCAGGGGAGTTGGAATGAGATGACCCTTAAGGTCTCTCCAACCCAAACCATTCTATGAATCTATGATTTTTATGACTCAGCTGGTACAGGCACTTCATTCAAAGTATGAAAGAAAATGCATTTGACATCTTGTTCCACTATGTCAGGTGTACCCCAGAGAGTTCCCTGAGACCATAAAGACCTTACAGCATTATAGAAAAGTGCCTTGACTCTGCCTGTTGCATCATTAGAATGTGAAGACACTTCCAATAAACAGACTTATTAAGAACAGGCTGAGATTTACAGTAGGACAAAAGTCAGTCAAAAGCTATGATGATGATGATGATGATGATGATAGTAGAGCATGGCTTGGCTACAGGTTGGGATATTAATGCATATGCAGATTCATTCAAAACAAGAAACTTGGCACTTACTGGTGTCTTGATTTATAACAGGTGTACTGCTAGACCATGGATTTAGATTTATTTAAATGACATTTTCATTTTCCTTATCTTGGGTACAAATTATATATTGTCATTAAAGAAATATAATTACTTTTTTATTTCATTTGAAGGGAAACATATTAGTGTGATCCTCTGCACTGTGGTGACACTTTGCTTCTTTCTTCTTTAAAGCCAGACTGGTGGTATCTTTAGCTGTATGCCAGAACATCCTTTGATGTCAGAGAAGCTATTGGTGAAGCTTCAGTGCTGCAACAGTATCTGAAAAGAGCCTGTTCCATGGAAGAGGACATTGTTTGACAGAACTCTGACTACATTTTGCACATTTCAGTATATGTAAAATCCCAGACCAGGCAGAAAGCAAACTGTTTTCTCATGCACAAATACTAATTTGAATGACGTTTTTGAGGATGGTTATGGTTGGAAAACATCTTCTTGTTGTCTTCTGAGAGTACTGATGCTAAAGGAGGAAAAAAATAGTCCTGAGTATTTTCTCTTTAATTTTATGAACTGGGTCTTATAGTGAATACTCAAGTACAAAATTGCCCCCTGATTTTTCACTCTTTGCGTGATTATGTTTGCCTTGCCAAATGTAAACATATTTGATCTCATAACTTTCACAGCAGTATGATGTCATTGGTTTTCATTGGAACACTCCAGCTGGTGACAAAGGACTGAGATCAGGGATTCTATTATTAGGAGTTATCATATCTTATTAATATACCTTCCTCACTCCTGACTGTCACAGCAATAAAAATATCACATAGCTTCTTTTCCCTTTAGAGGTATTTTTAAAAATACATTTCAGCAAAGAACACAACTCTGGTATCCTTTCCCATGTTCCATGATTAAAGATTGTGTACAGTTTTCTAGGATTAATTGATCCTGTTAATTTGGCCTGCATTTTCAAATGTGTATGCAGATATATGTTTATAAGCAAAAAGACTTCCTTTCCATTCACCCTACTACAGGCTATTTTTCTAAGCCGAACACACTTCTCATTTGAACAGAAGTGGTAATCAAAGAGACATAAGGTAGTAAGGCGCAGTGATGTATGAAAGCATGGTTTTGGTGATGAGAACAGTAGCTTGGGAAAGGTTGTGAGGATTACCAGGTGGGTAATGGCAAAAGCAGCTGCAGTTTTATTCTTCTGTATATCCTTTTGATTTGCACTTTGAATCTATACTGCTCGCTGCCTTGCATGTCAGAAAGAATAACTGTAAAAGGATGCTGTAGCACCATTAATGGCAAAAAAAGACAAAAATGCTTGTTAATGTTCGTAACCTCAGATAAAAAAAATCTGTTTTCTTCATACACCTGGAAAAATTGGCAGGTTAATACCCCTCCGCCTGATTCTTTAAAAAGACCCTGAAAAACCTATCTGCTTTGCAAAACACTCCACTTCAGTGGTTCCAACCCATTTCATGAGTTTGCATGTAGGGTATTTATATTTACATGCCTTTCGTCTTTATTCTTCTTGGGACAAGGATCCTGCTCTCTACTTCATATTTTAAAACCTATTTGAAAGTGTCAGACTAGACTACAGTGTTTTCATAACAAATTGTTGGTAAATCCTCTTTGTCTCAAACCCAAAGTTATGGAAATATTAGAGTTGCAAAATGTAAGCTTGTGAAACTGCATGATATTGGTTCAGCTCCCTATTTGTGTTTAATACAGTTAAATAGTATTGCAATCTATCCGCACATTAAAGATGTTGCTAGTCTGGAATATCTTCACCGTGAAAGGTCTGAAATTTCTTTCAGAAGTGTGATTTGGACATGGTTGTCTAAAGTCTTAAAAAGTCAGTAATTGAGGGGAAAAAACAAAAGCAGATATGAAAGAAGTTTGCTATCTGTGTACATAGCAAGCCTTGTCTAGCCAGTGGCCTTAGGACTACATGTCTTCAAAATCCTACATAGATGTAGTCGTTCTGACTTTCTGTGTGAAACTCTGGATAAGTATAGTATGAAATGATCCCTAAAGTACTGGTGTAGAGACAGAAGGTCCTTTGTGGTTCAAATGCCGTTTCTCTTTCCATCACATTCCTGTCTTTCTCAGCATCTGGCTGAGGAGCTTTCCTAGAGCAGCCACAGAGTATGGGTTCCCACCACCTCTCCATTCAGCAGCAGAGGGGTTGGAATCTTCACAAGGAAGCTGACAGCTCCAGTGGGGCCATCCCATATCTCACATTGGAGTACCCTTGGGCCAGGGGGAAATCCTGAGTTTTAATGCCTGCAGTGACCTTCCACAGGTTCCACGTGCTCACTTCAGAAGAGACAAGCTATTTTTGAAATTAGTGCTAAAATTGTCCTCCTGGCAAATGCCTTTGGAGACAACCACCCCAGACACAATGCTGCCAGTGAAACGGTGTTTTCATGAGCTTCTTAATTCCAGAAAGGAGAATACAGCACCAGTGCTCAGTCTCAGCAGTGCAATTTATACTGGATTCATACGTGTAATGTGCCGTGTGTACAGCACTGTGTGTATTACACTTTACTAGGTAAGGTGTGATAAAGTGATATCAGTTGACAGAGGATTGATATTCACAGGAAGATACGATTTCTACTTTGCAAGCACACTTTTTTCCAAATAACTTTTTTGTCTTTGATTAGTTGAAACTTTGTGAAAGTTCATAGAATCATAGAGTCCTTTAGGTTGGAAAGGATCTACAAGATCATTGAGTCCAACTGTCAAAGTTAAGTGCACTTATGCGCTAATGAGAGCATTTGTACCAAAAGGAATTCCCTTTCTTTTGGATATTCACTGTTAGTTACATTTTTGTGTTGTTTTTCTCAAGAACAATTTTGCTTTTGATGATTGCACTGCTGAGTCACAGTCTTATGCAACTGCTTCACCCTTTCTACAGCCCAAAGCATACAAGAAAGTTGTAGGCACCAAATTATTTGTGCAAATCAAACAAAAATGCCACCAAAAGGCCTTTGCTTCAAAAGAACATCCTTTTTTAATGCTGTATCTTTTGTCCAGCACTTTTTATTTACTGGGTAACACTGCCAAGGTCCTGACATCCAGACCTTTCTTTGCATGAAAAGCAAAAGTCAAAGCCTTGCACCTCTCTGGAGTGTGCTGTGGGTTCTGGTGGCTGAGACTGGAAGTATCTTCTGCTCCCAACTCAGCACCACAGGTGCAGACATGACAGAGGGGCTCAGCACCACTGTCTGTGTGCTGGTTTTGTTTGAGGCAACTCAGCACCTCTGGTCAAAATTCCTGTGGGATTTGTAGGGTTATTGTAGGTTATTTGTAGGTTATTGTAGGAATCACCATTCAAAGGAGACCAAGAAAAGAGGATTTGACTGTATGCCCATTAAAATGTGGGGCAGAAGCCCAAAGTGTTTAATGGGATTTATTTTTTTTCCTGCCAAGTAGGAAAAGGGCAATCCTTGGAATGTGAGGTCTTTATACAAAAAATGGTGGCTAATTTGTCATTCAGGATTTAAGAAGGACGTTTTCTCCTTTTCACTGACTGTAAAGAACAAATCAAATACTAGCTTTCCAGTCCTGAAAATCAGTACACTGTAGAGAGCCAATTAAACATTATTCACGTATCTCAGCCCCATATTAATGTTCTTCTTTTAAAGCACACTCCAAGTCTTCCTCACAAGCCAGGTAGTTGGTATAATCAGACTAATTTAAGGAAAGTTATCATTATAATATAGCTTTTGCAATTACGTGATATACCAGGTGGCAAGATAGCATGGCTTTGCATTGCCAAGGTGCAAAACAAATTCAATGTTCAATCAACCCGAGAGAAAAAGGACAATTCTCATTTGCATAAACATGTAGCCACGGAAACTAGATGCACAGAGGTATAAGGAAAAGAGATCTATTTTACATGATGTGCATAGAATATTTGACAGTTTAGATTGGAAGCGTCATTGATGTGGGTAGGAATGGTGCAGTTGGTTGCCATGGATATGATTTTCCCTACTGGCAGTGCAAAGATTGGCAGGGATGGATGCTAAAAAAAAAAAGACACACACAGACACACACACACGCACACGCATGCATGTACACAAAACCCACCCAAACCACTGCAAGACTCTGGCAGCCTCATTCTGTTCTTTAGTTGAAAAGCTGTGTATCCTTTTTTTGTTAATGACAACTCATCTACTATGCAGTGTAATCTAGAAACATTGATATTTCTATAATAAATCATTTATGTACAAAATGTATTTATACCCTGCACACAAAGCCATAGACATATAAAATATATTTTATATGCATGTATTCTATAAAATAGATAGCAAGATATAGATATCTAATATTTA
Organism: Elanoides forficatus; assembly: GCA_025311575.1. Classification (NCBI taxonomy): domain Eukaryota; kingdom Metazoa; phylum Chordata; class Aves; order Accipitriformes; family Accipitridae; genus Elanoides; species Elanoides forficatus. The sequence goes on along the minus strand of JAOBAS010000072.1, from coordinate 5,392,437 downwards.
GGGGAAAATGTATATTTGTCTGTATGTGTTTATAATGTGATTCTTTATTCCTGCTTTAAGTTATAATCTGAGATACCCATCAACCTTTACATATGCATTCAAACTTGAACTGCAAAATGTGCATACCAGAGTGTAAATGTGAATTTGTGTAAAAAAGAAAGATCAGTGATTTTTCACTGATGTTCTGCACTAGTTTTTTGATCAGCTGGTTACTAGTTCACATATGAACTACCCAAAATTCTATTTACCAGTAAAAACCCCAAACAATACCAAGCAAAACACAAGTTCTGCTGTCATTTTGCAGCTTCTGCCAAATGGTAGTTCAAGGTGCTTTGATCTTAATACAGTGACACTTTACTTAGCTGTGCAAGAGGCCCTACTGATGTCAGCAGGACATCGCAGACACTTAAGCATTAGCGGTTTGATTTGCCACTTGAGTGCTGAACATAGGTGCTGTAGCAAGAACCAAGACCATGCTCTCCTACAGTCTCACTCAGAAATAAAACAGCTTATTTTAGCTTTCCGCCAAAGTACTCTAATGAATGAGGCCAGGTTGCACTCTCAGTAAAAGCAGAGCAAACCACAACCAGATATATTTTATAAGAATGCTTATCCATTAATGATCTTCTGGGTATCAGTATAACTACCAGCATAGTGCTTCTTTTGAAGCAGATGACATTTAGAATTGACACATGACTTTTTCATCCTTGGTATTGTAGAGTTTTTTTAATAAAATCATATTAAAATATAGGGGAACTGTTTATTAAAATAAGGTAAAAACAGAAAGCACAAGATGAAACAGAAGTTTACATTTCTGATAAACCTTTTCTCTGTGAAAGTGATATTCCGGCTTCAACCACTGCCCCCATACAATGCAATAACCTTACAGCAAAGAGACAAAAATTGTTTGTTCTTTATTGTGGTCTAGAAGACAGATTTATGGGCAAAGAGATGTGTCCTAAGGTCTCTGCCTACTCTTATTAGTCTCCGGGTAGATTATCTTTAAGAAATTATTTGACTTTCTCTTTCTGTATCCTCACTATAAACAGGAATAATTATAAAGTGCAAAGTGCCCTGGGATCTGTGGATGAAAAAAACTCCTAAAAGTGGTCATGCATGTCTTTTAGTATTACCTTTTCCCTAAGTTGCACAGCTGAAACAAGTAGTTCATCTCAGTTGCAAATATGTATGTGAATAAGCTTCTCCACCTTCCACTTTGATGAGATGCTTGTCTTCCCAGTGGCTGTTACCTGGGCTTGCTGCATTAGAGCTACAGGGGCAGTAAATTTTGCATTGCAGCACATAAATGAGGCAGGAGACTTTGAGAGTAGGGAGAAAAAACAGGGAAAAGAAGGAAAGCAAGACTGGACTCCCAAGCAGCAGGGGTGAAGCCCTCTGCTTACAGTTTGGATGAGGAGACAGTGACCAGCTCTGCACTAGTGCACGTGAACTGATCTGAAAGAACTGTGTCCAAGTACTTCATTCCCTCTTCAGCTTCCTATGGAGAACATGATCCAGGTGCCAGTGATGACAGAACAGTTGTTAATGGCTTTCAAACCTTAATGATTTTAATATTTTTGCCTCAAGAATGAAGGTTTATTTCATTCTTATCAAAGACAACATGCATATTTGTCTTTAGTTGTCTCCTGTTCAGTTCTCCATTTTACTCCCCTGCAAATAACTGTTGAACTTCTTGACTAATTTCAACCAAGTTTGCTGGCTAGGCTGATGCATCAAACATATTAAGTTCTCACATAAGGTTTCTGACTGTTATTAATGGTCCAAGAGACTGTATGGGAAAGATCCTTTGGAAATTATACTTCATTACTTTCCCCACTCATGAAACTATGTGTTTTGGTATCTAATTATAAAGATGAAAGTATGAATCGTAAATATGCTGCTTAATGGATCTCCTTTCACGTGCCTGGCAGTTCAGGTGGGCAGAGATCACAGTGGCTGTGACAGGCACTATGGCAACATCTGAAAAATTGTATTTCTCCATTTTCCCTTTCCCTGCTTCCCTTCCTCCATCAGCGCATGGAGCAGGGGATGCCCTGAGCTTTTACTGGAGCACAGAGGCAGATTATCTTTCTGAATAAAAATCCCTTTGGTCTTTGGTCTTTAAACTTTTTTTCCCCAGGAGCACAGGAGACAAATGTTATTGCAACATTGCACAAACATTCTCTGTATTTCAAGCTGTGAGTATAACTCTTTGGTGATCTGTAGGGGAATTTTGCAAGCATCTGTTTGTCTTGGATGTGCAAACACCTGCTCCAAGTGCACTCGGAGACCTGTCTACAATCTTGAATGCTCATTCTCAGACCAGATAACCAGTGCAAACCCTACTGAATCCTTCCTAAGATATTAATTTAACACTGGGGTCACCTTCTTGTCCCAGCTGTTTTACTCAGATATAGCTAAGATGAGAATCTGGTGCAAGAAATCTTCACCATTTTTGGCATGCTCGTTTCACTAGCAGGATAGCTCTGCTTGCTGCAAATCAGCAACTACTTCAGGATGCTGTTTTCTGATTGATTTAAATGTCCTGATTTATTTCTTGCTCTCTCCCTCTCTCTTTTTTCTTTTCTCTTCTGGGTGGAACATGTGCCCAGTTTTGTAAACAAAATTGCAGGAAAAAGATATCTTGGCTTTTGTTTTCTGACTAGCGTTGTCAGTACTAGATCAAAAAAGCCTTGTGATATCTCTGTCTTTTGTGTAGAAAACAGCTCCACTCCATGTTTTCTGAGCCATCTAAATTAAAGCTTGAAGTGAAATGAAGGGAGAATGATGAGCAAGATGGATGTAGCCTGACATTTAATTAAATAATATTAATTGCTCACAATGACTTTTCTTTTCATATAGGAGTTTCAGGGGCCTATGAAGCAAACCTAGTCTCACCTCCACAGAGAATACTGCATCCCTCTCCTCTGAAAAAGATGTCAACAGAAGTTCTTACACCTATAAAATTGGTCTTACTGATATCTTATATGGTAGTTTCCACACACCCAAATTAAAAACATAAATGTATCCTTTCCTCTGCTTCAGTGCTGAATACCAACGTATGCGTGGGATTTTTAATCGCCCACCTGATATTTCTTTCCTAAAGAGAGGTAAAGGAGACATCAGAAAGTTCAGCCATTTGAACGATCCAGCAAGCTGAGCCTTCTTGGATGCTTTGTCATGTTCGTGATAGCCTTTGAACCATGTTGCCACCATTACCTGTAACAGTAAAATGAACATGGAGCTCCAATGGGATAAAAAGCAGTGTATAGAGGACTGCAATGCTGGAAGTACCATCTTTCCAATGTGGCTGAGCTTTGTTAAGGCAAATGTCATGTATAAAACCTCTTGGATTGCCACTTCTCACTGCTAAGTTTGTGCTTCCAACTTTATTTCAGACCACAGGAAAGGAAAATGGGTGTATACAATCATTTCAGGGAACACTGTTTGTCTGAGTCCAGCAGTGTATATTTCATCCCAGGTTTAACTGCAAATTTATATTTTGGGACTATTCAAAATGTCACAGATACCAGTATACTCCTGTTTCTGGACTGTCGGCCATGATGAGTCAAACTTTGCAAACACGAACTTAGTATAATACACTACTCAACACAGTGATGTTCATCACCAGTGAAACTAAATTTGAGCTGTATGTCACAGATCCTAAAGCCCTATTCATCTTTTTTTTAAAATGTGGTCCCATAACTGCACTATAGCTTCTTCTAATGTGCCTGTCTCTATCATTAATTTTTCCTAAGATAAAGTACAGAATGTTATGATTCACACCTTAAGTGGTTGACTTTAAAACCATTACATAAACTAGTAAATCAGGCTCTGCAAGAAGCTGAAACTTAGTTTCTTCAAGTAATTTTTTTTTTCTCCTCCTTTCTTTGATATGCTCTTTCTCTGAGTTTATTGCCTGTGAACTTAATGTGATACAATACTGTAAAGTATGGTAGAGAAACTACAGCATAATAAATAAATAAAAGTATCAAACATGACTTACTTCTTTTGAAGTATTCCTTTAATAATCTAGTATGAAATCTCGATGATGTATCACTGAAAACAAAAACAAGGCGTTTTTGCACATGCTAGTGATAAAGTTTGTCTTTCTTTTAAAATGGAGATGATTTTCCACTCCAACCTAAAACAAATAGTGAACTGTGGAGTTAGGCATATGCCATACATATATATATATACACACACACATATATATGCCATACATTTTCTATGCATTATCTTATTTTCCCAATACGTATATAGAAAGAACCAGAGAAGAAGAACTGACCTTCCTTTTGCCTCTGAAATATCCAAAGCTGCTCCCTTACACTCCTCAAAACTTGCTTCTTTCATCTTTGTACCACTAAACTCCATTCTGGTGGTAGCTATTTACTTCACCCTTTCTCTTTCTCATGCAATATTTTAAGAAACCCTATTAACAGTTATAAAATGTCTGTTCAAAATCATCTCTGTGTTAACCTTCGTACATATTCTGTGAGATAGAACAAGTGGATTAGGACTGTGATTGTGTCTTGAAAGAAATCTGACTACCTGATAGATCAAATTCATAGCAAATCACAACCTCTTCTCCAAAGTCCTGCCACAGAGGAAACTAAACAGTCAGATATCCATCCAACTAAACTTTCTACTTGTGCAGGTTTGGATGGTATGAATAAATTGAAATGAAAATTTTGGCTTGCATGTACTTAATCAGTTTGTCTTCCAGTGGCCTATATTTTAAAAATGATGTTTCAAGATGCAATGTTTTGGTCCTAAAATAACGAGGATTCTTGAAACTCGTTTCTGCTCATCTAATTATTTTCTCATTTCATCTCTAGCAAAATTAAAACCTCCATTCTTCTTCAGACTTTCCTTCTAAGAATGTAGGTTCATCTGACCAAAGTACAGAAAAAAAACACCCCATAACTTTCAAGAGCAATCACAGTTCATTAATCAAAAATCAGGTTTGCATATTGATTGCTTAAGGCAAGATATCAGGCTTATGTCCTTGGGAGACGGTGGTTGGTGGAGCAATGACAGGGGTAAAAAGCAGAGAAAATGACAAAGGAAAAACAGTAAAATACTTTCAGATCAGTAAATTCAAGGCACAATTAACTTCTTTGGGAATATCCTATGTATACTAGATACCATACTACTTTTTACTTGTATTTAATAATATGAAATCATAACTGAAACTCATGTTTAGATAAAACAAATTTAGCAGCTCCTGCTGCATGTAGTGCTTATTCTGCCTTCAGTTTGAAGAACTAGTTGGATCATTTCTCCCTGATATACCTGCATGAATGTATTTCAGGAGTCTAGAAGTAAGGTGACTATGAAATAGATAATGGGAGGGTTTTTTTCTTCTCCAGAAGAAAAAAAAGACCAAAGAGATTCATGGCAATTACCTGGAAGAAGGAGGTCAGTATAACTCATCAGCCAAATTGTGAGCCAGCTTTGACAACAGATCTGTGGACCTTTTGGTGTTATTTAAAGGAACTGGAAATAGGCAAAAAAACTCCAATCCTTCTGCCAGAGCTTAACCACCACTCATGAAAACAGAGAAATATTTTTGCCTTCTTTGTGCACTGGGAGACACCACAAAGTTGTGTATCCTTTGTATTTTCTTGACATCGTGGCTTTTGCTGGTCATGATCACCACTAGCAATTCTGTGTTTTATATGCCCTGGATGTAAGTGCAAGTGCAGGCTGTGAATACTCTGTGATTGGAAATAACAAGACAACTCTGCTGATGCTTTAAAATAAAAGGTAGGGAAGATTTAGCCTGAATGTTACTGATAGAGATTAGAACAAAGGAATTCTTTCTGAAGTGTCTGATTTCAAAACTTTTAGAATAGTCTAATTTTTTACCTTTTCCTTCCAGAAAAGGCTGTCATGGGAGGCAGAAAATATTTAGAAAATAGTTCCTGGAGCCATGTAGTCTCCTCCCATCACCTAGGGAATATTCCCTTGTCCTGTTGTATGATTCTCTAATGCTTAGTACAGATAATTAAGTATCATGATGGCCACCTGGGTGGACAGCAGGGTCTGAATAAGCAAAAGTATCAGTGTCTTCCAATTAGGCATTGCCACAGTACTATGTTATGCAAACCTGGTTCCTTTGCAAGAGACTTTCTTGATTAGGAGTGCAACAACAGGCACAAGCGCAATGCCCCCGTGGCCAGCCACAATGTGGTACAACAGCTATTCTTTAGGGAGTTACCATTTAGGGCTTTTTTTCTTAATGAGTCAGTACTGCCAGACAGTTGCATATCTTATGGAAGATGTCATGCAAACACTTTTTAATGAAGTCTTAGGCATATTTTGCATACTTTTACCCATTAGTCTAGCCATACTTCAAAGTTTCAATGTTTTGATTGATCTCATTGATCCTGTTTGGAAAATATTCAGTAGCTGGTTGGGGGTAGATCCCACAAAAAGTCAATAAACTTCTGGATGAAATAAGCCTCTAATGTATGCAAACAAACTCTTTTTGTGGTGTTAATTCTGTTTCCATTCTATTTGTACACTTTTATGACCATGATTTCTCCTTGTCAAACCACTCATTAACTATAGCCCACAGCAGTTAATTTCTCCAACTCTCCTTCCCACAATTTCACTTTATTTGTTTAGCTGACAGGCTTTTGATGCAAGCAAGACTTTGTCCTAGACATTATAAGTGTTCTTGTAGCATTAGCGAGACTGACAGGTTGCTAGCACTTATACTCCATTTGCAAATATCACCAAACCTTCCATCTCTTGGGAAGTGGTCAAATTTGCCTTGTGATAATTAAATGTGTTTATTTATGTTAAAATAAACGGTGATGAAAGTTGCCAAACCTAAGTGGAAAAAACTCTATGGTAACATAAGAAATTTCTTCCCCTCTCAAGAATATGCACACATTGGTCTGCTGATGAGCAAGGGTGCCTCGAGGACACCAAGAAAGGAAAACTTGATTACTGTTTTAAGTTGGCTATTGATATCATCCTTTCCATTGCTCTTGAAGCACCTTTGACACCTTCTCCAACCCTACTGCATTAATTTTGTATGAAATGTACCACTGACCAGAACTAGAATCTTTAAGAGTTACTACACAAAACAAGTCCTAATCCACTTAATTTCTCTCACACTATCTTCTGCTACAGCTGTGTAAAGCCTTGTGGCTCCTGCCCTCACAGCATTCCGCAGACTTTCCTCTGGTCCATTTCATGCACAAATCACAAGCTGTACATTCATAAATAGTCGATGTTTGCATGAATGCAAAATCCCCCTTTTTACCGAAGATGGTTGCTGCTGTTCCCTGCAAACACAAAGCCTGTACTGGTCAGTTCATCGAAGCACACTGGAATTCATGGAAAGTCACTGATTCTGGATGAGGAGGAAGAGTCATTTTTTATGAACCTTCAATTCTGTGTTTCTATCAGCAGGTAACACAGAACAGAAGAGGAATCACTGACTTACTAGTAGAGAGTAAGAGAGGGAAAAATACGCCCATTAAACACACCTTCTCACAAGGATGGGACTTTTCCAGCAAAGTACTAGCACGTAGAGGGCATAAGAAATAAATAGTTTCCAAATCACCTTCCACTCATGAGAAAAGGCTCTCACCATAATAACAAAACATGAGAGGTTGGGACCATCAGACTCTGCCTGTGTGATGCCAAGCATTTGAGCCAATTCCCTCATGGGAACCAACTTAATAGCAGAGACAGAAAGAAAAAGAGATTTGGTGAAGATCTCAGGTTAACTTGGGACTTGGAAAACCTGCCAGTCATTTTTTATTAAGCCAACACACCCCACAAAATATTCCAGGTCTGAGAAAAACACAGGGTACTTTACCAGCAAGAACAGTGGTCAAAACATAAGCACCAACTTGAGCAGGTGCTTATACATGCATGTTATTGTAGCTACTGAGTGAGAAAGAGCACTATCAGACTTTTAATTTATTCTTTAGAGGAATAGAGGCCTTTCTCTGTCTAACACTGTAATGCACATTTGATTTCAGAGCCTATGCTTCACTGAAAGTCCTTCATGATAAGTAAGTACTGGCAAATTATGGGGATGCAAATATTATGTGTGTCAGGAGGAGCTAGAGGAGGAGCTGGCAGTACTGTCCCCAGTAATGCCCCTACCAATATACATTTTTTATGACCTTATTCAAAGAGTAAACCTGTGCATCAGCTTAGACTCAGGCAAGTGTCTGTATTAAATTCTTATAAACCTACTCCCAGAAGCATCAGGAGTTTAATAAATGACAAAGGCATTCATAAGCTGAGGCTCCCTGGGTGTTACCAAGGAAAACATATAGAAATTATGACAGTGACCTGTAAATAAAATATAAACCTGCCTGAAGATGTCTGAAGACTTACGTGGAACTGTGTTTAGCCAAGCATGGAAATAGACACAGGTTTTGGATCTGGAGCAGCTAGGACAAAATTTTTTGAAGTTTTGCTTCAGTGAAATTAGTGGCTTTCTCCAGGCTAAATAACAAAGGATTCAATTGCAGGATTTGCATTTGTGGTAGGGAATACACCCTCGAAGCCTCACTCTTTACACAAACCTGGCAAGCGTGACACAGGGCCTGGTGGAAACTCAAGCCTTTCTGAAATGTTGGGCAGGCAGAATACCTCAGGGCTTCACAAATGGCTTTAGAAACCTACATTTTAGTGACTGAATCAAACCCTAAGCATAACACTGACACTGGGTAAAAAGAGTGTTGCAAATGTGAAGCTTTCTCTTCATCTTCCTGGTGGCCTATCATGCTGAAATTTTTCCCTGGAAAAACAAAGGTCAGGTTGCAAACTAAATCCTAAGAAGCTCAGGAAAGGATTGCAAAATTTTCATGAAACAAAACACGATGTTTTAAGGCAATATTTGTTTGAACATGTGGATTTTTTTTTTAACTTCAACTTCTTAACTTGACTTTATGTAACCTCATTTGTCTTTACTCATCCTTCCTTGAATTTTGCCCACAAAAACCTCCTGCAAGGTGTTGATGGCAGTGATGGGGCCATACTCATATAACAAGGGGTTCATTTTCACTGCGGTGCTCTTGTGAAACAGTGCTTCTCTGTTTAAAACAAAGAAAGTTTTATTTAAGGAAAGGAAGCATCAGTCTGGGGAGAACACAACAATCCATCAGTCATGGGTGCTTCCCCACAACCAGGCACTCAACCTTCATATCAGCTTTTCCATCCATTGGCGTCAATATCTGGTGCACACGCGTCCTTTGGATGGCTCCCTTCTCTGCACATTGTCTCCCCCTGCTCATGATTTGTCATCTCTGGCCACTGATGTCCCTGAGGCCAGGAAAGCTCTCAGGAAAGTCCAGCACCAGCCCTGCAGGGACCCCATTTCCACCAGATCTGCTACTCCAGCACGTCCAGACACACTGTACTACCAACTGAGATGTGACACTGACTTTGATCCCACCTCTCATGCTCCTTTGCCACCATGCCAGAGCTGGGTCTTCCAGCTCCTGAGCAACTACAGCTCTGCAGATGTCAGACAAGGGTGTCTTGTTTCCATGTCCCACATCTAGATCTGGAAAAAATATTTTTAGAAAAGTAATTAAAATGTGATGATGCTTGCTTGAGGCACCTGGCTACTCATACTCAGCCTTCCCACATTGTACAGCCTAGAGCCTGAGACTTGCCTTGAAGCTGGACTAAGAAAGGTTAATTCTGTTGTTAAGATGTTCAGGAGGTTCAGAGCAGTGTAGCATCCCTGTAGCACCTATGCACCCAGGGATTTTATTCCTCAAACACTTGAGCCTGGATCTATTCCTGTAAAACTCTCTGCTTGTCACCATGTCTATTTCAGCTCCTTTCCTGGTATGGATGGGAGGGATGTTAGTAAAATCAGCTCCCAATGATTTAAACACCACGGCATTGACACCCAGTCAAGTTTAAATGCCAGCAGTGTGGGGTAACTGATTCTTTCCTTCTGCCATCTCAGAGTCTGTTCCTACTTAGGAAGAATTACAGAATCTATCCTAAAGCATTCAGAAAGAAGTTGGTTAAAAGGTGTCTTAGGAAGATCCATTTCCCTGCTGAGTTAGTACCATTTCATTCACTGAATAATTAGAAAGAAAAATACTCAGCTGAAAAGATTTTAAAACCTGAACAAGTTTCTTCTCCTTTCACCCATTCACTTCAAGCTTCATCCTTCTATAAATATATAGCACTATTAATAGCATGTCCTAACCAGGGCTCTAACATAATCCCATCTACAAAAAAAGTAACCCAATTTTCTCAATGTCATAATAGCAAATAAAAATTACATTTTTCTTGTCATACATGGCCTGGTTTTCACTTTTATATATAATACTTATCAGAAGGTCATATTATGTCATCCTAATGTAGCCCCAGGAGCCAAGGTGACATACTCTTTAAGACAAAATATTTCCTACTTCTCTCTAGCTTTGTGGAGAAAATTATTTCTGGTTAGTTTATTTTTGGTTAGTTGACTACAGCAACTAGCTGTAACATGTCTATGGTAATGAAATCAGATTGTACAGAAAGGTGGAATAAGGTCCTGAGTCTCTTCTCTTTGTCTGGTGCTACAGGAAAGGTGTCATCCCTGAAATATTTGCTCCTGACCACGGTGTCTGAAAGCCCACCCAAGGTCCCTTGAAGCATTTTCCATGGATTCCTGGCTGTGTTCCTTAACTCCTCACAGCATTTCAATCCTGATGGAATTACAGGGTTTTGTACATTTCCTCAGTGCTTACAGATGACCAACAGCTCCGCTGAGACACCAGCTACTGCATACCAGAAAATCTAGATACATGTGCCTTACATGCGTGGATTGGCTTTATGGTGCATGTGCAGAGTCCAGCCCTTCCATGGATGTCAAACCTATAATGGACATGCAAAAAATCTGTCCCAGACTTACCAGATGCACTGCAAATGTGCATCTCACCTCTGTAGAGCATGTGGCATAAGTCTACTGCTTCTGAGAAGCATTAGTCCCATGATGTATGCTTTAAACTGTGCCCACACAGGCTTTTTTGTCTGGATCCTACCTGTAGACAACAGAAATAACTTCTCCTCAGGGCGGTTCATATTCTAAAGTTTTGGTTCAAGACACCTGATAACATTATTTCCTAGTGCCAGCTGCATCACACTTTTGTTAATTCTCACACAGCAATAGAAGTGCCATGCAGTAGCAGAAATAATTAATTATTTCAGCACCCATGCCTTGTATCACATGGGAGAAGACATATATAAAGCAAAATCTAGATTTCTGTGCTCATTGAAATAGTCTGCCAACAATTACGCTGTGCTTCCTCCATGCCTTGACATCTAGGGCTCTTGCTTTGATCCTGGGTGGGGAGTTAGACTGTTCCTGGACAATGACTGCCTCCTTCAAGAACTAATTTTCTAGGCAAAAGCCTACAGTAGAAGTGCAGGGACTACCTAACCTCCAGTAAAGTGACTGCTGGTGTCAGACTGGAAATTAGTTTAAGTAAAACAGGGTAAAAAATTCTGCAATGAAGTGTGAAAACAACCATTATGGAAGTACCAGTCTGGGGAGGAAGTTTGCTAGCCTTGGCTTGGACCTGGACTTATTTAATATTCCCATAAAGGGTCTTTGCAGAAGAAATATGAAGATGCTGATGACATGCATGGGTAGTGCAGAGGCAGGAGGCATTATTAATACAAAGGTGGATCAGATCACACAGGGAGAACTACTGAGCCTTTGGATAAAATGGGAGGAATTTGTTAAAGTATAGATAAAAGGTATCCTGATTAGGAGTAATCAAAAGAAGTTCTGCTATAGGATGGGGCTAATTGGCTGGAAACAGCAGATAAAGACTTGTCTGTCCCAGCTGGCAGGGGGGTGGCTGTGGTCTGCCAGTCTCATGCAGAGTGAAGGTGGCAGATGTGATCCTAAGATCCATGAAGAAGGATACTACCGGAGGGGATTGTAAATACAACAATGAAAGGCAACACTAAGACCTCATCTAGAGTCACCACAGTCATCCAAATCTGTGAAATATATACTGAAAATAGGCAAGTGTGGAGAAGTGCTACTAGACAGGCCTTGGAATTCAAGCATATTGGCTTGGATATCGTTAATGACCAGGAGGCTGGCTTGCCAGAAGGCATCTTGGGCTACCATGTGTCATGGTTTTAGCCCAGCCAGCAACTAAGCACCATGTAGCCACTCAGTCACTCCTCCCCCCCTGCCCCGGTGGAATGAGAAGGAGAATCGTAAAAAAGGTAAAATTCATGGGTTGGGATAAGAACAGCTTAATAGTTGAAATAATAACAACAACAACAATAATTAATAATGATAATGATAATAATGGAAGATAACAACAAGAGAGAGAAATAAATGCCAAGAAAAACAAGTGATGAGCAACGCAGTTGTTCACCACCCACTGACCAATGCCCAGCCAGTCCCTGAGCAGCAATCCACCCCTCCCAGCCAACTTCCCCTGGTTCATATACTGAGGATGACGTTCTATGCTGTGGAATATCCCTGTGGCTAGTTCAGGTCAGCTGTGCTGGCCATGCTCCCTCCCAGCTTCTTGTGCACCTACTTGCACATGGGAAACTGAAAAATCCTTAACTTAGGGTAAATGCTACTTAGCAACAACTAAAACATCGGTGTGTTATAAACATTATTCTCACACTAAATCCAAAATACAGCACTATAACAGCTACCAGGAAGAAAATTAACTCTGTCCCAGCCAAAACCAGGACAGGGTGGAAGAGCCCAAGCTCCTTGAGATCACCAGTACCCACCTATTAGATATTTTCTAAAAGAAATTGTGTGTGGTTTTAGAAGAAGGTTGCACATTAATTAGTTTTTATTTTATGAATATGCAAATGCTATTTATTAATGACTAAATAAGAAGTACTGAGGCTAAAGTAAAAAGCAGGGAGAATAAATATGTATAAACTGGAACTATCAGAGCTAAGAGCTAAGGCTGTCTAACAGCCTTCCTGTAACAGTATGTGGGCAAACCAAGTTAATACAGACTTATCTGTTGTCAGAAGGAGTGGGTTGCTTTTTGCAGTTGGAGATTCTTTTAGCTCTATATTCTTTAGTCAGATGCAGAAGATAATACAAATATGTCCACACTGAAGGCTACCTGTCTTGTCTGAGATTTGCAAGGAGGAGTGCTACAGGTTGTATGTATGAGAAATATGTTGACATGAAGAGACCATGGAAAGGCATCTCCCCCTTGTTTCTATTTCTGGCTAAAAACATTCCTTTTCATGTTCTTTGTGCTTTTTCTGGAGAAAGTCATCTGGAGCATCAGCAAAGTGAGGGGGAGAGAAGCTGACTGACATCATTATTATTGAGAAGTTGTGGGAGGATGGTAGAGAATGAGGTCGGTCAGGGAAGGATGGGGAAAAATATCTGTCTGGAGCCTGGGAGGAAGCTGGGGGCTCATAGCATGTCAGTACTGAGTACTGGGGGGACCTTCCCCCAGAGCTGTAGGCAAGGCTGGCAGGTGAGGAACCTGTTCAGCTTTGCATGTATTTAATTTTTGCTTTGTGTGGATTAGTAAGAAGCGGTTATGGTCTGAGGGTCCTGTTTAGAAAGTAGGATCAAAAGCTTTTATCACACCTCTCAAAGAGAAGCACAGTGTCCAAATGAACTCGATCCGCTGCCTAAGGCCAGTTGGTGGTGGCTCTGTAATTTGATTTATGGGGCAAGAAGGTATAACATCAAGAACTAAGAGATCTAAGTAAGTATCTAAGTCACCATAAGCTGAAATCCATACTTTCATTTCCAGGTTGTTTACATTCTTGCTTATAACCCTAACATGAAGACAGCTATATTGCCAGGCACAGTTGCTAGCCAGAATTAATCGCGTCTTGCCTGTTCCCATCTCCTCCTTGACATCCTGCTTTTTGTTCCTCTCCACCCCCACCATCAAGGTGTTTCATGTTTTACTTGCATCCTTCCTTCGGGGTGGATTTTTTGTGGTAGAAGTTGAGGTAAAGACGGCTCATGGAGCAAAACCTATGCCTGAAGTGTTGAAAATGGTTTCTTCGAGTACACGAATAGGGAGAAAATCCAGTCATTATCACCCTTATTTCCTTTTCCTTTTCATCTTGCAATGTATTTTGCTCTTTTTTGGCTCCTGCACTGTCAAAAAAATAGTTGCCTATGTGGAACAGGTAATGCTGGTCATCTTTGTGAAATTTTACCCTGTCAACCAAAGAAGGAATAACTTCATTACAGAAAAGCAATGAATTTAGTTTTATTTTGAAAGCAGTAGAAAACCATAGGACCTGTGGTAGTGCAATTTTTATAAAAATACATAGCTCAACGTCCAGATCATCAGCATAAAAAATGAGACAGGCTGTTAATAAGTAGGTCAAGCCAACTTAAAAGAAACAAACTATTTGGGACCAATTGCACATAAAAATGTAGACAGCCTTTTTACAAAGAAGTTTGCAAAATAAATGACACAGGTTATATCTAGATCATGTGGCAAATAAATGGAGAGATTCTGAAATGTACAGCATATGCTAACAATATTTTTAGACAAAACGATGGTCATATGTAGCGTGAGTAACATAAAATAATATCTGGTCAACAGACAAATTGTTAACAAAATTGAAGATAACCTAATTAGCAAACTTTCAGTGCATCGCCAGTAGCTTGTAGGGATAAAAATCCATGATGTCCATTAATCATGTCAACTGTTCGATGACAGATGGTCTGGATTTTGAAGTGCAGCTGACATCTTAAGTATCTGGAAAACCATGCATGAACTCCCTCCATCTCTTAATTGGCTGTAAACAACTGGTCTGTTACACCTTCCTGCCACTCAGGACCACCCTTTAATTCCTGTGTTCAGGGATGTAGGGGATGGATACACAGAAGAACTGTCTTCTGCAAATAATGAAAAAAAACCCAAACCCACCCTTAAAAAACCCAACAACCAACAAACCACCACTTTGCTTAGTCCTTAGAGTTAGGCAAGTAATACTGTTCCCATTTCACAGATGGAAAGGAGGTATAAATATGCTAAGCAAATAGGTCAAGGTTAAATAGGTCAATGAGAAGTGTGTTATGTAAACAACTACTAAGTTACTGGTAGTCAGAGGGAGAGGAAAAGATACAACAGAAATACATATGGAAAAGAAGAAATTATATAAGTAGTAATTCAAAGAGTGTCCATTAGTAATCAACATTATAAATTACTCTTTGAATATCATATGTAGTCAATTGTTCGCTGTAAAAATTAACTTTTCTTACATTCTGAGAAGGAAGGAAGAGGAAACCATTTTGAAGTGAGATGTTTTGTATTCTTTTAGACCTCCATGTTATCTGAACTTAAGTTTAGAAAAATGTAAACTAGTGATAAGCCTATGTGCAGATGGATCTTTTTGTCTCATCTGTTGTAGAAGGTGTCCCCTGACTAAAATTTAAGACTTGCTCTTTTTCTACTGAGGTAAATGACAACAGGATATGATTTAGCCCCTTCTCACTAGGGACTAATAGCATCTGCTAAGTTTGATTTCAGAAAGATTTTGTGTTTTTTCTCTCTGGAAGTCTCATTACACCCGGAAGCATGGCTTTTATTTTCATAGAAGAAATAACGTACTGCCAATTTTCTCTCTTGTCTAAAAGTATTACCAGTTCCATAAAGTCTATGAAGTTAGTGTTGAAATAAAGCATCACGAGGCTCTATAAATTAGTGTTAAGATACATTTCATTACCTGGGAGTTCTAACCTAGACAAGAAAACTTTCTCAAAGATTGGCAGCCAGAACAGGGAAATATCTTTGCTAAGAGTGCCCAAATTATTGTTAGAGTCTTGGACCACCACAGCTGTTCTCTGTCTGCCTAAGCATCTCTTGATGTACTTTTGATTGACTTTCTCCGGATGATGGGGGCTGCAGACAGGTCTCATGCCCAGAGCAGGAGAGGGAGTCTAGAGGGAGCCCTGGTTCTATCCTTGATGACTGCAGGGTTAATAAGCCACTCTGCAAAAAAATTAGTTTAATAATTCACTTTTTTCCCCCTAGAAAAGGCAAGCAAAGAAGAAATTCTAGCACCTGGACAGTGCCAAACACCTGAACACTTTAGGATCTCCACAGTTCCTGGGTATTGTGACCACATGCCACCTCTTAGAGCAAATTACAAAATTATAATTACTGTATGATTATTGTGATAGTCTCACATTTCTTATTCTGCACAGAATAGTGTTTACAACATACAGAGTGCACAGTACTGTGATCTTTGCAGTGTATAACTGTTGTGCGTATCATATTAGCAGAGTGGATGAATAGTTTATAATAGGTACATTTTTCATGTATTTTTTTATTCTCTGTTCAGTTTTTTTCTTCTCTTCAAGCTGCCAAAAAAACTGGATCATAATTTTCACAGATGTATTTGCTGTTTGAAATTATTCATCCAATAATTTCTATGAATTATCCTTAGCCTGCGAGCTGTTTGTTTTGCAATTCTGATATTGAGATGTTGTGCTGTTTTTCCTGAACAGGGCAGCCACACCAGCAGTTTCTGTTCTAGATTGAATGAACTCCCTGCTTTGAGTTGGTTTTCTGTTGTAAATTTAATTCTAATTGATTATCTGATGAAAGTGAGGGGTTTCGTCAATATTCTTGCAAAAAAACCTTACTTCCTGGATATTTCTGACAATAGCTAGAAATTTGCTTATATGAAGCTCAAAAAAAAAGAATAAAAATACAGTCAAATGCATTTATTTGTAAATGTGAACAAATACTCACTGAGTATTTTTAATAATTTCCTTTATTCTGACGGTGGTTATCATTCCTTCTCCCCTAGTCTGGAATCTGAGAAAGGTTACTGGATTTTTTAGGACATTCTTTTTGACCCACTGGCACATTAATACTAGAAATGTTTTTTTACTCACTCTATAGGGTTTAAGATTTTACTATACTAATGATAAAATATTGTGATAGATGGCAATTCGTCTCAGTTAATTGCAGTAACAGCAAAAAAGCTTCTTCCTAACGAATATTCATAGCTTGTATAAATACAAATCTTTTTCTTTTCAATATATGTCATAAGCCACTTTTACACTAAAGGATCCCTCTGTCTTCAGTCTCAGTCCTTGGTAAGCTGCCAAATACATCAACAAAACATTCTCCCAATCTTCCCATTCTCCTTTGCATTTCTGTGTAATTCATGAAAGATCTACTCCAGTATGTAAATCAGCTCTTGCTAAACACCCAGTAATACAGTTCCCTTTATTTTCCAGGTCTGTTGTCGAATTTTTCACACATCCAGGAAAGACATTTACTCTATCTCTTTTTTGTGTTCAGAATCCATCTGCAGGCTGTGGACGGTAAAAATAGCATATTTGTTTACTTGCCATACAGTCTACTCTGTAAATAAATCAACTAATAAACTACAAAGAAACCCAACAGAATGAGATTCATTTCCCTTAATGTTGTACCAGTGGGAATGGTGAAATTACTCTCCCTGTTAGCCCAGGGTGACAGTAAGCTGGTCTGCTAACTTACATGAGGGTAGGGAGAAATACTGTAAGTCATTTGGTATCTAGCTTTTACCACCCAGCAGTGAGTAGTCAAATAGATAAAAAACGTAAATTAAATTTCAATTAGTCTTCAGGTAGACCACATTCCCTTTATCACCAAGGAAACCAAACTCTCCTCCTATTTCCTTGGGTTTTGTTGTTGTTTTTATTAGTATTATGACTACTAGCATTACTTTTAATAATAATAATAAAAATGAGAATACTTTTTTTTTTAAGAAAAGCATTTATCCTAATCCTAAATATTGTCCTTTTATTATTCACTTACAACCCCAACACCAAGAGAGTGTAGAAAACTCCAATTAGATTGCTTCTATCTTTTTGCTGGTATAATTTGTAGTACAGAAATATGGAAGGAGATAACAGAGGGGAGTTTCGTTATACTTTTATATCACAAATATCTGATAAATAAGATGATGTACCTGACAGCCTGGATGTTGTGAGAACTTCCTTTTTTCTTTTTCTTCTCAATCACTCCCTTTGTTTTACTTAGATCCTTTTCAATTTATTTCAAACAAACCTTTCTCTCTTTGATGATACCAAGTCTTTGAAAATAGTCCAAGAGGAATCACAGGTTTTACTTTTGTTTTGTGCTTCTGGCTATTGATAACTTCAAGTTACATTATTTCTTGGGATTCTGCATTAAAACATGTTTCAGAAATGAGCCAATTTTACCTTAGAATAAGTAAGGGTCAAAATCTGAGCATCCCACTCATCTCCATAGAAGGAGGTAAATTTGGCTCACAGGCAAGACAGATGGACTTTAGCAGGACTAAACTCACAAGAGTATAAGAAAAGAAAAGTAAAGACCCCACTGGAACATCAAAAAACCCCCATTCTTCCACCTTTTCCATGTTTAATAGCTGTTACAGAAAACTAAATATTATGTCAATCTGCACATCTTCAATCATTTTAGCCTCACCCTCATATGAAGCATGTATACCAACATAAGTCTGAAACCTATTGAGGAAAGCTAGTAAGGTTCAAATCAAGATTTTTTTTTTTTTTCACATGATATCACATAATCCAGAGATTTGAACACAATGTTGTCCCACTGAAAATGGTGTTTCTTCTGCAAACATGGGACAGTCAGCAATCTAATTTGCTGTAGCACTTCTGCAAGGAACACGAAAAAACATCTATAGCACCCCAAAAAACTAATGGGATTTGTGTATTCAGACTTGCAACTAGATCAAAAATTTTCCAGGTGTATAATTATCCAGATCTTGAGACACTAAGTGTAAAAATAAAAAAAGGTCACAGAAATTGTGCTGAACCATAATGTGTATAACTTTAACACAGCAAGTACTTAATGGAACAACTGTCTTCTAGAAGTCCACATGTGACATCACTTGCCCAAATCAGACAGTACCCGTTTTCCTCTGGTCTTCATGCAGGGTGACTGTGTGAGGAAAGTAGCTATTATGGATGATTGTGGCATTTCTTAGGCTAAAAATAATTTCTGTGATACAGTGCAGACTTTGGACAAAGCATGGCTACCACTCAGAAGACCACAAATTCCTGTGCTCTTTAAGGATAACAGAGTTTCTAAACTTTTTGCAGTTTTATACCCGTACAGCATAGCTGGCTTCAAAATGGTTATTCTTTATAAGAAGTAATGCAACCAAGATCAGACTAAATACCTTCAGAATGTCTCTAAATAACTACTAAGTATTCAGAGGAAATTTAGCATCTCCGTATTATGCTCATGAGATGTCTTGAAACAAGGTGGGTGACTGCAAAATTAGTGTATTTTTCCTCTTGGTTGTATTGTGCAGAATTTAGTTCTGGTGATAAATCCACACAGTTCTGTCTGCCAGGCACAAAGATGAGTTGAAAATCCTGAACTAGATAAAAATACTATAAAGTCTAGCAAAGATAGGAATTAAACTCTACCACAAGCTAAGGTTTTTGAGTTTTGTGTTTTGCCTGACTTTTTTTTTGTTTGTGTTCTTCAACTTCTTCCCACTTTATGGGCAAATAAGGGCTGTGTATAGGTATATGACCTGAATAAAAATAATGGGCAGTATTTTCCCAGGGAAGCCTGGAGGATTAGAGGGATGTTCCATTAGTACCAGGCAAGAGGCACACCTAAGTCCTCTTGCACATCACTGGGAGAATGCAGCCTGACAGTTTCTTCTCTGTCCTTTCATGCTGCATGTTTAATCACCAGATGACAATAATGCCTTCATACTGGCATTTTACATAGTGAAATGCTGCTGTGTGATATTTTAAAACGCTGACTTATATCACCATAGTGCAATAAAAAAGGATGACAATGACACATCCTGTTGTCAACATGAAGAACAAATAAAACCAACACAGAAATCCAGTGCAGAAATCCACTGCATCGAGACATACACAAGCACTGAGTCAGATCCCATTTAAAACAGCAAATCGGCTGGGTCAACATCTGGTTCTCACCAGCTGAACTGAATGTACTGTAGCTCTGAAGTACTACTATCCCATCCCATCACCATTGCTTGAAAGAAATCAGGAAGACCTAAATTATGTGAAGCAGCAACTCAAGAGTCCTGCAAGGAATCTTTTCAGCTGTGTGGTGTGGTAGAATATTAATGATATTTATTATGTGTATAGGTACAGTAGTGTACATGTACTTATATTTATTATAAGACACCTAAAACAGACACCTCCCCAAACTGAGGTGCCTTTGCCATGAGTTCAAATACAGAATCAATGTAGAATATAAAAATTACAGGGAACTATATAACACTCTGCAAAACAATTAGGAGTCTGCTGCCCCTAGGAGATAAACTATTGAGCAGGTTCAACTATGCATTTAGGCATGCACTTTATTTCTGTATAGAGGTGGCAAAAAAAAAAAAAAAAAAGCTGCAAGAATACATTCAGAGTGTGAGCACAATTTTTTAGTTGTACAAACTTTTCCACTTCTTCCTTTTAAAATTTTCTACGAAATTTTTTTATGAAGTTTTTAATTCTGTCACTAGAATGAGTGTTGCTAAAAACCACAGAACTTGAAATCTCAGCCAGCTGCAGAGGGTCCCATCTTCATGGCAATATGTAGTTTAAACATGATCCTTCATTTTGCTAATAGCAAAATTTTCCCTATTGTTTATTTTTCCATCCGGGTATACATTTCTTGGACAGGCATTGTGTCTTTAACTTAGAGACATGGCAAGACCTTACATTCTTGCCACTTTAAGACTAATACACCATTCCTGGTAGTCAGTTTGATTTGTCATCAGTTTGATTTTCTATTCATCTATCTTTTGAGATTCACAGTAATAGTACATGGCAATTTTGTTTTATGGAGATTTTTAATACAATTATGTCAGCACAAGAAATGTAAACCTGTAGTGAAAACAAAGTATGTGTATCTTGTAGGTAGCATCCTTTGAAACACTGAATTTTGATATAGCTAACACTATCACCTAGGGAGCCTTGCCATCTTTCACATGGGGTATCTCTGGTTTCTTTTTGTCACCATCTCCTTTTCCAGATTGTTGTGGGTGGTTTTTTAGGAAACACATCAACAACAGGAATTACTAAGCCTGTCATCACTAGATAAGTCATTTTGTTACTTCTGCTATTCAGTCTTGAAACTAGTTCTTGCTGGACTGCATGGTAGCTCTATCCCCAAAGCAGCTTCACTGGGAGCAGTGCATCAGTATGGTTTTACTGAAACTCCCTTATTAAATCAGTCTGGAAGTAAAAAGTCATGATAATAACAGAAAATGCAGGCAAGCCTCACTTTCAAAGTAGTGTTTCCAGTCTGAAATACATACACTGAGAGAGTTCCCCAAAATCAAACAGAATTCACAAACTGTACAGAGACAGACTTTTCTACAACTGATTCTTTACACCCCACCCCCCACCCTCCCAAATTACCTTAAACATGAGACACAGCACAGAGCTCAAGCTAGTAAACATGTTGGGCTAATTAACTTGTCTCTGCATCAGCCTGGCACTGCTGCAAGGAAGCAGATGTGGAACATGTACAAAGAGCAAGGAAAGAAGCGAATGGCAGTAGCAGCAGCTTCTCACGTGAAAAAAACCCCATAAACATACAAAAATACGAGACAGAATGGCATCATAGAGAATACTGCATGTTTACATTGTGGTTGCATGGAGAAAGCACTACCTGGAGTGTATCAAACTCATTGTAAAGATTAATCAGCACAGAAAATGGCACATACTATCAGCAATGCTTAAAGTAACTATTAAAAGCAAAAGAGATAGGGTCATGTATGTGTACACAAACTTTTTTCTGCTATACTGTCTCCACAAACAGTGATTTAGGAATATTCTGATTTAGAGGTTGCATCTAGACCATTACATTTCATACCCATCAGTGAACTTGCCCTCCATGAATTTGTTCAATCCTTTTTTTTTTTTTTTTAATCTTTTTTTAAAAATTAGCCCCCAGAACATTGGCTTCACTTTGCCCCCATGGAAGTGAATCTCACAGTTAAGTTATCTAGATTTATTTTTTATGTTGCGAGTAATCAGTTTGCAGCCCCATGTTTGTTTTCTCTGCAGCTTTCATACTTTTATGGGCATCTTTCCCAAGCCAAGAAGCCTAGTCTATTTAATCTGTTTTCATATAGATTGTTTCATATCTGATCATACTTTTTGCCCTTTCTCTATATCTTTGCTAGTTCTGTTACACCTTTTTCGAGATGGGAGAATCAGAAATTCATGGAACATTCAAGACATAGGAGCATCAGAAATTTAAGCCATGGCATGATGATATTTTCTGGTTTCTTCAGTTATTATTTTCCTAGTACCTAGATATATATTTTTTATGTTTTTGATTCTGCACTGACTCCAAAGTGTCTTTCCTGTGTCTTAATGTTTAACATACAGCTTATCACTGTACACGTGCAATTGCAATTCTTTTTTGCCCCATTTGCATAACTTTGCAATCATTTGCATATGCTTTTCTACCAGAAGTTTTTGCAATCAGCTTTAGATCTGAATATCCTGAAAAGGTTTTCAGCACTGAAAAACTTTGTCATGTCACCATTCACCCAGTTTTTCCAGACCATTTATGAAGATGTTAAATAGCATAAAATTAATCACTTACCTTGATAGGACCTTCTTGGTAACAACCCTGCAGGAGGACAACTGCACAGGTAAGAAAATGACAAAATCATGAAAATAGAGGGGTAGCCAGTTTAATTACTTCAAGGACAAGAACATGTTTGGGAAATACAGTATATAGAAGCAAGAATTGAAATGAGCTATGGCTTGAAAGCTAGCTCAAAAGCAGTGGGTACAAAGTGCAGACCTGGCTGCAAAATGGGGACGCAAGGTGCAAAGCATAAATAAGGGAGATGGGGGATAAACAGACAGTTCACATGAGTCTATCAAGAAATTTTTTTAAGCATTAGTTCTTGTGAAGGAAAAGAAAGTCCAAATAACCACAGAATTATAAAGGAGCAATAATTAATACAAGAGGAATCCACAAATAAGTACAGTATAACATCATGTTAAAAGAAAAATGAAACTGTAGAAAACCAAGCAAAGTAAATATAGTAACAGAATAATTTAATGTTCCTCAAAAGATGATTATGTGAAATGTGTAAAAAAATCAGTGTTCACCATAGCATAACTTCCCCTTTCTATGGTTTCAACCACTTGTACTATCTTACACATACATGAGCAGAGCAGGTCATTAAAAAGGAAAGAAGTAAGTGCACATGAATGAGTCTGTGTTACATCCCAGGTCGGGTGCTCATTTTGATTTACATTATCACTGACATTGGTGTTCAGTGCTAGGATGCTAGTAATTATTAGGACATGAGTAAAAAGCCACAAAAAAAGCTTTTTAATGTCACTGTGTAAATTCACAGGTACTCCCTGATCCTGAGCATCTAATGCAATTCTGAGCACTCTGTTCTAGAAAGGGGATGAAAACAAGAAGAGAATACTTGGAAAAGATGATTGGAGCCAGTGGCTGCCAGATGCCAGGAGATAACAAGGGACAACTTGGCTGTGAGGAGGAAAGGGTCACACTACCGATGGTCTTGCCCCTCAAGAGTCTGCTGCCAGCCATGCTCTGCCATTCAGATGAACTTCAGTCTGACACAACATGCCTGGTCCTGTGCTCTTCATCCCGTTTGCATTCACTCTGACTCTACCTCCCAGCTGTCCTGGAACAGGCTGTGTTTGCTCAAAATTACTGTACTGCAGTAAATATGCTACAACAAATACAAAGAAGAGTAATACATTAGAAAACATGCTGACCAGGAATACTCCTGAATTTTGTCAAGCCTCAGAGGATCAGAGACTGAGATAAAAGGATCCAGGGAAGCCTCTTTTTTAACATGTGATGAATGAACAGTGCGTATTTGAGCTCAAAACATCAGATATTTTGCTGCTTAGCTGTACAGCCTCCTCTCTATGAGACACTTGTAAGGGATTATTACATTTATGTAATTTTATTTAAAGGCGACCTCTTCTTTGGAGGGAGGAAAGGCATATATTAGAGCACAAGATATGTTCAAGTTATTTTCCATTTATGACACCCTTTTGCAGTTATTTTAAACCTTACCATGTAGCAAACAGAAGCACCTTAGAAAGAATTTCATGAAGAGAAAGGTTGTTGGAAGAAAAAAGTGTAACAATGCCAGAATAAATAAAAGAAAAGTAATAAGTCATACATCTATTCAGATTTCAGAAAAGCAATGGCATGTTAATTTCCCTTTTTACCAGAACTACTGTGCTTGTATTTTGTTGTCTTTTAGGATCTGCTTCTCTTCTTGATCCTGCTTGTCACCTTCTTTTACTCCTGTGTTTTAAAATAGAGTATGAGAAAAATGAGGCTAAGACATTAGTGGAAGAAATTTCTTTTACTGGGAGCTGAGCAGGCATGGATCTGAAAGAAGGATTTTACAAGTAAAATGAACCCTATGACAATCTGGGCTTTCACTACCACAATATTAAATTTATTGCAGAATTGCCCAGTGAAAGTATCTAGAATACCATTGTAAAAGTAAATATTGTGGTGCAACATTAGTTCAAGGTGATATTGAGCATCATTCAAAAGCTATCACAGAAAGAATAGAAAAAGGCTCATTCCTTTAAACAGCCTTTCCATCAGGTTGTGGAGATTCATAACGGTGAAGATCAGCCCAGCTTTTCAACTGGCATGCAAGTTTTCTGTGAACAAAATGCTGAGGTTTTTCTTTTCTGTGCATCTGCACTCTGCTCAGCACAGGGGTGAAACTAACTCACCTTTGTAAAAGTCGCCAAAACTTACTGTGTTTTGAAGTAGTTACAACACCTGAAAAAAACCCAAGTTTTCCTAAATTTTTCCATATACTCTTTTTTTACATGGCATTTGTGTCTGTGCAGCATCCTGTACTTTCAGATATCAAGTACGTATTCCAAGATGACCAAGGAGCTACTTCACCTTACCATGTTGCTAAGTGTGCACAAATGCAAGCCCACAATTATTCCTGCAGTCTGCATGCAGATATCTTTTAAATGTTGCCCTTTAACACTTAAATTTGCTGAGAAGAGGGAAAAAACCAGATCAGAGTCAGCATTCTGCCGGCATGTGGAAGGCACGATGATTATGAGAGTCAGTCCTGCGAATATGTCTAAGAACTAATGATTTCAGAAATTGTCTTAATTTGCCCATTCTGTAGTGGCACTGTCTGAGCAGAGCTGGAGGAGGCTGCTGGCCGGGGCTGGATGTATAGCCTCCATCACAACAATGATGCACATCTGAGTTAGCTGCGGTCCTCCCCTAGGAGAAATGTCCTCTAATATTTCATACATTCTTGGTCAGTGACATAAGAAAATACCCAATTGCAGCTTGCCATTCAAAAAGAATATTTCTGTAAAGAAAAAGATGTGAAAATGTAGGCATTCAAGTGAAAATCCAATCCTTCACAGTACAGAGCCTCTGCGAAGCCTTTTAAATGACCCTTTTTATCATGGTGCAATGTCTGTACCTTTCTGAATAGTGAGACCTGGTAAGAAAAATACATGTATGTATACAAGTGGTTAACTAATGTATTACTCATGTACACTTTGTTCTTTTTGGCAAACTGACCTTATCAAAGGGAAGAAAGCTACACACTGTGACAAGCTGAGCCCTACTGGAAGGTCTGAATTAGCAGTGAGTGAGGTTTCTCTGTTACCTCATTCTAAATGATGATCAGTGTGAATCATCTTTCTCTCTTTTCTGGGGTGATGATACTAAAACAATGTCACTTGCTCACTTTTTTTGTTGTCATCATTTTCTAATCGGACACTGTGCTTTTCGAGCTTTAAGGGACAAGCCCAGTTTGCAGTAATGGTAGTGACTGTCACATTAGTAATATGATAGTATGCTGACCCTCTGATTACTTTTCTGCCAATACAGAATAAATATTGTTTTGATTCTAGAGTGGCATCCGATTTTTAAAGATAGTGCTGCTCGTCGTGTAAGTCAAGAAATGCCAAGGACACTTTTATCGCTGCAGTGAAGTTCATAATGGCCATCGCTGGAAAGGTGACAGTACTCGGGTGACTGACACAGGGAGAAGACGTGGTCTGGTTTTGATCAGACAAGTGGAAGGTGGTTGTCAGACCACCTCGCAGTGGAAGCTGCACAGCTGTATGGTTGGATCTTGTTATTTATCAGCTGCTGCTCTGCCATTTGCTTCAGGAGGGTTGCTGCAGGTATATGAGACGTATGAAGGATCAAGGGCCAGCACATGTCAGAGCTCATACGTGTGACATGACTTGAGTGCCTATGGGTGAGCTCCCTTTGCCTCAAACTGGAAAAGCAGTGCTCTGGGGAAGTCTGCAAGAGGAGATGGTTTACAGACATGTTTCTAGAGTACAGATAAAAATTTTAAATTTACCTTAAATATATAGACTTATCAAAAAGCATTGTGTACACCAGGCTTTTCTCAACAGAAATGTTAGCAGAAGCTAACATTACCCCACTTTTCTTAAAACCTTTATCAGTGACACTGACTTGCAGTGGGCAGTTTAGTGTATGCAACATAAAAAAGCTTTCTCTGTTCCTTTTTTGCAGTTACCCTGTTCAGTAACCTCTCTTCCCTATTTTTTTTTTCTTTAAATTGTAGACCAGTGGAAAATAATTTCTGGTCAATATTTGTTGTATTCTCCATGTCAACAAGCTCTTCCTTTTAACTGCCTCCGATTCTTCCTTTTCTAGAGTTGCTCAACACTTTGTTTTGCTTCTCAGCACTAGGAAGTTTACTGGTACCGTAAATGGAGATGTTCTGCCACTGGCTTAATTACTTTTGTTTGACTTTCCTAAAACTTGGACTTTGGGCATTTCTTTTAGGGATTTATTTGAATACTGATAAGGTTTCTCAGTCAGCAGCAATCTGGGCTGAACTGCCAGAAAATGTTGTGTCCCACAAGTGCTTTCTTCTGGGAAGGGTCTTCTGTTGTGGAAGGTGCTGCCATCACTGGGTTGAGTGGCCTGATAGAACAACAGGCTGCAGTCTGGTGTCCTCAGCTTCTGCCAATCCTATGACAAGGGAACTAACATTTTTTTACTTTCTTTGCTCATATGTCTCCTTAGCTGCTTAGTTTCTCTCTGTGCTCTCGGTAGTGGTGAAGCAAATTAACCAATATACTTTCAGAAATAAGACTATCAATTGTAAGGAAGCACTAGGGCCTGTAACATATTCAAGGACACAGTTTTGTTCGCCCTATCTGAATTTATGCTGGCATTTTGAAAAAGAACAGCACAGAGAATAAATCTTTTGGAATATCCATAAGGAGCTCACCTATGATTAATATAGCCAGTGAGTGGGTGGTGTAATTAATCACTACAGAACGCTATGGCTGAAACAGTGTTTCTTTGACAAAGAGGGGAAACCTCAAGGTAAAATAACTCATCTGGACTTCTCTTTTAGGGCTTGTTTCCCCAGGTGTCTTGCAATAATTCCATGAATACACCAATAGTCATGTCTGTCGATCTCTGACTTTTATAAAGCATCGCTCCACACAGCGAAGTAAGAATCATTAAAAAGTCATCATTTATGAACATCCAGTGTGTCATGATACCAGAGAGATTGTTTTCTGGTGAAGGGAAGTACTAAAATACCCCAGCGTGCCAAGGGTTGAAAAATAATGATGTTGCCTGTTGATCACTGCACCCAGGAGCTAAATACAAAGGTATGAAAAGGCAAGTATCTAAAAAGGTGGTTATTATTTAATGGGATGGGTACCGTTTTGCTCATTTTCTTGTTTTATCTTTCTGACAAATGGGAGGTTTTCCATCACTTTTGGAAGTTTTTGGATAAGTTTTACAGAGTGCTGTAGATAATGTATTGGAGCGGGATCTGTGCACTGGCAGAGTGGGCACAGCTGACTACTACAGAAGGAAAAATAACTGTGGACGTACTGGTTTGTCTGCATCTGGGAAACCAGTTTTGCTGCTGATAATGAGAGCAAGGTAGGCGTCAATGCTGATGGGCTAAATAGTTTGGGCACAGCAGCGGACACTCCGACGACGACAGTAACAGTGCTCTGAAATGCTTAATCTCCTTCTCCTTCTTCTCCAACTTCCCTATCTCCAGTCCTTGCCCCAAGAGAGGATCCCCCAGCTCGACCCACACTCAGGACAAGCCTTCACTGCACAAGTGCAATGCCTTGTGCCTGGGGGTGCGTTGCATGGTTTCTCTGATGCACAGCCTCTGGTCAGAAGGAAGCATGGGGGGTTAGGGCCGTCGGGATTTGTTCCCTTACCGAGCTATTTGAAGATATGCTGCAGTTAGAAAAGAGATGAAAAAAAATTAAAAATCAATAATTATCAAGCTGACTTGACCAATACCACCATGCACTCTTCATGCTGCACATTCTGCTGGTGAGCTGGAAGGCATTAGCCATGTGACAGGCACAGACTAATTTGTGCAAGCAGCACGCTAATTTGAAAAGTATAATCTAAAAATAACATGTGATCTGAGTAACTTCAGACAGATATCCCCAAATTTATCTGATTTCCATCCTCTTTCTATGTTTTCAAAGCCTGTTTTGGTGTTAGTTCGCTTTCTCTAGGTTCGTTTTAAGTTAGGTAAACAATTAATTTGTAAAATTGCATTTTCTCTTATTTTTTCATTGCACCTTTTTCATCCTAAAGAGTCAATGTGGTTGTGAAAGAAGGCTTTTTGGAGTAATAGATTGCAATACTGAAAATGTAGCATTTTCTGCTCCCATTGAAGCCAATGCCAAAATTCCTGCTAGTATTAATGAACTAAGAACTTGGCTTTTAGTGTAACACCAATTGGCTGGAATGAAGCAAATGACACTGGTTCCCATGAGAAATCAAATACGATCAGCATATTCATACAAGAGTGTGCACACAAAACCACACTCACATACGATTGCTATAACTGTTTCTGTTGCTCAGTACTGGGGACAGACCAGGGCCAGCAGTGTTTCAACTCAGAGGAAAAAAAAAAAAAAAAAAAAAAGCCCTATTTTAAAAGGCAGTGTTCCTTGTGTCGCTTAGGGTCCCAGTTTCAAGGATGCTTCAGAAAGGATTCAACTTGCTTTTTTTTGAAACTGTGGCACTGAACTGTATCTCTGAGCTCCTCTGCAGATGTAACAGCACGGATCTTTCGCCCGCTGAAGTCACTGGGGCCACTTCTATCATCTGTAGTGGGAGTTTGATTGATGGCTGTAATTGGTTATCACTGTGGTATCTGAGGATTGACTCACAGTCGTATAAATATAGTAAACTTGCATCAGCAGTATTTGCATCTGTAACTAGTACAGAAAATGCAGAGATGCGTGCAGATACTGTACACAGCACAGATGGAAATGAGCAATGGAACGTTGTTAGAACTTTTTTGCCTGCAGAATATTACAGGGAAGTAAGAATGCCACCCGCATTTTGCTATGATGACAGTGATGGCACCTGTTTCTAGAGTTCTTGTGTAGCACGTGTACTACTCAGGTTGCTTATCAATGTTCGTTTTCACTCTGAACCATGAAGGGTGTGGGGACATGCCATAAACACCGGGGAAAATATGTCTGACATGAAGCAATAAATAAGGCGATGACAATTTAAATTTATAGCGACGACAACGGCGAAAACTAGCAACTACTGTGCGCGACTGGGTTGCAGGGAGTGGGTGCCAGCTCCGGAGCTCAAGCCCGTGGTGCAGGAGCTGAAGGAGGTACCTCTCTCTGCTTTAGGTCTCCTTGGTGCAGAGCCTGAGAAACGCAGGTTCAGCAGCTCTGTCTGCGCCTGCTTCATTGCTGCAGCCAGTACAATAGCTAGTTCATTACTGTAGTTTACAAGAGTGAGGCTGCTCAGTGACTAGACATTTCATTAAATTGCCACAAGCCATCTGTCATTTAACTTGTTTTGATTTGCCCAATGCTGCTCTGAACCACTAAGTGAATGAAGAGCTTGTCTGGCATTGTGTGCTGCGGGGTGGAAGGCAGCCCAGATGCAAAGTGAGGGAACTGCCACGGGAAAGCCCACTCAGATGGGGATGTAAAGGGTTTTCTGTTTCTTTTAACAAGAATCCGAGAAAGGAGAAGCAGGGAGTGAAATAAAAAGTGCTCTAGAGCACCAGGAGATGCAGAGAGTGTATGGGAAAATCAGACAAGGTGTTAGGAACGGCAGAAGACACTAAGCTGCACAACAGGGTCCTTACTGTATAAACATAAGATGACAATGTTAATAGGAGCAACCCTTTAGGTTTTAATCTTAAAAAAAAAAAAAAAAAAATCTTGGAGTAGCTAGTCTTAAGAAAAATACTGAAGGCCAAGCACCTAAAATGTAGAAAATTAAGCTTCAGAACAGGATTTGTATTTAAGGAGAGCAGCACAGACCTTTAACAAATCATTTTTTCCATTTCATTGAGGAAAGTCTACTCAAATCAATAGTAGAATAAGAGCACAATTATATCAGACATGGTTTTCTAGTTTTAGATAAGGAATTATGCAGACATCTGGATTATACGGAACAATCATGAATTTTTCTCTGTTTCATGCAAAGAAATGTGCAGCTCAATGGTAGGATTCTGTTCTATCTGGAATGATATTCAAAACACAGGACATAATTTTGATACAGAAGTACCAGTGTCTCTGTCCTTTCTGACTTAATGCAAAAACATCTTATTTAATATATCTAGGTTTTACACTTGTGCTCCACATGGAACATCCAGATTGTCCTGTGACTCTGTAGAAATCCAAAAAGGAGCAAAAAAAAAGTGACACATGAAGTGAATTTGCAAAAAAAAAAAATGGACATTACATTAGTTTATGAAGGAAGGCAGCACAGAGGTTTCCAGGCTAAAGAATTAATCTGGGGATATTTTAGTCAGTTATTTGTTGGGGAATTATTCCAATGCAGGTGGTATAATGAAATACTTCCCTCTGTTCTTCAACTTGGTCCTGCAATGTTCTGCCATCTCCTTGTTGTTGTTTTGAACATGCCTGGTAGGAAAAATGTCTATATTGTTTGCCTTGCTTAGTATTCAGATTGAGATACTGCTTGAGAGTCTTGAAGATGGAGGTTTGGGCTGATTTTGTTGTTTTACCTCAGAACTCATATATGGCCTTTTTTATGTTGCTTATTTAAAAGATAATTAGTACTATCCGGATTTCCTCATTTTGGTGTTTGAGGAATGTGAATGTTGATCTGTACACTTGCTTGATAATAATAATAATTTGTGCATGTAAAGTCCTCATCACCGCCTGCAACAGCCTTTCAAAATGGTGTAAGACAGAAAAATTTGCAAATATTAGAGAATAAAGGCTACATAAGAAGATCTGGAAATGGTGCAGGTATGTGGCAAAGGGAAGGGAAAGGTCATTAACCAGCTCAGAGACCTATGGCAAAATACAGAGGTCCCAGGTTGCATCAGAGTGGGAGCTCCCATCAGGACAAGACTAAAGGGGAAGGTGGTGGAGCTACAAGAAGGGAAAAAATAAATAACCTCTGGGCACTAGGAAACAATACCTTAGATCCACAAACAGGCTGTAAAGTTAAATATTCCACATTATTCTGTGAAACCAACCAACTCCTCTCCTTTACATCAGAGGGAGAATGTTTCTTTGTTACTGATTAAAGGCTGAAACACGCAGCTGACAAGAAGATTTGCAATTTAGTCCAGCCCTTGAGCTCCTGTGCCAGCACAGGGAGGGGAAAAAACACAAAACAGAAACGTGCCAGAAAAGCATTGGTGCCAGCTGGCTCTGAGTCTTCTGATTTCAGGAGGAGCACGTACCCGACTCATAGTTGTCCTGGTTCGTGAACAAATATTTGGGATACTCAGCATTATCTATCTATTCCAGAATTAAGTACAGAGTGTGTAGTTAAAAGTGGGCGTGGTGTAAAACTATGCCGAAATTGTCAGTTATTGGTAAACACAGAAACTGGGCATTGGCTATCGGCAGTAACAGTAGTAACGATTACCCACGAAGGTGAGGCATGCTGCAGGGCGTGCGTCCCCCCTTCCTCCTGGGAATTCTGGCACGTCATCCCACAAAATGGTGAGAGATTCCCGCAGAGTTACCTATGCTCTGGGAGAAATTGAAAAGGGGGTTTTTGCATTTCTCTTTAGTTTGTTGTTTGGGGGTGTGTGTGTGTGTGTGTGTGTGTGTGTGTGTGTGTCGGGGTTTGTTTGTTTGTTTTAATCGCTCACACGCAGGCCCATCTCATTCAGACGCGCCCGGTGTCAGCTCCGGCGGCCACCGCGCGCGAGGGGCGGGAGCTCTGTGGGGCGTGGCGGGGCGTGGCGGGGCGGTGCC